>OY856413.1:316223424-316543400 GCA_963693085.1 Alisma plantago-aquatica | reverse complement strand
CATTCTTGTTATGTCCCTAGTCGGATGTCATTGTGGAAGGTAGATAGACAGCAATGACACACAAGACTAGATTGTGGTGTTGGTTGATGATAGAATCTCATTAGTCATGATATAGAGATATCAAACCAAACACATAGGTACTTGTTAGAGAACAAGTGTACCGGACAGACCCACCGTGAGTTTGACACATGGAACCATGAGATGGTAGTCACAGTCAGTACTCACAGTGATGGTGGTGAGTGTGATTCTTAGACCTGAAATCACTGCACTCAACACATGTCGTTGGGCACACTTTGACATCATCAAACGCAGTCCTGAAACATGGGTTGTTATAAAGGTGATGATTGGGTGGCTTTGACACATGGGGCTTTTGAGGGGTGAGTGATAGATATGGGATTTGTCCCTCCTGAGGGAGTTTGATATCCAAGGCCACTTGATGAGTAGGATTGAGATAGGCGTGCGCACGCATGTGTGAATCAGTATGTGATATTGATGTCATACATATCTCCTTCAATCTGCTCTGAGATCAAGAAAGTGAATGAACGTTGACAGGATGACTGTTCCATGCCTCGAGTTCATTCGGGATATCAGTGACAAAGGAATTATACATTCACTGTAACACCATTCACGGATTGTAGGATGAAAGTTGTTCTCCAACTTTCTACTTTCACTTGGGTAGCACTGATGTGTGACTAGGCACCGCTCTTTGCTTGTGAAGTCATAAGTGTTATGGACTTTCACTGCCAACGTGAAATGGACCTGCAGGGTCACACACATAGGATTTAACCTGGAAGAGGAGTTTTGTCCACAAGCAACGTTTAGATTGATTACTAAAGGAGTTTAGTAGTTCAATTAAACACTCAATCAGTCGATAGCTCAATATCATATGGTTCAAGGTGTTGGACGCATTGATTGGAGTATCGGATTGATTGAAATCGCAATTGACTGATTTTACCCAACTTGTGCTCCCAACCGATCGACTCATGTGATGAACCGGTCGGCTGAGGTGCTGAACCGGTCGGCTAGAGTGTCCAGGCCGATCGGCTCATGCCAGGTTGAAACGACCGGTTCAAGAGTTGAACCGATCGGCTCAACTGGTGCAACAGACCAGTTGGGAAAGTCATGTCGGAAAGAATTTTCCTTTGGTTTTAAATTGTTCAATTCGATTGGGAATAACATTGGTATACGATACCAATTGAGAACGAAACAAGGAAAGTCTTTTTGAGCCGGATTAGGACCATGAACCGATCGGTTCAGGGCACCAACCGATCGGTTGGAGTGCCCCAAATGATCGGCTCAGGTCCAACCGATCGGCTCAATGGGCGAACCGATCGGTTCAGTTGTGAACTGATCATTTCAAGTTGCGAACCGGTTGCTTTTTTTGGAAAATCTCGAACCCTTCTATTCCTGCTTTTAGTCCCGTATTGTCGGGCACAGAGAACCCTGTCCCATGACCCGCCTATATATATAGGGGTATTGGGGGCTTCTCAAAGTACAACTCAATGCAAGTCGGTTGCTTTGCGAAGTTGTCGTTCTCTCTGGTTTTGGTAACCATGAGAGAGCCCGAGCAAGTGCTTCCCGCAAAAGGGAGGTGCAGCAAGGGAAGGAAAACTGCAGTTGCAACTGGTAGCAGGAGAGTGTGTTGGCGACTAGTACGTCAACAGGAGGGTGCGACTCCTTCCACTTCCTTATGGGACAAGGAGAGTGGAGTTCCAGGTGGTCCGTGTGGACTACTACAGAGGCGGGAGGACACTGCCGCTCAGGAGGACAACTGTCATCCGACAGTCTAGTAGGAGGAGGAGGAGTCAGTCCCGGTGAGACCAGGAGCTGCACAGACGCCGTCCAAGACCGGAGTTGAAGACCACGCATTGTGCGAGGTATTGTCGCCGAGCAAGCCTCGGGACAAGGTATGATTCCACAAACCATCCTTTCCTATTATATAGATGTTGACGCGTTTCCTCGGTATGGGTTGGGGGAGAAAATTTTTTTGTTTCCGCTGCCTTCTCTGTATCCCCTAAAACCCAACAGTGGTATCAGAGCCAGGTTAACTGCTCTATATTTTAGGAATATCGATATGATCGATTTCGGTTTGTCGCCTTTATTTATTGCATACGATGCGAATAATATCGGCTTTATGCATGTCCAATCATAAATCCACAAATCCCTAATTACATATATGATATGTATTATTAATGCACTTGATACACGTCGCCCTTAAATGAGTTTTGTGGTGGATGTGTGTAGCATGATTATGGCCTATAAACCCCTATCTGTGTGAGGTTGTTTGTGGTTGCTTGTATCTCGGTCTGCGCACTGATCTTCCCTCTCTTATTCCTGATGTAACTCAAAATAATTCGAGATTCTTTCCTACCTTTGCTCCCCCCGAATGTAACTCGGGGTTTCCCTTTTTTAAAGCAATGTAATAAATAGGATAGATTTTTTATTTCCTGTTATGTCGAAGACCGGCGGACATAAAGACGATAGCTGAAACGATCGGTTCAAGGCGTGAACCGATCGGTTGACGTTCCAGACGGTCGGTTCAAGGAGTGAACCGATCGGTTGATGACCGGTTCGAGGAGCGAGACAAGCGGGTGGCGGACATGACGAGATGCACGACAACTAGGCAAACCGATCGGTTGGAGGAGCCAACCGATCGGCTGGTGGCACCCAGACGACTGGCTGGAGAGTACAGATCATTCATGTGATGAGTTGATCAACTCGGATGGCAAGGCACATAGTTCATCTTGTACAGGTTGCATGTGATGTAGACCTAGATGACCGTGATTCCTCTTGGCTCGAGGAATCACATTAGGATGGCCATAATCATCGCTTTTTATCGTTTGTGCATGTTTCTTGTGGGATATAGCATGTATATGATACGTACTATGTATTGTGGTGATTGGATATGTATATGTATATAAAAACCAAATCCCTCATTAAAATATTAAGTCTTACATGCCTTCCATTAGTGGCACACATGAAAAGCTCGATCGACCAAGCGTAGGTTACGCCAAAGCGTGGTGCGCCGTCTATCTTGTGGAAGTGTGAAGGGTAGACATGTAGGTTCTGCCAAAGCAGGGTGCATGTTTACTGTGTCAGCTTTTGGGTTAGACTTAACTGGTGATTCTTAGAGCGTCTAAGCCCAGAGGCAAGGAATGTTCATGGCAAGGTGTTGTGCATGTTCATTCAATAAGAGTTGCATATGATGAAATTGGCAAGAGTTGCCTACCTGAGAGATCTAAGTTGTGGGCGATCAGCCAAAGCTGACTCATGACTTAGAGGATTTCAGGATCTTGCCCACTAGAAGGTTGTACGCTGCAATCTTCTGAATTGATGGTGAGGGCTATCAATTTGAACTAAAATAGTGGGAGCGATAATTAATTAAAGGCCTAATTTTATCGTCAACTTTTCAAATCAATCAAATAAGTCAAAAGAGTTTTGGACTGAAATTGCATATATTTCCTTTTTGTTAAAATAAATGGTTAAT
Organism: Alisma plantago-aquatica; assembly: GCA_963693085.1. Classification (NCBI taxonomy): domain Eukaryota; kingdom Viridiplantae; phylum Streptophyta; class Magnoliopsida; order Alismatales; family Alismataceae; genus Alisma; species Alisma plantago-aquatica. Next base: position 316,539,913 of record OY856413.1, on the reverse strand, counting down.
CAACAAATCACTTTATTTGCGATGAGTCTTTGAGACCAACAAATTAAATGGGAATAATTCCACGACTGGTTAGGATGGTGAGAAGTGTTCTCAAAGAGCGAAAGCTCCAAGTCCTAGTTATACCAGAACCAGATGAACTCGATCCCACCACATCAATGGCTGAAAGTATGCTTATGGAAGCATACTGAGAAAGACATTGATGAGGAGTGCTTGATGTTGTGTTCTCTGAACTATGAGTTGTAGAGACAACATGAGACATATGATGTCTCCAAAACACTGTCCTAGTATGGCATGACAGAAGGAGATCCATTAAGGTATACACACACTCAATGTGATTGGGTATGTGGAAAGACCTGACTAAGAAGGATTCCATCTGAGCCAAGAGTTGGCTATTGGTATGATACTGCAAATGTTGCGAGAATCATACAATTAATGATAAGCTACAACATGAACAACTTTGACAAGCGTTGACAGAGATGTTGGACATGTTGAGGATAGTAGAGGCAAAGATGAAGAAAGACAAACCATAATCTTTGATGTGATCAAAGAAAAGGTAAGTCTTAAGGGCAAGGGCAAGGGCAAAGCTAAGAAGTGTTCTGATGCTAGCCAGAAATCCAAGCCGTCTTCAACCTCAAGGCACATGGGGAAAGGGTTTATGAGGGATTTCCCTCTATATCTGGAAGAACAAAAGAAGATGAAGGAGGGGATGGAGATCTCCACCTAAGGTATCATGAAATGAACCACTTCTTTATCTGAGGTATATGATACCAAGATATGGATATGTCATATATGATATGCAATATCCACAAAGAAGTGATGGCCTTTGTGAAAGGACCAAGAAAGAAATACCCATCATTGGAGCAAGTGTTGCTGCCATAGATAGGAGTATCTTTCAGTTTATTTCAGCCTAAAGGGCACGAAATAGAGTTGAGAACTGCTATTTCATATATTGCCAATAGATAGAAACACTTTATTTTTGCATATTGTATGACAATGATGGCAATTAATAAAGTTGATGTTTCAATCTTAAAGATATGATCTTTGTGGCAATGCCTTGTTTATCTTGTAATACATGGTATGTATAAGATAAAATGATACCTAAAGTTATTGATAACTCAAACAATTAAATTAGCATATATCATAAGAAATTCATTTCTAGTTTCCATATGATGGATAAATCTAGACTCTTTTGGTTAGAGAACCAGTAAGAGACATGAATATCTTGGACATGATTAATCAATCTTCACTAATGGTAGTGGGAGAATGATTATCCTATTAGGTATAATACATGTGATGTATTTACATACCTATTGGGACAAATGCTAATACTTCTAATGGTGTTTAGAAAAATACCAATATGAATATCTTGAAGTGTTCAAGATTTTCATAGATGAAGTGCAAATTTGGTAAAGTGTTAATTCTTGATGAGATCAATGAATGAAACACTTGAACCAAATGTTTGAGATCCTTACGAGTGATTATGATAATGTATCATATTGAACTCATGATTAAGGCATGGTGATGTCTAAATCAAAAAGGAATCATACTCTAAGGAGTTAGAGAATGATTATCAAATAACTGAATTCTTCTTAATAAGAGAATACCCCACACTAATAAAGGAAATTAAGAATCACAAGGGTTGTGAGTTCTTATGTCCTTAATAGATACACCTCAATTATCTATGTGATGAGTTGTTCATGTGATGAGTCAACTATCTAGATGAATATGAGGAATCGAATTTTGAGTTATGATTTATGATCATTACATCCTAAATGATTTCCATGTGAACCATAAGGTATGACCTTGATGGTAGCACTCATTGGATGAAATCCATAAGTGCAAATAAGTCTTAAGTGTTAAGACACATGGATAACATTTTGAGAAGGATGATGCTTGCAACTTAATGACTGAGACATTTGGCATATGGATACTAAAACCGCATTCCTATAAGGAATAAAACAAGGATGTGTACGTGACACAACCTATAAGGTTTATGAATCCACTAATGCAAATGAAGTCTATAAGTTACAATGGACTAATCAATGTGATTGATTGAGTACAAGAAACTCAAAATTGGATCTTTACTTTGATGATATAGTCAAAGGGTTTGACTGATATGTCAAAGATAAAGAAGGGATCTGTGATTTAGTGGGAGCATATTCACATTCCACATGTTGATGTGAAATGGAATTGTTCTAGAATGGAAATCCAAAAGTGGAAATTATCTTTAAGGAAGATAGAGATGTTTCCTATATGATGGGAATAGAGATCTATAGATATAGTTCTCGAAAAATCTCTTGACCTGGAAAGAGAGAGCATACATTGGCAATCTGTACTGAAGTGTTTAGTATGCACAGATTCAGTGGGAGAAAACTTGTCCATGTTATATGGATATTAGTATCCCAAGGCCAAGTGTCCAATTCTTATGAAGAATGGGAACACTAAGAATAGATATGGATCTATCATGTATGTAATCATCCCATTGTCTTGCATGTATGACATGGCAAGAATAAAATGCATTCATCATCTTGTATGTAGGACATGGCAATATGATGTGCTCATCCTGATAACTCGTATGTAGGACATGACGAGTGGATGTCTGTCTACTTCCAGTAAGGGTTACTGGAATACCATAAGAACTTGATAAGTACTTGGGATGTACTAGTTCTATGGAGATAAGGAAGAGTTCGATGTAAAGAGTTACATTGATGCGAACTTCTGAAAGGATAGAAAATTAATCGCAAAATATACATAGGATGTATAAAAGTGAAAGTTTGTTGATAATTGGAAGTGTTCCAATAAAACCATTTAAAAGGGGAAATGCCGAGTATCTGTGTGTTAGAGAATAGTAGTGGATACTATATGGATCTAAAAGTTCATGAGATGAACTTATATTCCACTCATTGATGACAAGTCTGGAATCCTTGATCATGCAATGTGGCTAAAGGTTAGCAAAGGAATACTAGATCGCATATTACGGCAACTCCATCTCATACGTGCGACGTACAGCGAAGAGATGAGAGACATGCAGTTTATACTGACTTTGGCAAGGTGTTTCCATTACTCACTATGTTGGCACTAGAGCACAGTGACATGTGAGACATGTTTGAAAATCACTATGAATATGATTCAAGGGTGATTGGCTCGCAGTGCAAGTGGGAGTCTGTTGGTATGTATGCCCTGAGAGCCAATCATGGGATGATTGGTGGGATACATTAAGATTGATTTGATAAACATCAAAGGCAAGCTTCCAATTCTTTCTGGTTCAGTCATATGAGATAGTGATAGAACAGATTGAATGTCTAGAGAATGACAGTAATCAATGACGTATGCTTTCAGGTTGAGGACCTAAACGATGAGATCATACGGATGCTAAGATTTTGTACATTCTTGTTATGTCCCTAGTCGGATGTCATTGTGGAAGGTAGATAGACAGTAATGACACACAAGACTAGATTGTGGTGTTGGTTGATGACAGAATCTCATTAGTCATGATATAGAGATATCAAACCAAACACATAGGTACTTGTTAGAGAACAAGTGTACCAGACAAACCCACCGTGAGTTTGACACATGGAACCATGAGATGGTAGTCACAGTCAGTACTCACAGTGATGGTGGTGAGTGTGATTCTTAGACCTGAAATCACTGCACTCAACACATGTCGTTGGGCACACTTTGACATCATCAAACGCAGTCCTGAAACATGGGTTGTTATAAAGGTGATGATTGGGTGGCTTTGACACATGGGGCTTTTGAGGGGTGAGTGATAGATATGGGATTTGTCCCTCCTGAGGAAGTTTGATATCCAAGGCCACTTGATGAGTAGGATTGAGATAGGCGTGCACACGCATGTGTGAATCAGTATGTGATATTGATGTCATACATATCTCCTTCAATCTGCTCTGAGATCAAGAAAGTGAATGAACGTTGACAGGATGACTGTTCCATGCCTCGAGTTCATTCGGGATATCAGTGACAAAGGAATTATACATTCACTGTAACACCATTCACGGATTGTAGGATGAAAGTTGTTCTCCAACTTTCTACTTTCACTTGGGTAGCACTGATGTGTGACTAGGCACCACTCTTTGCTTGTGAAGTCATAAGTGTTATGGACTTTCACTGCCAACGTGAAATGGACCTGCAGGGTCACACACATAGGATTTAACCTGGAAGAGGAGTTTTGTCCACAAGCAACGTTTAGATTGATTACTAAAGGAGTTTAGTAGTTCAATTAAACACTCAATCAGTCGATAGCTCAATATCATATGGTTCAAGGTGTTGGACGCATTGATTGGAGTATCGGATTGATTGAAATCGCAATTGACTGATTTTACCCAACCTGTGCTCCCAATCGATCGGCTCATGTGATGAACTGGTCGGCTGAGGTGCTGAACCGGTCGGCTGGAGTGTCCAGGCCGATCAGCTCATGCCAGGTTGAAACGACCGGTTCAAGAGTTGAACCGATCGGCTCAACTGGTGCAACTGACCAGTTGGGAAAGTCATGTCGGCAAGAATTTTCCTTTGGTTTCAAATTGCCCAATTCGATTGGGAATAACATTGGTATACGATACCAATTGAGAACGAAACAAGGAAAGTCTTTTTGAGCCGGATTAGGACCATGAACCGATCAGTTCAGGGCACCAACCGATCGGTTGGAGTGCCCCAAACGATCGGCTCAGGTCCAACCGATCGGCTCAATGGTCGAACCGATCGGTTCAGTTGTGAACCGATCATTTCAAGTTGCGAACCGGTTGCTTTTTGTGGAAAATCTCAAACCCTTCTACTCCTGCTTTTAGTCCCGTATTGTCGGGCACAGAGAACCATGTCCCATGACCCGCCTATATATAGGGGTATTGGGGGCTTCTCAAAGTACAACTCAATGCAAGTCGGTTGCTTTGCGAAGTTGTCGTTCTCTCTGGTTTTGGTAACCATGAGAGAGCCCGAGCAAGTGCTTCCCGCAAAAGGGAGGTGCAGCAAGGGAAGGACAACTACAGTTGCAACTAGTAGCAGGAGAGTGTGTTGGCGACTAGTACGTCAACAGGAGGGTGCGACTCCTTCCACTTCCTTGTGGGACAAGGAGAGTGGAGTTCCAGGTGGTCCGTGTGGACTACTATAGAGGCGGGAGGACACTGCTGCTCAGGAGGACAACTGTCATCCGACAGTCCGGTAGGAGGAGGAGTCGTCAGTCCCGGTGAGACCAGGAGCTGCACAGACGCCGTCCAAGACCGGAGTTGAAGACCGCACATTACGCGAGGTATTGTCTCCGAGAAAGCCTCGGGACAAGGTATGATTCAACAAACAATCCTTTCCTATTATATAGACGTTGACGCGTTTCCTCGGTATGGGTTGGGGGAGAAATTTTTTTTGTTTCCGCTGCCTTCTCTGTCTCCCCTAAAACCCAACAGGGTAAACAACAACAGAACCCCACCACCACATACCAAAGATCCCAACTCAATCAAAACCGAGAAAGGAATGGAAGCAACAACCTCCCGACCCAAGACCCCTGATTATCCCCGGCCCCAACAAGCCATTAGGAAAATCGAGGGCACACCTACCAAGCCCCAGACGGCAAAACACAAAAAGGAAACAAAAGAAGAGGGGGAATGATAACCTGACAACTACTGACAACAGAAGAAAGATGAAGCAATAAGAAAAGGGAGGGGGGAGACCAAAACCATAGGAACCCAATGGGATTCAGAACTCTAGATCCATCCACAGAGAAGCATCGACACACTACGCCAATGAAAGTAAGAACCGTCACCACACAGTCGCCCTATAAGATGCAGCCGTGAATCTGACCCTTCAGACTAGACGACGTGCCAGAAGCTGGGATATGAATCACAGAGGACACAACCCAATAGGGAACCAATGACTCGAGTGAGGAAAGGCCAGGGGGAGAAGGCCAACACACAAGGGTGGTAGGAGCCCCTCCCCTAAGCTAGAGTCACACATGAGAGAAAGGTGCTCCTAAGGCCGACACTGCTAATTTCAACATCTGGTTAACGACCCATTCTACTTAATCTGCCTTAATCTTTCCTTTTTTGTATTATCAAGCTATGAAAAGGCAAGAGATACCATTTCTCCTTTTTCCATATGCATTAAAAGATATCCTTTTATTGAAAAACAAATATTATGGCCAAGCAAGAAATAATTATAGGAGAGAATACATTTCTTTCTCATACCATTCTATAAAACTCTAGGCTTTTATCCAAAGGTCACGAGAAGTCACTACCATATTTTTATTAAGACTTTTGTTTGACAACTAAAAGCCATAAAGGAAAACACTTAACTATTTTGTATACATTAGATATTTGGTCCTTTTAGGAGCCACTATATCATTAAATTCTAGATTACACTTTTCTCTCTCTTTCTACAATTCTATTCTTTTCTATTATTATGTATAAGTCTGACAAAGGTTAGATCAAAATAATACTAATTGTTGTCTCAAACATTGTGTTTCTAATAATGGCTAGATAATTATTATTTTAATTATCTAAAGCACTGCACATTTTATTTTCTTTTGAGAAATTATCAAGTACTTCATAATTCTATTGTTCAACAACTCATAAGGTAATTATCCTTCATTTATGCACACATAAACTCTCTTTTCTAGAGTATTCCACATAATTCCATATTTAAAATGTCCATTGTGAATTTCCATTAGTAATTTCTTTATTATTGGATTTTCCTCTCTTTCTTTGTCCAAAATCTATGAGTGGTTTCTTTAAAATGAAAAATTATACAAAATCCATGCCATATGGAGTATTTGCAATTTCAATCCATAATTTTCAAACAAGATACATATAGAACCATCTTCTTTATGTGTCCATCATATTATATTGTTTGCAAAAAAATATATTAAAAATGGGAAAAACCATGTTATAACAGTCCCTAACTCTTTCGTCCAGCTTCTCCACACATCCGAAAACTCAACGGTGGTCCCAGACATTGTTGGACAAAGTCGGGGAGAGGGAGAAGCATTGCCAAATATGCATGCATCAATAAGCTCGAGGATCTTTGTGAGAGCAAAAATCTTGGCTCGGAAACAAAGGAAGAAAGGGGGAAAATATGCGGTATACAACGATGGGGTAATACTAGGAGGTTTGAGATTTTAATTCCATCAAGGGCTTTGATATGGATGGGGAATGCCTTGGTGCAAAGCTGCGTTATTGGTAGTTACAGATACAACATGACCAAGGAGGGTGATGAGCTCACAACTGTCAAATCTTAGACTCATGATCCATACGAGTCAGGAAGGGGCACACCTAGGGTTTGTGTGTTCATTTGGGCCCAATAAGTTTAAAAAAATAGATAAAATCAAGATAAATTGGCCTATCTTCATAAGTCTATAAATTGCACTCTAATGGTCTGATTGATGTGATTTTTGCACTGTTGACTTTACAATTGAATGTTATACAATTGAGAAACATTAGGAAATAAGGCTATCACACTGATGATATTATATGCAAGAAGGTGATGTATCAAATCATGATGCTTCTTCTAATTCTCACATTAAAGCAACATATTTGAAACCAGTCATTGATGTCATCAAATTACAATATCACAATATCCAAACTATGAAATGGTGATCAAATTAAATAAGGACACTTGATGAGAGATAAAGAGTATAGTGGTTGAAAGAGAAATTTTGGTTGTCACATCTTTCCCTCCTAAAAGGAAATTTTGTCCTCAAAACTCATTCAAGATCATAATCAAAGATCAAAGTTATAACATCATAATATAACATCATCTTAACATTAAGATTCCATAACCCTTATCCCTACTACATTAGGGTGTTTTTTCATGTACTCATATGAGATCTGAGGTGTGTTATCAAAATCTATGTTATCAATTTCTCAAAAGAACATGTTCATCATTGGGAATTTAAAACAAGATCATCATTTAATGTGTATTTTATCATTACAATTATATCTCATTCATGGTTTACCTCTCCCCCAAAGTTCCATCGAGTATGACCAATTATGTTCATTTCTTTTCATCTAGGGTTTGAAATTAAACATTGGCATCATCATGTCAAGTTAATGATTTAAAAACTTATATTTTTCATGGATAGTATGGTTTTATAATGGATCTAGATTATGAGAATGACTTATTGTACATATAAGTTTTAACTTAGGTGAGATTATCTCATGTTTAAAGAATCATTTGAGGAACAACATTATCATCAACAATGAGGTTTTGTAATTATATCACTTGTATATCAAAGGAGATCCACAAGATCAAGATACTCAATTTTAGACATGTCTATGTCCAACAAGACATGATTACCACAACCATCTACCCTAACATAATTTCTACACAACCTTCCAAAAACAAAAGCAATCAATATGTTCCTTCACATCGGTCTACTAACCCAAATATGAGTATCATGATGAAGGTCACACATCACATATATCATCTTAGATTTTTGGTATATCTCCCTCACCAAACATACATATATTCAAATGACTATTTCTCTAGGGTAATATATTTTCATAGGAAATCTATGGTTTAACATTTTCTAGGGAACCACACACTATGTGACTCAGATCATATACTTAGAAGTAGTCTAGCTAAGGACTAATCCTAATGTATTTCATCATTATTATCTTTCAAATTTTCATATGTTATGGAGGTTAGATACTTTAACATTCCCTTGTGTGGGGTTAACCCATATCAAGAGTTCAACCTTAATGTATGTCCCATGCCAGATATCCTCCTTTATAAAGAGATTGAGGCCCGTGTTGGTCCCAAATCATACATCACTATCCATATCTCAACATGTACCACACTAGGCACAAGAAATCATGCCAACCCACTAGCTATCTTAGCACGTCAACCAAGTCATATATACCATACATGGTTCTAGGCTTAGATAGGGTTTCATGGTCAAACTCATCTTATATTATCAAATGTAATTATCCTTCTCAAAATAAATTTAGGTCATAATGATGAAACTCATATAATCAACATCAACATCAACATCAATATCCACATCAACTTCATCATCGTTATCATAATAATAATAATCATCATCAAAACCATCATCATAATAACGATCATCATCTTCATGATCTTCATGATCATTATCATCATCACCACCACCAACACCACCATCATCATCGTCGTCGTCATCATCATTGTTATCGTCATCATCTTTGTCATCATCATCGTCATCGTCATCGTCATCGTCGTTGTCGTCGTCATCATCATCATCATCATCATTGTCGTCATCATTATCATCATCATCATCATCATCATCGTCATCATCTATCTTAAATATAGAAAAGTCTAGAGACTGACTACCATCTAAAAACTTTCATATAAGCTGATGTTACATATCGGTTTCTTAGATTGCATGGAGACTCCCTACCATTCTGTGTATGGTAACATTTTTCATTTGTATGTATATACTAATACTTGAAATAGGTTTTCACTAATGTTGAAATGGGCCATGGATATCATCATACTCCATTAAAATGTGACTAAAACAAAAAGCAAGTTACCACACTCATTAGACAGTCTAGTATGATTACACCTAAAGAACTAGAAAGAACATGGTGCACACTTATGTAGCTATCCTATGCACACGCTACAAACATATGTTTAGGGTTTTCAATAAGATCTACCATTTCTCACCCTCCTGAACGTACAGCACATACGTCAAGATAGAAGGAGGAGAAAAATAAAGGTTATAGGGTTTACAAAAGCCTACACCTAGTTTTAAAATAACTACATTCTAACCTAGAGGCTATGTCAACTTATTCCAAAAAGTATAACTTCTTATGTTTTCATGGTTGAAATGAAAGGTTGAGTTTAGTTTGTGTTTCATGTGAGAAATGTTTGGTTCAGTTATTGATCACACTCTGATACCATCCCTCATGAAACTATTTCTTACCTAAATCCTAACTCTAAATGACTAGAAATTCAATGGCGAAGTGACCTAAGTGTCTCTCCCTAACATGGTATTATCCAAGTTCAAATGGGGAAGAATAAGATCTTAGCATACATGAAAAATAATAAGATGAAAGTAACAACATAAATTAAACATTCAACAAGTATATTAATAGTGACATTATTTATTAAATAGTTCCAATTTAAAATTGAGAATGCATGTATACAAGTTTGCTCATGTACACTAGCTAAGATCTTACATCAAGTACACCTAAACACAACTCACCAAGCCATCAACTATCTATCCATCTCTAAACCTAAAACATACATGAAACAAGCTTGGTCAACACATGAGGTGTTGTGGACATGGCCGAAAGATATATATATATATATATATATATATATATATATATAAATATAATATTTTAATAGTTTGAAATGATCACAAACTAATGAACAAGAATAAACAAGTCAAATACTTAGCAAAACAAGAGCACATGTTTTATATCATGTTACTTTGATTATACCAACGATATCATGTATCATAAGACATTTGGACAACTTCCCATAGGAGTGGTCCATAAGGGTTCTCATGATTAGCTAATCCTTTTCTACATGAGAGACCTCAAGGCCATCACTAAGAGATCACCCTTTTATCGACATTTTCCGCCCTATGTTGAAAACTCAAGTAATGGGCCCATCCTTGTCTCCTTACCAAAAAATATAGGTGGTGCAAGGGGCTTGAATAAAGTAGTTCTATATTATGTTTGGAAGTTATAAAATCAATGAGAAAAAAATCTAATACAATACTACTATTAATACTAGATCAAATAAATAAGCATGCATACCTATCAAGTATGCAAGCAAGAAATCCATATTCATAAAATTATTAAATCTCGTACTTGATTCATAGATTCATAACATAACTTATCCTTAATTATATAGTCACAAGAATCACCTTGTTAAGAAGAATATTACATATTGTATTAGATTTTCATCATTAACCATAGCCAGTTCAATGTTAGGGTATGACTAAGTTAGGTTAAAAGTTGGTTAATTACATATTTTATGATCTCATATTGATTTAAAGGCCATAAAGAAGGCGGTGTTAAAGTTTCATGACATTCAAGGTTACATTCATTTTAAAGTATCACTACAAGTTTTAAACCACTTGCTTCCAATTTAGGGTTGAAAGACTCACAATAGAATTCACATATAACAACACAAAGGATCATCAAGACATGATAATTAAGCATAAAAAAGGTACAGATCAACAACATTAGGACATAATAAGCATAATCAAAGCTGGCTAGATGTCCCCTAGGGTTCAGGCATCATGCGACTCAACATATTACATACAATCAAAATCTACATGGAAGACATATATCATTAGAGTCCATCATAAGGCTTAAGTGGGAGATCCACATATAAATAAGTATAAGAATTAGATTCAACTCTAATTTGAGAGGGGAGATGATAAGATAAGGTTCACGTTGATATTTGGGATTAAGAAAAACAAGTAAGTCATACGTGCCACACTAGATCAAAAATAGTGGACATAATGTCACCACCATTAACACATACACAAATGGGGTGAAACTTAGACATTAAGGTCATAAAACATCACAATTTCAATGATTTTGATAGGATCTGATATAATTTGAAGCACAATAGGACCAAAATCACATCATGATCATGAATCATTGGGAGGGGGTAATGTCATGCATTAAGAGACGTATGGGTCAAATACCAAATAGGGGATTTAGGGATGATATAAAGTCATGGATGTATATATTTTATTGAGATCAAAGATGATTAAGAATTAGTCAAAATTAAGATGCATGATTAGCATAAAAGGGCATGGTACAATATAAAAGTCTCAAAACTATTCATATATGTAAGTAAATGTGAAACAAGTGCAAGAACTGTACTTTAGGGCCTCATTTAGATCAAAATAAATAAAGTTATTGATTTGATGATTAGGGGTGTGAAGGAGCACTATTATTTCAATATTTATCATTATGTTGCATTAAATGTGGTCAACATAGTAAAATATCACATCTTAAGCAAAAACATGGATTTTAGAAGAGACTAAGGGTTTACAATTGTATCCAATGGGCTAGATCTCATAGATATAATTGATTTGGTACATTATATTTCCTACTTTGGATGAGGTGTCTCGGAGATATGAATTTTGAAAATCTTATTAGAACTATATAAAAGTTTCCACTGAGAACATAGGTAAGGAGGGAAACATCACCTTGATATATGCATACAGAAACTCAGGTCGTTGATGTGCTGCTCAACGCACGTGACATGCACACCAGGTACATGGTGGTGTTATCAGTCCACCGACATGAGAACCATCACTCCATGGAGGAGTGTGGTCATCCCCAGGATCATGTGGTTGAGGACTCATGTCCCTCATTGAGACAGGCTCCTTCCTACACGCAGCTTCATGGTGGCAAGGCTCACCGAAGTAAGGTGGTATAGGGGATCTAGGTGAAGCCAGGGGCCCTAACGCTTTCGTCCAGCTTCTCTACGCATCTGCAAGCTCAGAGGCAGTCCCAAAAGTTGTTGGCCACTATTGGAGAGAGGGAGAAGCTCGCTGAAGATTGAACCACCATGGAGTTCGTAGAGTATTGTTGGAGAAAAATAGTGTCTCAATAGCAAGGAAATATAGGGTAAAAGTGGGGGAAAATAAGGAGTTGGTTGAGACAAAGATATTGAGGGTTTCAATTCACACCAAGGTTTTCATGTTAGGAGAATTGTCTAAGCATAAAATTTCCATACTGTAGCTACTACTACATTATGGACCAAGTAGGGTGATGAGTCCACAACCATCAGATATTAGATCCTAGATACAACAACTTAGAGAGGGGTGTGACCTAGTGTTTGGGGTACTTGGATGGTGACTGGGTCACCTGCATTTTGGCAACGTAAGTTTCAAAAATCCAAAAAAATAAAGATAAATTGACCTATCTTCATAAGTCAATAACATGGGCTCTAATGGCCTGATTTAGGTGAATTTTGCACCTTTGGGTTCACAGATGAAAGATTTAAAACATGAACCATATTTGGAAGTAAGGTGATCAACATTGATTAGGTTCAATGTTGGATGCAAGATGGTGATGTATTAATGTATGATGCTTAGTTCAATTCTCAAAGTAATGCCATGTATTGTGAAACTAGTCATTGATGTGACCAAATTAGGGTATCATTACATATAAACCATGAAATTGATATCAAATTGAATAATAAGGACACCTGATGAGGGACAAAGAGTATAACAGATGAGAGAGAAATTTTGGTTGTCACATTGTATGTCCTATGCATGATCCATATGCTGTATTTTTTAATAAGTACACCTTTTTTATAAACATGTCATTGCTTACGCCACTTGGAGAAAGTATAAATGAAATGGTTGGGTTTCATTATGCTTGTGTATATGAACCTTATTGTAGATTTTATTAGCATGCTTGTTGGATGATGTTACATAAGATCAATTTAACTTTTTGATGAGGGGTTTTCATATTTCTTACTATGCATCAGGTATACTTGTGTGTTGACTTGGGGACTATGTGCCCCACTTCACTGTTTGTTCCACCAAAACCTTAGAAAAAAGTAAATTTTTGCATTATTTCCACCTAATAAAAATGTCATCATTTAAAATTTGGATCTTGTTGATAGTTTTATTGTTATGAGATTGTAGTATATAATTGATATTCTTCGTGAGTCTATGTTTTAGATTAAGTTCGGTGGATGCATTGATGGTAGTGAAATTAGTGTAGTGTATCCATATCCTTCTAGTTGTGTGACATGTGGAGAACAAGTGTATGTTAGATTTTCCCTACTCATGACACATCAAACATATGGATGGTCCTGCAAAATCATGTTTAACCCATTGCTCATTAGTATACTTTTTGTAATGCCAGATGAGCCATGATAATGTGAAGTTTAGGTGGGAAAAATATGTTCCATATAGTTTTATATGGAAACATACATCCTCTTAATGTCAAGTATGTGTATGCCTATTTGGTTGTGTATCTATCTTTTCATATCCATGTGACCGTCTTATTGGTATCACATTCCATCACTCGTATAATATCCCTAATGTTTGTGTGTGAGGTGTTGGTTAAGAAGAATTCTGTCAGTTGGAGGTAGAGCGTCAAAGAGCCTTAGATATAGTGCAGTGTCTAAGGGGACCAGGGAATGATGTTCTAAAAGAATATTGTTAATAGGAGCATGTCCATTCCACCATGGGCCCGACAAAAATCTAATTTATGCATGTCATGTGGAGGGGTCTTAATCGTGTTCCTAATGATATAACTGTATTTAATCCCGTTTTTCCATAGAGGAGAAAATCGTCCAGTAGCTACAAAATTCCACGGATTGTGTTTTCCATAATACTTTATCATATACAATCCTAGTCCATAGGTGTTGTTCATGCTGGGAAATGGCAATTGTAATCTTGCGGACAAGGCATAGAGAATGAGTTATTGAGTAAACTCGCGCACTTTAGGTTAGATATATATATGAACTTGCAAGTCTCCAAATGTTGATATTTGCAAAAAAAACATTTTCCAATTGTTACATGATATGTTTTCTAGTAAGTGCCTTATATGACATTCACACTTTAGATATAATTATCAATGATTGCAAATTTTGTGTTACACGTAGTTTTAAGACGCCAATTTATTATACCAATCCAGAAAACACAATCTTTTTTCTTGAACTTTTTATTTACGATGATTATCCACATGACTTGCATCACTCCAGTAATTATAGGTCAACCGTTGAATGGGTACTTGTTACAATCGCTGTTTGGGGTCAACGGTGGGACCAGGAGGATGCTAACCCTGACGGTCTCCATGATTAGCTCGATCTTTGGATGCATCTGGTGACCTGCAACAAGGCTGCTCTTCTTCCTCCGAATTTAATGGGTTCAGAATCAAGGAGAAACTTACATGTATTCTTAGTGAAATAAACCGAAATGAAAAATCAACCAAGCATCTCGGGTATCCAGGAAACGAAGCTCCAGATGTTGCTTCCGGTATTGAGAACGGTGAAAATAGCAAAGACGGCATCCCACTTCCTCCTCCTACCAGCAACGGCATAGCCTCCCTGCCCATTCAGTACGCCTCTAGAAGCGAACCCCTTAGGCAAGCCATAGCCGCTCGGCGGTACCCCTACTGGACCTCCATCAGGCCCTCGTAGGCACTCCAGGTGGAAGTCCGCTCCTACGCAGCCGTCGTCACAGCGGTACCTCCATTCACCTAAAGTGTAGCCACAGCCGGCGGAACAGGCCTCGGGGTAAGTCTTGCGTTCGTACTTGAGTTTGTGGCCCGGGTGCACGCCATCCGATATCGAGAGGGTTTCTGGCAGCTGCGCACAGACGGGGTGTACATCGAAGCTGAGGCAGGAGCAACAGCCGTAGAAACAGCCCCTGACGGGCTCCGAGCAGACATTGCATATGATGGTCCAGCCGACTGCGGGGCGCATCATGAACAGCAGGTCGTGCTGTGGGTGCATGAAGAAGCGGACGGGCGCCCGAGAGTAGTAAGCGCAGCATCTGTGGAGTTCGGCGTTGCATCCTTCCATGTTGCAGCTGTGGCGCTCGCCAAAGCCGAGGGTCTTGCACCCGGTACATTCAAAGCTATTTGCTTCGTTATGTTGTCTGAACCCCAAACGACCATGGTTGTAGTGGTACATGCTACTACATGAGCTATGAAATTGAGAACCTATCTCTTTCTCCCACCCTCCCTCGCTCGCTTTCTCCCTCCCTCCCTCCCTCTCCCAGCTGCTACCCCCTCGCTGTTTCCTATACCCCTTATAGAATCGACGTCGAACTACCTTCACGGCTGAACGAGTCAAGAGCGCGGAGACCAGCACATATTGCTGATAGAGCTAAGCTGTATCTTTATTAGGAAATTTCATGAACGCGTTTTATGAGGGCCATAATTTTTTTATTGATTGAACCCGGCACATGCTGCTTTCATTGCATTAAATATGCAAGTACCAGCCTCAACCAACAGTCAGTTTCTCTCTCAAACACATTTCGTCCTTGTACAAGTGTAATAGATGGCAATATTAGTTATAAAAAAAAGATAGCTAGCTATATTCGAAAGCGAAGCTGTATCTTGTATGGCAATTTCATGAACGCGTTTTATAGAAGGCCATAACTTTTTTATTAATTATAATCGGTGCTGATTCATTGCATTCAATATGCAACTACCAACTTCAAACAACGGCCATTTACCCACCAACAGTTATATCATCGTATAAGTGTGCTACACGTTAGAAATATTTCTATTTTTTCTAAATTACTGTTAAATAATGTCATTTATGAGAAATGGCAGAAGCTAAAACCTATCTAAAAATTAAAAAAAAAATGAATATTTAAGATTTAGAAGAGTTCGCATCATTTTGGTTACTGGCGTGAAGACAAAATACATGGCTCCGATGTACGAGTAACGTAAGTGCCATAAGAGAACAATTCTGGCATATAACTGCTCATAGGCAGTTCTTAACTCTGTTTAGGTGCATATGTAAATGGCTGAGATCAGGGACCGAGTTAGAAAAGTTGGCGAGGGAGCCACTGCTTGAAGGGAAACTATTACAGAGATGTTGACATAAGGCACCAATGACTTAATGTCGTAACATATAGTTAATTATGTACATGATTGAATGCACTTAGCTAAAGAGTGTTTGGCTACATCACTAGCTCAGACATATTCAATTTATAGATGAACGTAGCCTGCAAAGTAGGTACACAATTAGATATATTTTTCTCTAAATAATAATTAGTATGTAAGTTCTTGAGAGCATTCAAATAGAGTCGAGGAGACTTAGACTAAACAACAATCGTTAATGAGCTTAAACACAAATTGGGTCGAAGATTATTTCAAGGCAAATATGTTCAAAGCTCAAGAAAATTTCATTTTTAAGACAATTTAGGGAAACAAATGTTGCGCGTTATTGTGACTACAAACAACAACAACAAAACAAGTACTTTGAACAAAGCAAATAGAAAACACATAAAAGAAACTACAGACATGTACTCAATTAAATAGGAAGAAGAGGGCGCAGGCAAAACGTCATGAGATGAAGTATAGTTCAAGAGATCGAACACACTAGTAGATTACCACTTGAGCACAATATCTTTTTGGATCTAGTTTCATCTGGTCCAGTGTAATTACTCAAATATAGTTTGGACTGCTCCAATTCAAGTTCTTGAGTATTGTTCAACTCCTTGAATATGTCACCCGAATATATGTCAAATAAGTTTCTATTGAAAAATTTTATTTTCTTCTCTTTATAATATGAAAAAAACACACATCAAAGACCATTCTCCCGAGTCCCATGTCCTGAGGCCTAAACCCAGCTCGACCCGGCATGGTAAGCATACTTGCGTGTGTGGTCCATCATTGTCGGCTCTAGTCCATATTGTTAGGATTTTGTCTCTTATCCTAATTGGATAAGAAATAATATCTAACAATATTAGAAAAGTGCAATTAATGTTAGACTTGGAGTCCAAGACATTATTTCCTTATCCTCGTGTATTGTCGTTTCCTAATCCCTATAGAATTGTCGATACGGGCATTCGTAGCTTTTGTTGTTCATGCTTGGGTTGTATCTCGTGTGACGTTTTTCCTTCAAGTGGTATCAGAGTAGGATTCATGTGAGACAATCAGAAAGCATTGGAAGCACATAAAAATATGATGACGTCGACAACTACCGTTGGAGGTCATCCGGTAGTAAATTTTAATGGCAACATCGTTATGCAACCAGGAGGGAGCGAATCCACGTGTTGTGAAATATCAACGCGAGGTGGAGCCGTACAATTCACTTGCAAGGGACAAGCGACAATGGAGACTACCTGGTTCTATCGACTGGTTGGATTTTACCTAACCAAAAGTGGAGCGGCTGATTAGAGGTCTATGAGTATGGAAGGTGTAGATGAAGCAGTAGCATGGGTTGCGGGTGTCATGAACCCGGAGATTGCTACATGTATTCAACTCTCACGGGCAGTCTAGTGCGAGATTGCAAACTCGGCTGCAAATTTCAACATATGCAAAGGCGAAGCTGTCAACTATTAGAAAGAGAAAGTCATGGTTGGACCAACCACGCAATGTCTTCAAGTGGGTGTGACTAAAAGAAGACACAACCCTATGGAATGGGGGCCAAAGGTGCAAATGATGCGGTTCTTCCAACCGCAGGTGGAGGCGGTACAGTTTCTCAAACTGTACAATACAAGGAGCTCTCACATGAAGGGTCTAGACAATCATGTTTGGACACACACTCCATACAGGCGTGCATGGTGATACGCTTTTGAGAACAGGAGCAGCTTCCGAAGGATGAAGCACAAAAGAAGAATGGGAGTAGACTTCTTGGAGGAGCAACTTCAGCGGATAAGATTTAAGGTGGAGATTGTTAGGATTTTGTCTCTTATCTTAATTGGATAAGAAATAATATCTAATAATATTAGGAAAGTGCAATTAATGTTAGATTTGGAGTCCAAGAGGTTATTTCCTTATCCTTTTGTATTGTCGTTCCTAATCCCTATAGAATTGTCGTATCCTCTCATATTGTCTAACCGAGAGTCCCTATCTATAAATAGGGATAGACACCAATGGATATTGTGTGCCAAGGAGCATCGATGTGTGAGTGTTCCAACGTGTGGTAACTTCGGGTTGCCAACATAGGACAACATCGTGTGTCAAAACGGGAAGCCACAAAGGATAGCCAAAGGGGAGAGAGAACGAGAGTGAGTTATGAAATTCTATTGTGGGCACGGAATTGTGAGAGTGTGACAATCCTTGTAATCTTCTTGGAGTTGCTTAATAGAATTCTACGGTCTTCTTCGCCAATTATGTTCTCTGCTTGGTTATTTATTTGGTAGTTATTGGCTTTGTCGACATGGGCGGTCGTGACTTTTGTTGTGCATGCTTGGACTGTATCTCGTGTGGGGTTTTTCTTGGGCTTGAATCTTCTGTAAATCTCTTCACATATGAACAAACTGTCTCTAATCTTTCCAAATATAAGGGATGTTTATAATGGAGAAGCGGATAATGTGGAAGTGAAAAGTCTCTTTTCCTTACGACATCCATACACTACAAAGTACTACAACTATTAACCTTTTATATCCCAGATCTAACGTTTAAATGGTTATGTTTATTGCAAATTTTGTTGGAGGTGTTGCATGTATGAGGTGGGTCTAGCCGTATTTGCCACATGCATGTAGACCAATATAAGATCCACCTCATTTTTGTTACAAAATATTGAAGAAATAACTATCCATTACCAACATTTGGAGACGCATGTCCATATTCACTAGCCACATTACGTAGTGTTAATATGGACGCACCGACAACTTGTTTCCAGTTATGCGGCAGCAAATTTTATTTCAATTTGAATAGGGTGCGTGGTTGTTGTTGAAGGAGGTGGGTGTGGGGGTGTGGGAGGTACATCGACCCATTCTAGTCCATAAACAGATAAGCCGCAGTTTCTCGCGATGGGGAACTTCACGATTCAAAATCCTACAATTGGTTTGAAATATATGCCCCGACAGAAATTAATGGGACATGTGTTAGGGATTGATTAGGTCACAGTATCGAAATAATAATAGTAATAATTAAAAAGTCAAAATTAGGATTTAGTTTGTTGTGCCAATTTCAACTCTGAATTCTGTCGATGGGATGTTGTAACTGTTTAGCTTAACGGAATTATATAGGGTCTGACTTGTCTGGAGCAAGACAGATCGTAGTTTTCAACTTCCAAGTAGCCCAGGGCTTGGGAATGCATCCAACTTGCGGTATGAATACAAGACTAGCTAGGTATAGACGACGAGAAGCGGCAATCAATGTCACTGATGATTATCTCCAATTGACACGCACATAATTGCAATTTTTAGTTGTAGTGCAGAGTAGCTATTGGAGCTGCACCTATTTTAAAATGCATAGAAGTAGTTGACTAGTATACAATATTTCCCACATATTTGGAAAATCCAGAGAATTTATAAAAGAAAAAATGACTACTTAAGTCTTTGTCATATAGCTAGACCTGATTTTGAACCTTGCTTAGAAATGATTTATCTACCTCAAGAGAGACACAAGAAACTATGTCTTGAAGAAGACTCTCTCATTTGAAATCCAATAAATCATGCATACATACTAAGGTGTTGAGAAATTGTTTCCATTAGTGTGTGCATGATGGATTTTGTAAGAATTTATTTTTTGAGTGTTGTAGGGAGTAGTCAAAGTCATATAACCCCAGTCTAGGGTTACACTAACATAGTAGAGATCTAACAATGATGCACTATCCAGGCATACTCCCCGCCAAACATATTTCCTTGATCCTATTTTGAGCAAAGCTCTTTATCTACCAAGACTGCATCTAGAATAAAATATCATAAGGAAGGTTCTATAGTAAAATTCCAAGGTTCTGCTTTCATCAAACATATGCACCTCTTCATTATCTCTTTGAACCATTCATTCCGTGATCTCTAATTTTAGAACGGTAGGATTATGGCTATAATATTTAATTATATGTGCAGAAGACCTGTTCTCCTCGACACACCTAGGTACTAGTTGTTGATATGTAAGTCCAGAGATCCAATCATATTATGATTGTAACGGAGCATTAGATACTTGATTTGATATTAATAAAAATAATTCCATGTATAATGTTTGTCTCAATCATGAGATGATGACACAAATATAATAGATATATAAAGAATGATGTTACTCAATGACACATGTCTTAAGGTTGAGGAGCTGAAATAATGAGAACATATTTGTGATAAGGTACTTGCACTCTTGTTATGTCCCTAGTTAGATAATATTGTGGAAGCAAAATATATGATAGTAATACATAAGACTAGAGTGTGTGTTGACTGATGATAGAGTCTCATTAGTCATGATATATGATATCTAGTCAATCACACAAGTACATGTTAAAGAATAGTGTATTGGACAAACTCACTTTGAGAGAGATACACAGATACAATAGAATGGTAGTCAACATCATCTCTCACAATGATAGTGGTGATTGTGGTTCTTAGATCTGAAGTCACTACACTCACAATATGTCACCCAATGTACTTAGACATCATCCAATTAGATCTTGAATAAGGGTTGACATAAAGGTGATGCTCGGGTACACTGTGAAACATGGGGATTGAGTTTGAATGATGTAGATGAGATTTTCCCCTACACATGACTTTGATATCTAAGCTACTTGATAAGTGAGACTAAAAAATATATGGCCATACACATGTGATTCTATATGTGATATGTGAACTAACACGCATCTCAGACAGTCTGCTTTAGTTTAAGGAATATGGATTGAATATTGAAAAGGATGACAATTCCATGCCTCGAGTTCAATCTAGATATCATAGACAAAGGAACTATATGATCACTGTAACACTGATTATAGATTGTAAGTTGAAGTTGTTTTCTAACTTTTCAAATTAGTTGCATAGCAATGATGTCATACTAGATACTGATCATTGCCTGTGATGTCATAAATTGGTTATGGACATTCACTACCAACGTAACTTGGGACCTATAAGGCCACATGCATAGGATGCACTTGGAATAAGAGTTTATCAATGAATGATGTTTAACTTGATTACTAAAAATATTTAGGTATTCTGTTTAAACAAAATCAGTTCAAAATTGACTGAGTAGACTCTATATCGACTAGTTCAAGTGTTAAACTGATCGGTTGGAGTGTTAGGTCAATTGGAAGCAACATTAACTAATGAATGTTTGAACTAGGTCATGAACCAACCAGTTACTTAGTGAACCAGCCAGTTCAAGGTCTGAGACGATCGGTTCACGTGATGAACGACTTGGTTCAGGAATCAATTCAAATAGATAAAGGCTTAGTGTTGACATTGTATTTTGCATTAATTGTATATTGAATACCAATGTGATTTGAAAAGAGAAAACTACTGAACCGACCGGTTCAACCATGAGCTGCCCGTTTCATCAGTGAAAAGATCGGTTTACCGTTCATTACTTCCAGATGATTTGTGAATTCTGTCTTTTCTACTCCCAAATTAGACCAAAAATCCTGACCCTAGACTATGTTCCAAACACAACAATAAGCTCTGATAATTGTTGTCAACTCTGGTTGTGGTAAGCAATAGAGCCCGAGGAAGTTCTACCCATAAAAGGGAGGGACAGTAAGGGAAAGATAATTATGGGAGAGTAAGTCAGTGCTAATACACTGATGTTCGAAGGGACAACTCCTTCTTGTTGGCTCTGATAGCACAAGATGGAGTTTTTGGTAGTCTGTGTGGACTACTATAGAGCTGAGGACACTTTTGCCTGCCGCTAGGAAGACGTCATCAATTGGCGTCTGTGGTGTTGCACCAGGATGCCATCACTAATGATTGTTCGAGTGCTACCATAAGAAGAAGCTTGCTGCTACTTGAAAAAAGGTGCACGCTACTACAACAAGAGTTATTGCTAGAATTGCTCCAGCACTAGATATAACTCTTGTTATCCTCATTCCTAGATACATTTTTGTTGATTAGATATTCTAGTTAGGAAATTAGGCATTAAATTTTTGCTTCTGCTACCTTATCTGGCATCTAAACTTCCCAACAATAGTATCAGAGCCACGACAATTTACGGTGTATCTGAATTTAAATCGATATGATCAGATTTATTTAATTACATACAATGTGAATATTAAAATGACTAATGTACATATCCCATTAAATACCACATACAGTTCCAACTAATGTATATCTATATGTATATATATATATTTATATATATATATCTATATATTTATATATATATATAGAGAGAGAGAGAGTCAGGCTAGAATACACTTGAGTGTGTCTGAAGAAAAATACACTCAAGTAGCTTTTTATGATGCAATATTTTTTTCAAAAATTTAATCCGTTGATCTTCTTAATCATCTTGTGAATAACTCATATAAAAACTTTGAGCACATTTGGACATTTATATGTCATGTTATAAAGACCGCAAAAATTATGCATTTCAAATTTGTTTCGTCTGTCAATTTTGTTGCCCTCGGATGAGTAACTTACACTCATCGAAATGGGCTCAAAATTTGTATGTAGCCTAATTATAGTATGACAATGAAGATCAATGGTTTACATCTGGCAAAAAATAGTCTTGATATGCAAACACACTTGAGTGTATCCCTGCGATCTATACACTTGAGTGTATTCTACCCTCTCTCTCTCCCTCTCTCTCTCTCTCTCTCTCTATATATATATATATATATATATATATATATATATATATATATATATATATATATATATATATATATATTGTGTGTGTGTGCAATTTACACACGTCGATCTAAAACTGATTTTGGTAGTGGATGTTAACATGGTGATGACCAATAACCCTAGATATGTGTGCATATTTTTGGTTGTTTATTCTTATTTATATCTCAGTTTGTATACCAGGTCTCTCTCTTTTTTCCATATGTAAAAGTAAAAATTCTCTCCTTCCTATTATCCCCTTGAATGTAACTTGAGGTTTCTCTATTATGATGTAATTTGTTGATAGGATTAAAATAGTTTTAATTCTTATTATGGCAAAGAAGACACTCTATTCTAGATGAACCGATTGACTACGTAGATGAAAAAAAACTTATCGACTAGAGGATTGAGGAGGCCAGATGATGGGAGGATGAACCTATGGACTGGTAGCCCAATTGATTGGCTAGAGGAGTCCAGACATCGCTTAAACTTGAGACCAGGTGACCATTTCAAGATCCCAACCGAGCATGGAGCTTCACCATCAACATGTTTCTACATGTGATTTATACCTTAGGTGGTAGTAATTCCTTATGGCTCCAAGGAATTATAGTAGTATGGCCATAACCATAGGTTGTGTTTTATAATTGATTTTTTTTGGGATATAGCATGTATATGATATGTACTATGATTATGTGTTGATTGTATATGCATATGTATGTTTCAATAAATACTAAGTTTAAGATGCTTTTCATAAATAACACACATGAAAAACTTGATTGACCAAGAGTAGGTTACACCTAAGTGTGGTGCACTATCTATCTCATGGAAGTGTGATAGTAGATATGTAGATCTGCCAAAGCAGGGTACATACTCTATTGTGTTGTCTTTCGGGTCAGGCTTAACTAGGTGACCTTAATTGGATTAAGTGCCTAGAAGCATACAAATAAACTGTGACAAGAATTTGTGCACACCATTTATCCAAAAGTTGCATGAGATGCAATTGACAAATGCTGTCTACCTAAATAGTCAAGTTGTGGGCGATCAGCCAAAGCTGACTAATGATTTGATAAAATATGGATCTTGGCTCACTAGAAAATTGTTCGTTATAATCTTCCAAATTGGTAGTGAGGGATATAAATTTGAACAAGTATAGAGGGAGTGATTATTAATCAAAGTCCTAATTAATATCGATAATATTATAAAATCAAATAAAAATGTTTTGACAAAGTTGCAAATTTTCATTTGGAGAACCTAACGGTAAATACAAACACATTATCATTGCAATCACTCCTTGAGTATGACAAACTAAATGGGATCAACTTCCACATCTAGTTTAGGACTTTGAGAAGAGCTCTCACCAAAGACTGAAAGCTCTATGTCCTTGAAATACTATAGCTACAGAAACCCACTCCAAATGTGCCTAAGACTGAAATGGATGCTTACTTGAAGTATTCCAATGATACTACAGACATCAAACACCTTATTTTATGATGTATGTAATAAGAGTTGTATGAGAAGCATGAAGATATGGGGATCCTTGAGATGGTAACACATCTTAAGAATATGAACCAGAATCATACAAAGCTAGAATGGTACAATGTCACAAAGGTTCTCTTGAGTGCAAGATGGCAGAAGGAGATCTGATAGAGCCCCATGTACTCAATATGATTGGGCATGTGGAATATCTAGAAAGACTGTGATTTCCTTTAGGTCAAGAGTTGACCACAAATACAATTCTAAAATTATTGCTAGAATGGTATAGCTAGTTTACCAAGTGCCATCACTTGAGTAACATGGTAAAACTATTTTCTGAGATGCTTGGCCTGTTGAGAAATGTTGAAGCACAAATGAAAAAGAAAAACCCATGACAATGATCACCAAAAAAGGAGTCCAAGGACAAAGCCAAGTCCAATAAGAGTTACGAGCCTAAGTTGAAGTCCAAGTCTTCTACACTTAAGCTAAAGATAGGGGTAAGTGCAAAAGGAATCTTTCATTTTTCACTTAAATCATTAATGAAGGTAAGTGCCACCACTATCCCCAGCCTAGACCCTGGAAAGGAACTATCTTCTTTATAAAGAGGATGTCAGGAAAAAGAAAGAGATATAGATCTGCACTTCAGGATCTAAGAAGAAGTAAGCTAAAACTATCTAGAGCAAGAGTTGATGCCACCACAGTTGGAGTCTATCATTCATGGGCATATAATAGAATTAGAGAATCGCTATTATGTATCTACCATTGATGAAAATATCATGTATATTGTATGGACAAGAATATATTTGATGTTTTTATTTCAGAGATATGATATTTTATGGCAATGTCCTATGCCGACTTAATAATTGTAGAGACTAATGTATATGACACATATACTGAATGACTTGATGACTCAAATGATGAATACCTATAGCATTTCAACAAGAGCGTGTAAATCAGAAAATGTATTTCTAGAATCCATAATGATGGTTGTCTAGACTCTTTTAGTTAATGAACCGAAAGAGACAAGCAAGTCTTATTTATAGGGCAATATGACAAAAGAATCTTCACTAAATGTAGTGGGAGAGAGACTATTCTATTAAGGCTCACACATACTAATGTATATAGACCTTTTACAATAAATGCTAAAGTTAAAATGAATTTAATGGAATAAAAGTCTGATCTCTTGAAGTGTTCAAGGAGATCATGGTTGAAGTACATTACCAACTTGGTAGTAGTATTAAAACACCTCAATATGATTGATGTGAAAAATACTTTGAACCAAGAGTTTTATGACCTTCAGGGAGACCATGATAGTGTATCATTATGAACTCCACCTTAACACAATGATAGTGTATCATGGTAGCATATGAAAAAGAAAGAATCACACCCAGTTCATATATGGTGTGATTATAAATAAATCTATCTAATCTTCCAATTTTCTTTTCGGGCACATGCTTTAGACTAAAATATATGTACCATCTAAAGTGGTTCAAAAGACACTATATGAGATATGGCATGGGAAATGTCCCAATACGAATTTATAAATATTAGGAATGAAAGACCATACAAGAAAATAGTTTATTGAAAAGCTTTGTCTACAAATCACATTGATGTTATTTTGTTGAATGCTACTTTTATGTTCCAATCTGACAATAAAAGGAATTTCATTCCAAAGGAATCAATGCGATAAAAGTAGAACTCAAAAAATTTGAGACCAACAAGAAAACATTGAGCCTAAAGAAGTATAGTGGGAACAATGAGAATCATAAATTGTTGTCAAATATCAAGTTCCTTATGTAACACAATACCTCATAGTTCTAGTAGAACATGCCTTGAGTTTGAAAAATTGTGATATCTTATAACCTGGAAAGGTGGTGAGTTGGTCATAGATGACTAGTCAACAACCTACCTAGAAGCTATTGAGGAACCATATTTGAGAAAAGGCTTGAGGCCATGGCAACAAATATGGACTCCATGTACACTAATAAGGTATGACCTTGATAAATGTACTTGAAAGTGTAACACCCATAAGGTGTATTTGGGTCTTTAAGAAGAAAACCAACATGGATGGCAATATCCAAAACTATAAAGGTATAATGGTTGAAAACCAATTTCAAACAAGTTCAAGATGTTGAACATGACAAAGTCTTTTCACCAGTTCCCATGGTTAAATCCATCAAGATCATGATTTCTATTGTAGCTTATTATGACTATGTGATTTGGCATATTGATATTAAAATCACTTCTTTAATAGGAATATTCACGAGGATGAGTGGGTGACACGGCCTAAAGGTTTTATAAATCCAATAATGCAAATATAATCTATAAGATAGAAAGGTTAATCTATGGATAGAAGTAAGAATCTCAGAGATAACATCATATATTTTGACGAAGCAGCCAAAGAGTTGACTTTAATTAGAATGAAGATGAAACTTTTGATTACAAGAATTTAGTGGGAGCATATTTATGTTCCACTTAATGATGGGGAATAATATCCTTATACTGCAAATGTTAAAAACTAGAAAGGAACCACTTTCTCTATGAATAGCTTAGACGTAGCATCATAATTAAAATAGGAATCATAATCTATAGAGATATATTTGGAAAGCTTATTCACCTTGGAAAGAGAACATACATTGGCAAGATGTTGAAGGTGTTCAACGTATAGGACACAATGAGAGAACATTTGTGAAATTAGTCTGTCTAGAGTCTAGTGTCCTAGTTCTTGTAAAGAACAAGAACATATGGATAGAAACCATATGGTTTCAAAATTAGATTTATCATGTATAAAATATTGTGTACTCATCACGTTATCATGTATGTATTGGACATGATGAGAAGATATATACTCATTCCATTGTCACATATGTATTAGACATGACGAGAGGATATGTACTCATATAGTTGTCTTGTATGTAATGGATGTGATGAGTGGATATCTACCAGATCCCTGTGAGAGTCATTAGATTGCCATACAAGAACATCCTTAAGTACTTGAGAAGCACTAAAAGGATATGTTCTTTAGTTATGGTAATAAGGAAGAGTTAAGTGTAAAGGGTTACACCGGTGCAAACTTATTAAATGACAAATTTTATAATTAACAATCACAATATAGTATGTGTGTGACCTTAAAATGAGAATTATTCACTAGAAAAGTTCTAAGAAAGAGAGATTTGATTAACTAGAATACAAAGTCAAATACTATAATTTCTTGAGAACATTAAAAGATGCTATAAGAATCAAGAAGTTCATAAAGATGAACTTGTAGGAGGTTCCAACCATTGATGGCATGATAAAATAATATGGAAACAATGGAGATACTGGATAGGTAAGAAATCACAAATAGAATACTACGGTACTTCCATCTCATAGGAGAAGTCATAGAGCAAGGATATGTGAAATTTGCAAAAAATACCGATTAGAAGCAAATGTTTCTAACCCACTATAAAAGCTCTTATGCAACAAAAACATAATGGACATGCCAAGATCACTTGGAATAAGATTAGTGGGTGATTGTCTATAAGTGCAAGTGGGAGTCTGTTAGTATGTATACCCAGAGAGCCAATCATATGATGATTGTAATAGGGCATTAGATACCTGATTTGATAATAATAAAGGTAATTCTGTCAATTATTTGTATCAATCGTCAATGATGACACATATATAATAGATTTCTAGAGAATAATGTTACGGGATGACATATGTCTTTAGGTTGAGGACCTCAATAATGAGATCATATGTATGACAAAGGTACATACATTTTTGTTATGTCCCTAGTCAGATATTACTATTGAAGCAAAATAGACGATAGTAATACATAAGACTAGAGTGTGTGTTGACTGATGATAGAGTCTCATTAGTCATGATATATGCTATCAAGTCAAACACACATGTACATGTTAAAGAATAATGTATCAGACAGACCCACCTTGAGAGTGATGCATGGATACTATGAAATGTTAGTAAGAATCAACTCCCATAGTGATAGTTGTGATTGTGGTTCTTAGACCTGAAGTCACTACACTCATTACATGTCACTCAATGTACTTAGACATCATCCAACATGACCTTGAATAAGGATTTCTATAAAGGTGATGCTCAGGTGCACCATGAAACATGGGGATTGAGTGTGAGTGATGAAGATGTGATTTTTCCCTCCTATAGGAGAATGATATCCAGGCCACATGATAAGAGAGATTGAGAAATGTATGGCCATACTCATGTGATTTAATATGTGATATGTGAACCCACATGCGTCTCAGAGAGACTGCTCTAATTGAAGGAACATGGATTGAACATTGAATAGGATGATGATCCCATGCCTCAAGTTCAATCTAGATATTAGAGACAAAGAAACTATACAATCACGGTAACAATGATCATAGATTAAAGGTTGGAATTGTTCTCCAACTTACCAAAATAATTGAGTAGCAATGATGTGTTTCTAGATACCTCTCATTGCTTGTAATGTCATAAATTAGTTATGGACATTCACTTCCAATGTAACTTGGGACCTATAGGGTCACACACATAGGATGCAATTGGAATAGGAGTTTATTCATGAATTATGTTCAACTTGATTATTAAAAGTGTTTAGGTATTCAATTAAAATGACACTAGTTCAAAATTGATTGATTGGACTCTGAACTGGCCGGTTCAAGTGTTGAGTCGATCAATGGGATGTCAGGTAAATTGGAAACAACATTGGCTAATCAATGGTTGAACCAGGGCATGAACTGACTAGTTCACTTAATGAACAGATTGATTCTAGGTCTGAGAGGATTTTTCATGTGATAAATGGCTCGGTTCAAGGATCAATTTGATTGGATCAAGGATTAGAGCTGACATCATATTTTACATTAATTGTACATTGAATGCCAATGTAATTTGAAAAGGGAAAGCTATTGAACTGATTGTTTCATAACATGAATCGAACGGTTCAACCATAAGCCGACCGTTTCATCAGCGAAATGTCTAGTTCACCATTCGTAGCTTCCAAAAAGTTGTGAATTCTATCTCTTCACATCATAGATCGACTGGAAACCCTAACCCCAGCCTCTCCTATAAATAGAGGCTTATTGGGGCTTCTCAGACACAAAAGTAAGCTTTGACAATTGTTGTCTCTCTGACTATGGTAACCAATAGAGAGCTCAAGCAAGTCCTACCCATAAAAGGGAGGGATACCAAGATAAAGACAATTGTAGGAGAGCAAGTTGGTGCTTGTACAGTAGTGTTTGAAGGACAGCTTCTTCCCGTTGCCTCTAATAGCGTAAAGTGGAGTTATTGGTGGTCCCCGTGGACTACTATAGACGTAAGGAAGTAGTTTCTTGCAGCTAGGAGGACACATCAACCATCATATGTTGTGTTGCACCAGGAGGTTGTTGTTGACAACTGTTTGAGTGCTACTTGAAGAATAAGCACACTACTGCCTGATGAAAGGCACACACTAATGCAACAAGAGTTCTCACTAGGCTTTCTCTAGGACCAGGGATAACTCTTGTTATGCTCTAGGTCACCATACATAAAGGCAATCTTTACATCCATTTTATAGATTTGAGCATCACAGATAATGTTTAAGTCAGCAAGGACATGAATGGAGATGGTCTTAGTTACATGAGGATATGTGTCAAAATAATCAAGTCCTTCTTTCTATTTGAAACATTATTCTACCAACCTAAATTTACCTACATACCATCTTCCCTCAAATTTTTTTCTTTCAAAAAACCCATGTACATTCGATGGTTTTGCAACATGGAGGAAGATTGATAAGGATCTAGTTATTATTGTCCATAATAGATTATATTTAATAATGAACTACTTCCTTCTAGAAACCATCATCTATTATTTCATGACATCTTTATAGGTCATATGGTCCTCTTTTACTAAAAATTTTTAGAAGTCAGTATCAAAGTTCTTTGTAATTTTATCCCTTTAAAATCACCAACGTCACTTCAAAATTACACTAGATACACCAATTGTGCTAAATATGCAACAATGTTATGAAATGCAGGAGTATGATCCTAATGTGAGCAATTCAATTCAACACATCCAAAATAAGATCTATAAGTAGCTGTTGGTGGGAGGAATATAGAATACCCACTCTCCACCCAAATATTAGAAATTTTATCTTCATCGAGAAAACACTAAACTCAAAATAAAGGGGAGATACTTTATTAATACCACCATATAGTTGTTGTTAGGGGTGACTGATGCCTATCTTGAGGTGGATGTAGGTGGTTGACAAAGACAATTAGGGGATAGGGAGAGGAAAAATCGATCCCCATGCCTTAATTGAATATGGTTCTTATATGAATTGAGTCAACTGTCTAGTATGATGAGATGATCTGTTTGCTTTCAATGTAGAAATCTTGAAAACAATCAGCTGATTGACTCATCATGTGAGACAACCATCTATACATAGAAACTCTTAAAAAACCTTAAAGTGAGATGATCAACTAGGTGACTACCCGATTGACACATCAACCTTGGAGTTTATAGATGAATTTTGCTTAGGGGTCTCCAAATATTAAATTGATTGGATCACTAGATGAGTATAGTGGTTGGCTCAGTGATGGCTCCCCACAACTATATGTGAATAGGATAGATAAGAAACCAATCATCTGGTGAATATGGAATTCTCCTAATTGTAAGAACAAATATTAAACCTATTGTATCGTCTAGAAAGATGTTCGAATGGCTCGGTGAAGACAAATTGCTGCTATAGGTGGATTAATCAGCTGGCTAACCTAATCTGATGACTCATTCATGCTTAGGAATTCAATGATTCATGCTGATCTCAATCAAACAACTGGTCTATCTAGGAATTCCTCCAAGACAAGTCAACACATTAGCATTGTCCTACCTATAAGTTATACATATGTAATATGAATTTTGAGATTTTATGAAAAAAATGGAGAATTCAACTCACTATAACTAAATGCAAAACCAAGGATTCACATGAAATACAATAGATCTAAGAAACAAGCCTCAAATCTAATAATAATTCAAGCAACAGGTTGCCTCCCAATAAGCACATTATTTTATGTCATCGACTTGACACCATGTTTTTCAATTATCAAAATGAGGAGGGAGGTAATAGTGATTTGGTAGTTTACTCTCAAATCATCTAATGTGAAGAATCTGTTCAGGAAATGTCCATTGATAGTTAATTCAACAAACTTATCACTTCAAACAATGAACACATTGTGTGGGTAGATGTGTTTGACGATGTACACCACAAACCATTGTGAGTATATCCCTCCTAGAAACATAATAGGCATGAATTATGAACTAGAACTTGATCTCTCACATATAAATCTTTTCTTCTCAGATGGCTAACATGTCACTTTTTTGTTTTCCCATATAGATACATACCTTCTCATAGACATTCCTTCTAAGCGTTACAAGTTCTTGTAATTAAAGTTGTTGGCTATCCCCTTCTACTCAAAGATCAAAATTGCAAAAATTTTATTGCCCATCACACTTTATGTTCAAGTTTCTAGATTTCCCATAAATCAACTTGAAATGAGTGGTTTGTAAAGGAGTTTTGAAGGCTATTTTATAGGTCTAGAGTGCATCATTGAGATTATTGACCCAAGCTTTCCTTGTGTGACTAGAAGTCATTTGTGTCTATCATTTCGAAGCCTTCATTTTCACACTCATCCGTAGGTGATAGGGAGTGGCCACTTTGCATGAAACACCAGCTATGCCTCAAAACCATGTTCAAGGATGTGGGAGCCTTCATGTGAGATGTTGATGTGGGGGACTAAAATTCACATGTAAGTGATATTACTGAAGAGCTTTATAACTAAATTTGATTCACTTGGGATAATGAGGATGGATTCTATTAATTTATAAAGATAGTATAGTGTTGTAGGACTATTGGCACTCGATTATTTCTCAGTCAATAAAATTCATGATAATTGTTAATTCGATGGCTAATGATGGAGATCCCTCCACATTTTTCCAAAGTTTTCAAATTTATATCCTTTTTTGTATTTTCCATATTTTCATATTTTCATCTACTTTTACCCAGTCTCGGGTTTGCTGGATAGTAAATATTTTTTTCTACACTCATGTGCAATATGTCTATTAATTCTTCTTTTTATAAACGTTTCTCATAATTTCCCACTTGAATTATCCTAAATTATGTATCCCCATTTACTCCATATATATTTGATTGCATTTTTATTCAAAAAATAAATCATATTTCATTGATAATCACAAAGGATAATTCTAAATTCTCCTTACATCATTTTTTTAGCTAAATTTAGAATCTGCATATCTAGTCAGTTTTCTCCATAATGTTCCTGAAACATCTAGAAAATTATGAAACATGCTTTATCCTGCCCAGACTACCTTACAGGTCAAAGTAATTTGTCAGTGACACATGACATGTCGTCTCAATCCTCACACCACACCTGCATTGTGCAACATCATGATGTGATGCCATTTCTAGAATTTTCTATTCATCCCAGAACCCTAAAATCTACCCATAATACCACTCCATACCAATGTATTCTGGGAATTATTATGAAGCTAGAAAGAAACTATCTCCCCAGTTTACTTTTTTGCATTATTTGTAATTAGATGTTCCTTTCTCTAACAACACATGCTTTTTAATACTGTTAGGATGCACCATGGTAATCAGGTAGTGCCTCATAACTACTCTTAACTACTTTCACTACTCTTAATGGCTCACATTTTCTAAAATTTCTCATTCATTATCATGTGATCTATTTATATGACTCATTTTAATTGACCATAAGAAAGATTAGATCTTGGTCTCAATTTATATCTTTTCTCAACATTCTCTAATCTTCTTATGCATCAGTCCTAACCGCCCATGAATGATCCCTTTTGTGGGAGGTCTGGAGCCTGTTAGGACCCTAATACACCTAAAAATTAGGACCTATAGGACTATGATGATAAGGACATGTACAAATCCGTACCTAAAGGCCTGCAAACCATACCAACACCTTTTATTACTTTTTGCCAATTTATCTTTTTTTAAACTAACCTAAAACCATCTACTTTCCAGAAAACAATTAGAGATGGTTCAATACTAGTGTATTGGGTGGGATGAGGGTGTCAAACTGTCCCTCTCATAACTGGATTTTCTAATCCAAAGCCAGATTGACTTTCTATGGAATTTATAATACTTTGTTTTGTTTTCCCCCTCATTTTTACAAACCGTATGGTTTATTATACTCCTTGATACCATGAAAGTTAAATTTTACTACAAAAGATATGTGATGGACATATATTATTGTGGGTAGGGTATGACATATCGACGAATTCATTGGGGACTTGCCAAGGTGATCTAAGTTACTCCATATATTTTTATGAAGTTTCCCTATTTTTGTTGGTTTCAGGTTTTTTTTGCTTTTCCTTTTTTTTCTTTTTCTACATATAGGAAAAGTCATGCACAATTGTGTTCCTTGAGGCTTTTGGCATGCACATTGAGTTAATCTATAGGGTTTTTGTGTTACTATTAGGTTTGGTCTTCATTTGATTCTAAATTTTATTTTGTAACGTCTTATCCTTTCCTTTTTAGGGTATATAGGTTCCCATATGGTATTCTAGGGTTTCATGTATATTTCCCTTTTTACGGTTTCAAATCCTCTTCCTTCTATCTTTTCCTTCTATAATTTTTCCAAGAAAACAAAAAAAATCTAGAATAAAGGAAAGTATGAGAAAAGATACATCTCAAGAAAATATATATTCTGCAATAACAATTTCATGGTTGTTTTCTTATATGCTTATCATGTGTTTTTCATGCTACATCAGTGTGGGCTTGCTTAAGAAAGTATAAAAAGCTTAATCTTGCACTATACATGTAAGGACCCTGACATAAGTTCTGGGGAAATGTTGTTTTCTTTGGCTTCATCATGTCCTTATAACCTTACTTTAATCTTTTAAGATGTAATTAGGTCTTGTGGAGAGATTAAGTTTCAAGTTTGAGCTTGTATGGATGAAGTTTGTGCTTTTTGTGCTAGTTTTGGTGCAAATTGCAATTTACCCAATATAGGGGTTTTATGTACAATTTTCCACCTCTAGAGATTTCCCTATCTTTTTTGACATCATATAGAGGAAGGAGAAAGAGGAGGGTGCCTTGTTTGAGCTTTGGTTGAGGAGTATCACCTGAGGTGGTGATTAGGGTTGATATGAGTGTTGAGTGCCTTGACCATGTGTGTTGGTTGTGTTGTCTCAACCTTGGGTCACGACCAAGGTAGGTTTTGGTAGGTGTCATGGTTCAGACACTTCCTTTAGGTGTTTGGGTTGTGACTGAAGTAGTTTAGGGTGGTATTGGCTCAAGATGGTTGACCTAGATTGGGATGTCTCGACCTAGGGTTTGTGGAGGTGCTTTGTCTCGAAGTAGAGGAGATGGTTATAGGTGGTGTCATGACCAAGGATGGTGAAACCTAGGAGGGTCGTGAGCATGATCATGTGGGAGTCCATGGTGGTCAATACACTACCTAGAGTGTATCACCAGGACTTGCATGTGATGTTTAAGTGGTTGCATGTGGGTGCATGTTGGCCTTTTTAGAGGACAAGTGTCCCTTGGGTCGCTTACTGTCTTGACACCTCACCCCTTGCTCTCTCTCTCTCTCTCATCTTCCATCCATTGAACCCCTTATCTCTTCTCCCGTGTAACCCTTTTGGCCATCCATCTTCTTCCTCCCTATTTTCATGTTCTTGGTGCTTGGTGGAGCAAGGAGGTTCGTCCTTGGAGCTTGGGGGATCAATCTCCTCTTGTATGTGGTGGTGATGGTGATCCGAGCTCATCTTATATCCTTGGTAATTGTTTATCTTCTAAGTTGATGTTCCTTTTGATCTCCTATCTTCACCTTCCTATCTTTTTTCAGCCCTAGACCATAATTCTTCTATGGTGGTCTATTTGGGAGAAAAGCTCCTCATCACAAGGGTCATAGACCATGTTTTAACAAGCTAGACCCAAGTGTGAAGAGGATTTCTCCTCTCTTTCTCCATTTCTCTTTTGGTTCGACCAAGAGCTTCCTTGCTTCTTTCCTTGGGCTAGCTTTGACCCTGGTGTCTTCTCCTTCTTGAGGTGCTCTTATAGCCTACTGTGGAGCTTTTGGTGAAGCTTCTTCAACCCTTAGATCGTGTGCTTAGAGCTCTTGATCTTGGAGTTGGAGCTCTTAGTGGTGATAATATTAAGGTGTGTTGTATAACACTAAACCTACTCTACTGTTACACTTCTTTATGTATTTTTATTAATGTATTATCTCTATAGATTGCTTCCTCATCATGCTTGTACTCACTGGTGATCTCTAGAGCTCGTTTGGTGGAGGTACCTTGCTTGGTTTGGGAGAAATCTGAAACCCTAATCTATGTGTACCCATTTTAGTAGATGATGAGTGATGGGGTTTTTTTATCTTTGTTTCCCTTAATCTATCTCTCATGCATAGTGCTCTTATACCTAGAAGTTGGATTGATGATTAGGTTCAGTTTTGGTTATCTTGAGCATGGTTTTCTCTTCCTTGGATAAGGTTCTTCCTTGGTAGTTTCTTGACCCATGACTTAGGGTACCATTTGTATGTGTCCTTTTTATCATGATAACTATAGTTTCATCCTTGGTTTCAGTTCTCTTTTGGCTACCTAGATGGTGCACCTTAGTGTGGTCGTGATTGTTGATAACACCAATTTTTGTGATATTTTATACTATTTTTCTGTTATCAAAACTGCCCTTTTCTGCTATTTTCCTCTCTTTTATTAGCATTTTTGCAATAATTGGCCAAGCAATGCTCTTAATCCTATATTTCCATCTTTTGCAGAGTTTTTCCTCATTTTGGTGCAATAAGGCCGTCCCGGCTCATAGAATAAGTCCAAGTCTGTTTCGGCCTTCCTGATGCCCGATACAACCTCTGCCCGACAGGGTGGAGCGACACAATGACGCACGACAAAAGAATGCCACGCAAGAAGGAGCAGATGGACGACACGCCTTCTACCCGACAGGGAGCCCAGCTCGCCCTGACAACCCAGCTTGTCGGGCGACACAGCCACCCACCGGCAGGTGCGCCGTCCATCACGTGACCGATAGCCGGTAGTCTTGAGCCGAACGATACCAGTATCGGCCGTCCACCGACCCACGAATAAGGAGGACATGTGGCGCTTCGAGCACCATAACTCCCTCCAACCGCTGCCTATAAATAGCAGCTACAGGAAGCCGAAAAGACAGTTCAGATACCTCAAAATTCAGACAGTTGGGAGCTTGAGTGATCTTCGGAGGAAATTGTGAGAGCAGGAGTATCGTGCCCCAGTGCTCGTGTCGGGCGACACTAGGTGAGCCCTTCCTCATCCCGAGAGGGAGGGGATAGTTCACTTAGGACCGTCCCAGGCGATACTGCAGGCCGATATCGGCCAACGATGATGAGTGACACAAGTGCCCGACAGTAGGACACGTCACTCCATGCCCGACACGATATCGAACCCGATACGCTTCGCTCGTCATGCGTGCCGCCCGAGAGGGTGTGTCGCCCGACTTGAGCGTATCGGCCAGGTCCTTGAAAGATACAGTCGGTCATCACGGTGTGCCACTCGAGAGAGTGTGTCGCCCGACACCGCTGTATCGGGCTAGGCTCCTGTCCGGTATCGGGCGGGAGAGCCACTGTGGTCTGTCACCCTTCTACATCAAGAAGGCGACATCTATCTTTAATTTTGTTATTTAATTCTTTATTTACGCAATGTATTAAGACCCTTAATGTGCATGGAAATAGAAAAGCTTAATTACTCGTTGATCTATGTTTGGTGCAATATATTGGATGACTGCCATGTTTAATATCTGAATGCTAACTTGCATGTTTGGATCGCGTTTCGCTTAGCTACCGAATCGTTTTTACCCGTTGCAACAACTTCGAGAGTCGTGTTGTGGGTATAGTGTTCGGTCTGACTCTGGAGTACAAGAGTGCCTGGAACGGAGTTGTTTCAGTAACATTCCACTCTAACTTAAGTGTGGCAACCTCGAGAGGGGTGTTGACGCTTGGTTAGAGGTACCCGCTCTGAGAGGAGGGGTGCAGGGTGTTACTACTACCGCTTGTTTTACTGTAGTCTTATCCTTCGTACCTTGCTCTAGCTCTAGTTTTATCTTTCTGTTTCTGTTGCCTGAAAACCCCTAAAAACTACTAAATGGCTAAAACCTTAAATCTTTCTAGTAGCTCCAGTTGGAGATAGCTTTCTTGTTTTGTTTGTGGCATCTTGTTGTTTCCCTTTTGGGGAATTTATTATCTCTTTATACCTGACGGAGTGTAGCGTGTTGATTCTGGGTTCTCAACACTACCCCCCTTGTCCCTGTGTTCGACCCCGTATATCTACTTCGACCCCGTAAACAAGGTTGCGGGGGCCTAGAAGGATTCGGGTTTATAAATGTAAAAGCTCGACTACCTCAAATCCGCCTCCAATTTTAGGACGCGCGATTTAGGCCGATCAACGTTTTGGCGCCGTTGCCGGGGACAAGGCAAAAATGGTACTGTAGACGAATCTGAATCCACTAACTACACTCCCGTGCCTCAAGCTTAGAAATGAGTTTGACAGCACTCTTTTCCTTTTATTGCTATTCTTTACCTAAAAGTAAGAATTCGAATTTCCTAAACTTGATTTTTTGTGTGCCATTTCAAGAACCCTGAAGGACAGTAGTATGTTTCCCCGAGTTCCGACGCCACTCGACTGTCCATTCAAGCGCAATTATCAACGCCATGCCTCCCCGTGTCAACCCACAACACTCTGGAGGGGAACAACAAGGAAGATTTGGGCATGAATCACCTTCACCAGATGGCAACGACCGCTATGACGACAATAACCAGTTCGAAGATCAGGAATCAGAACACTCTAAGGAAGAACACCCTCGAGCTAGGCGTCACCACCGCCACCGAAACCGGAGAAATCAAGATCAGGGACATAACCGACGAGACAACGACAGTGACGACTCCGATGAGGAAGAAAAGACGTTGAGAGAGTTGGCATCAACAAAAGCCAACAACTCCAGATGTCCCGTCATCACCCCGCGATTCAACACAGCCAATTTTGAGCTTAAGCCTTCTGTCATCTCTATGATCCAGAACAAAAGCTTTAGGGGAAGTTCGAAAAATGACAACCCCTACCACCACCTTGATGCCTTCAAGAACATCTGTGACACGATAAAGATGCGGGGGGTTCCGCAGGAGGTTATATATTGCAAAGGCTTCATCTTTTCACTAGAGGACAAAGCACTGTCTTGGTACCTCGGGTTACCCCACCGGTCCTTGAACGGGTGGGGAGCGTTAGCTGAAGCCTTCGTAAATATGTTTTACCCCCACCAAGAGAACAGTCAGAACCCAGCAGAAAATAACCTCCTTTACGCAAAAGCCAAACGAAAGCCTCCACGACGCCTGGGAGCGGTTCCAAGAGTACCTGAGGGATTGCCCCCATCATAATTACAAGAAGGGCTTCCTGGTCACCACCTTCTACAATGGCCTGACTCCCGATGAACGGGTGTCACTGAATGCGGCAGCATGAAGTGACTTCTTAGGGAAAAAGCCGAGCAAGTCTGAAAGGATCATCAAAAATATGGCCGAGCTGCAAGACGACACTGAATATGAAAGATCTGACAGAGGACAGGCGAAAAAGGTCGGTGAAGGGTCCTCTCTTGAGTCCAAGGCTCTAGAGACCATCACATCTCAAATTCAGAAAATAGCCATGGATGTGAAGCAGCTGAGGGAATCCGGCACGAAAGGAAAGAAGCATGTGGAAAAAGTAATGAAATGTGTAACATGTGGAGAAGGCATCCATGGGGTAGATAATTGCATCTACACCCGACCGAAAGCTTCAAGCGACACAGAGTCTGAGGTCGAAGAGACTGAAAAAGTCTCTTTTGTAAATTTCAAAAGACCAGACCACCCTGGTTTCAACTATGGCAACAAGGAGGCAGCTGAGAATTCTCATCAGCTGCATAACTCCACTAGGGCGCCCCATGCTTTTGAGAAGAGGGGAGGGCCAAGTCAATACATCAAAAACACCCCCTTCCAGCCGAACAAAGGAGGTTTCCAGGGGCAAGCTAAGTATCAAGGATCAACCAGAGAACAAGAACAGGACAAGGCTTCGAACCAAGCAGATGTGGTGGGACAGTTGTTTGATTTTGTGAAAAGGTAGGACACAATTAACAACCAGTTGGCACAGAGTGTGTTATCAAGTTCAGGTGTTTTGAACTCATTGCAAGTTCAAATGGCAGATATGCAGACGCACCAATGCCAGATGGATCAGCAATTAGCTCAAATGGCCGGATTAATGAAGAATCCCTCAGGCAAGATACCGTCCAACACCGAAACTGCAAAGAAGGCAGGGATGTGATTGAGAGAAGGCAGAGATCGAGTTGCAAGGGATGGATGGATGATGTTAGTGGAAAAGGAGTGAAAAGGCTGGAGCCGTCAAGCTGGAGACAAAAACCAAAGTGCTTTTCGGGAGGCAACCCGAGCTATTTTTAAATTCCTAGTATAGGGTGCTTTTACTTTCAAGCAAAATGAACTTTATGAACATTATGGACTGTAATAAGGCCCGAGTTAGCGCATGCGCCACATGCGCTGACCCTTATGGGCCACCGCCTTAGTTTTATTGACCAGGATGGGTAATACCATCTGAGACCAGGATCTTAGTCTTCGGCCAATGATGTTATACTCATCGACCGCTTATAAACTTCTTTGCTTTCATGATGTATCGGATAGCAACCCAACCAGTGCTATGTATACACCCATATCGGGCAAGGGAATTTTGGGGATCGCAAGGGTCGTGCCGACGGATGGACTTGCCCGTTTTACTAGTTGCCCTGACGGCCGACACGTACTCCAGATTTACCTGTTTCATCCTAGTTGAGTTTGCTATTTATAGGGGCGAGTTTTTACCGTGTCGGGCTCCTTGCCTTACTATTTTCTCTCTCCCGTATCATGCTAAAACCTTGTGCTTTTGCTCCCGTGTCGCGCAAGACTTCCCTACTCTCGTGTCGTGCGGAAGTACAGATCACATCAAGGTAATGGCCGGCATACCCTATCGCCCGACATACCCTATCGCCCGGCAGACCGTGCCGCCCGACACGTTTCCATCTTTAAGCGAGTAGCTTATCGGCCTTGCGGGTTTTGTGCTGAGCAGCCTTGTATCGCCCGATATGGATGTCGTGCAACATACCTTTTAATCATGTCTGCCTGATACGCCATGACGGGCGATATCCGTGTTGCTCATCTTTGCCCTGCCTCGCCTATTTCGCTGTCGGGCGACACACCGCCTTCCTCTTGAATAACTGTATCGAGTATCTCATCTTATCTCCCCCTATCGCCCGACAGACCTGATGCGTATCTCCTTGGTCCTATCGCGTGGGGAGCGTCACCCACACCGCATATCGGGCATGAGACTTCACTTCTGAAAACCTCGTATCGCCCGATACGGGGGTGTGGGAACCTCGCGCTTTCAGTCTAAATATAGCGTCATCATATTTAATTAATCAAGGAGTTTGTTTATTCATTTACAGAGATGGCCCGTATCAAATCATCTGCTGTCCTGTTGATGCACAAGGAAGAAGGATCTACCCCGCGACTGCCGCAGAAGCACCAACTACCGGGCAGAAACGCCCGAACCCAGGACCAGCCGGGGCATCGAAATCAGAGAAGAGGGCTAGAGTTGGAGAGGCAGCGACTCCGATCCCAACACCTACATCTCTAGCAGCAGCGGAACTCCCGAAATTCTTGTCGAGGAGTTTCGAACCAAGAGACGACGAGCACGCTCGCCGATATGCTGAGCTGGTGACCAAGATCTACCGACCGAGCAGGTTCTTCCATAGAGCCTCGTTCGCTGAGATAGGAATCGTGAAGAGGCTGAAGGGTGTACTGGCTGCGGCAGGACTAAATAAGATATGTTTCAGCCAGTCTTCTTTGTACACTAAGCTGACGATGGAGTTTATGTCTTCTCTCCGCCGAGTAAAGAACTCTGCAGTGGAGAGAGAAGAATTTGGCGGGCCAGACAGACTCCAGGCCCGACTCTACAATTCAGAGTACACCATCTCCGAGAAGCTCTTGAACAAGATCTTCTCCTCCAACGAGGAAGAGAAGAACTTCATGGACAACGGTGAGAGGATCACCGAGGGAGATGGGTTCAATCCCATGCAGCTTTGGGGAAAGCTTACCGGAGAATCTTCATTCAAACCGGGGAGAAAGGTCGTGGCAGTACACTCCTGCTTCTGGAAGATAGTGCACAAGCTGGTGGCATGCTTGCTGTTCAGCAAGAACGAGTCCAGCAACATCTACACAGAAGAGCTCCACGTGATGTGGCACATAATGGAGGACTGAGTGATCAACCTCGGTCAATTTTTGCTGAATAGGATGCACCCAATGAAGGAAGCCACCAAGGAGTACTGCATGGGCGGCATCGTCAATCTCATCGCAGTAGGAATCGGGTACCCAAGCGAGCCGCACAGCCATTTGAGGACGCAAGGCGATGAGGTGTTTGACACCAAGTACTTGATAAGGACCAATATCGTCAAGAGGGAGGGGAGGAACTTCTTCTACAAGTTTTTGAGGACAGATATACTCCTCCCCCTCCCTCGCTGTGCCGACTATGACACAGAGAAACTGATCTTCACCACCGCCGAGATTGAAGCTGTAGCAAATAACACAGCTCTCACCACATCGACCAGGGCCTCAAAAAGGGCCACCCCAGAGCTACCGACGACAACTGCTGGCAGAGTTGTCGTCGCTCGAACTGTATCACCCACCGCCACGACAAGAATGGTGATAGCAGAGAAAGAACCAGTGATCGTCGAGGTCACCGAGATAGAAACTCCGGGAGTTGCCGCGGAAGAGACGGCCACAACCCCTGTCATCCCTGTGATGCCTGCAGAGGCAGAAGAGACACCTCAGCCGGACTCCAGTAATGGGGTGTTCAGTGAGATTCTCAGAATGGAGCTCGAGGGAGCTCAGTTGACACCAACGCCTCCACCGGTGTCACCTTTTATAGCAGGTGAGGAGATCGCCGATAGTGCGGAGGTGGAGCAACATTCGCCCGCACCGCAGCCATCCCCTCCCCGACGAAAAGGCAAGGCGATAGCTATTGAAGGAGCACCGTCGTGTCACCTGGCGGCATCGGCAACACAAACAATTCATATAGAGTCTACCTCACCTGGTGGACCTTCACACGAGCAAGGTGTCGCGAGGACGGAAGGGAGACCCGCCAGAACTCCTCCGTCGCTCAGAAAGTTGCTCGGGCATGAGCTCAACAACTTGCGGGAGGTAACATACATAAACTCAGCTACCTGCATTTCCCTAACCCGCAAGTTTGCATCTTTCCAAAACAGGCTGAATAGCCAAGAGAGAGAGATGTTGACTCTAGCGAGCCTTCACGGCGGACTAGAAGCCTTGAATGCAACAATGCAGCAAGTTCTCCAACGACTAGACAGGCTCAAGGAGAGAATGGGCAGAAGTGAAGACCATCCGTGCCGAAGGCAGCCGAGACGGTCACCGTCACCTCCTAGACGAGGCTCTCATCACTCTTCATCAGGTTCCCCCTCAGGAACAGCGTTGCCCTCCTCCTCCAGCAGAGATCCTCAATGCCCAAGGAGGGGACGCAATAAGGATCGGCCGAAGGAACTCCCGGCGGACAAGAGAGCTCCTTAGGATTGGGAAATGCAAACATCTCTGTCCCCCTCGATGAAGTCGAGGACAAAAGCGTAGATATCAGCATCGGGGTAGACTCTTTCGAAGAGTCTGAG
This sequence comes from Alisma plantago-aquatica, assembly GCA_963693085.1. Taxonomy (NCBI): domain Eukaryota; kingdom Viridiplantae; phylum Streptophyta; class Magnoliopsida; order Alismatales; family Alismataceae; genus Alisma; species Alisma plantago-aquatica. The sequence goes on along the minus strand of OY856413.1, from coordinate 316,496,537 downwards.
GGAGAAAAGGGGGATGTCTACACAGTCAATAAAAGACATCTACCCCGAGGGAGGCGCTCGATGGCGGACAGATTTCGTGAACCATCTGAGATACCTTCCTTCGAGATGGCCGATTTTGACAGACAAGCCATCGGATGTCTGACGATCAGAGACCAGAAGCTGCTGAATAAGGTCTTACGATCGCAGGAAGATGAAGATGACGTCGTATGGACCAACGACTACCTTTCGGTGCGGCGAAAGATTCTTCGCGGCATGTTCCACATGCCGGCTGTGGTCGGTAAAATATTATTCAGGGTCCTGGAGAATGCGCTAATAGAGAGTATCAGCAGCAGGACAAGTCGGAGAGCAGTATACACGGCCACCCCGACCTTGGCAAGAAGGTTGATGAAAGGAGATCAAGACTCCCGTCTGGTGGCCTACATGCTGCAGCACATTGAAGAGCATAGGTCGAACCTGGTTTTGGCCCCATACAAGCACCAGAACGTGTGGTTTCTCTGCATAGTGGACCTCAGAAACTGCGACGTCCAGTTGCTGTGCTGCAGCAATGCCGAAGTGCCACGCTCCGGGGGTGTTTTCTGCCGCCCGGAGGATGCGAAGCTGAGACTCTTTCCGCTGCGTCTGCAACGAGCCATAAAGCATGGAACCCAACGTCACCAAGGACCTTGGAACTTATTCACTATCTGAGACCTCCCCGCTCAGATAGAAGAGGGTAGTGGAAACAGTGTTATAGCCATCCTAGGTGCAATTGAGGCGCTCAACACATTTCGGAACTTGGGAGTCCTCAAAGGCACGTCCTTCTATCAACGCCGGAGCATTTACACCATGCTCCTAATTAAGGAGAAGCGCTATTTCCGAGACGCAGGGGTACCGGAGCAGCTGCTGAACAGTGACCTGGAAGAAAGCTCTTCTCAGTCCAACAACTCTTCAGAAAAAGATGAGGAAGTGGCGACCGTCATACATGGGGCAGGCAAGCAGTTGGCAGTCCTGAGGAAAGTGCACGGGACGGAGGACACTGCTTTGCCTGAAGCTTCAGAAGGGCTAATCACAAATTTCGACCACTTCTCGTGTGCAACTCTCACACGGGAGCAGGTCAGCATTATCCAGAAGAAGTTGGCTGATTCAACCCCATCAGTTGTTGCCTTTTAGGCAGGCAATGTCATAGTCAGGGTTGATGATCTAAGGGACATGGTGAAGGAAGGAGGGTGCTTAGCTGTAACGGTTGCAACCACTTACATCCAGTACATACAACCAAAGCTAGAACAAGCATATATTGCCCATCCTATGTTGTTCAATGACATATGCCTCGCCGACGAAACAGGAGTGAAGAAAGTATTTATACAGAAGTTGGCGAGCGGAGTTCCCCGCGAGATCTTCCTCCCAGTTCTACATTACCACCACTGGATGCTCCTAGCAGTATACACCCGGGAACGAGCAGGAATTTTCTACAATAGCTCGGACGGTAACAAGAACCATCCCGTGCCGTGTACTTCTGAACCTTTGTCATCCGTCGAGTGCTTGGTCTGAAAATACTACGACGAGGTGGCAAAGATGATCCAACCATTCCTGGATACGCAAGCAAGCAAGTGGCACGAGCTCCAGTTCTGCCACCGCAGTCCGCAACAACTTGCTTTATCAAACGACTGCGGCATCTATGTCTTGGAATGGATAGCAAACAAAGAAAAGCCTGACCAGCTCCACCACACCGTCTATCAAAGCAAAAGGGGAGAATATCTGTGGGAGCTTCTATCTGACGCAGGCGTAACCTCACTGGAATAAAATATTACCTCACCTTATCTACTTCACAACTTTGGGACAGAGTGTGGAGTAAGTTTTGGGGGGGTACCATGTACCAGTGAGGGAGGTACACATTTTTGAAATTTCTTCATTCTTTTGCCCCTTATTCGTTATTCTTTTGTGTACATATTTATCTTCATATAAAAATATTTGAAAATTTTTGCTTATTTTGTTCCCATGCGTATGTACAAAGTTGCTATATTAGTAAAAACCTGATGCAACTGCTTGCAAAGTTAGTTTTCTCTGTGCTTAACGAGATACAAGTTCCGTTATATCTTTCTGATAATGCTGCCTCAAACAAACAGAAAATTACGTTTTTCCATGCCAAAAATTTCGAAAAATATAATAATCGCGCAACAGCCAAGAGACGAGTATGGAGAAGGAAAAAGCTGCCCAAACAACAGAAATCTCTTTGTTTCCCCTTTACCCAACGAAAATCCCAAAAAGAGAGAGAAGCCTTATGAGTGTGAATAAAAGCATGAGAGTTGTGCCCAATAAAAGAAAAGAAAAACATATATATACCCGCTTGTTTTCCAAAAGTACCCATCTTTAGGCATGGTAGATCCGGGGCAGTGGTATGTAGGATGTGAAATCACTGCTCTAAAGCCAACTGGCTTGGACTACAGGGGCCACTTGCCTGTTAACGGATCCTTACCTGGATGGACTGATGGAAAACAAGATGAAAAACCCAAAAAGCCTTAGCCTACCCTTTACACAACTTTCTGTCCCTAAAATAAAGTTGTTTGGTGCGGAAGCTAACTTTGGAATCTTACACTAAAGTCTCGTTGAAGCTGTAGAAATTTTTTTTTACTGAAATAATAAGGTAGGAAACGCAAGGTCTTTTGTTCGTAATGAGACATCATTATCTCTAAAGGTATTACTATACTTGCTTTACCTCTTGGCCTGAAAGCATACCGAACAAGAAGAAGCATCACAAAATAAAGTTTAAATATTGATTGAGGACAATCAAAACCCTAAGTTTGGGGGAGTTGATAACACCAATTTTTGTGATATTTTAGACTGTTTTGATGTTATCAAAACTGCCGTTTTCTTCTATTTTCCTCTCTTTTATTAGCATTTTCGCAATAATTGGCCAAGCAATGCTCTTAATCCTATATTTCCATCTTTTGCAGAGTTTTTCCTCATTTTGGTGCAATAAGGCCGTCCCGGCTCAAAGAATAAGTCTAAGTCTGTTTCGGCCTTCCTGACGCCCGATACAACCTCTGCCCGACAGGGTGGAGCGACACAATGACGCATGACAAAAGAATGTCGTGCAAGAAGGAGCAGATGGACGACACGCCTTCTACCCGACAGGGAGCCCAGCTCGCCCCGACAACCCAGCTTGTTGGGCGACACAGCCACCCACCGGCAGGCGCGCCGTCCATCACGTGACCGATAGCCGGCACTCTTGAGCCAAGCTATACCAGTATCGGCCGTCCACTGACCCGCGAATAAGGAGGACACGTGGCACTTCGAGCACCATAGCTCCCTCCAACCGCTGCCTATAAATAGCAGCTACAGGAAGTCGAAAAGACAGTTCGGATACTTCAGAATTCGGACAGTTGGGAGCTTGAGTGATCTTCTGAGGAAACTGTGAGAGCAGGAGTATCGTGCCCTAGTGCTCGTGCTAGGCGACACTAGTTGAGCCCTTCCTCGTCCTGAGAGGGAGGGGATAGTTCACTTAGGACCGTCCCGGGTGACACTGCGGGCCGATATCGGCCAACGATGACGAGTGACACAAGTGCCCGAAAGTAGGACGCGTCGCTCCATGCCCGACATGATATCGAACCCGATACGCTTCACCCGTCATGCATGCCGCCCGAGAGGGTGTGTCGCCCGACTTGAGCGTATCTACCAGGTCCTTGAACGATACAGTCAACCGTCATGGTGTGCCGCTCGAGAGAGTGTGTCGCCCGATACCGCTGTATCGGGCTAGGCCCCTGTCCGGTATCGGGCGGGAGAGTCGATGTGGTCTGTCGCCCTTCTACATCAAGAAGGCGACATCTATCTTTAATTATGTTATTTAATTCTTTATTTACGCAATGTATTAAGACCCTTAATGTGCATGGAAATAGAAAAGCTTAATTACTCGCTGCTCTATGTTTGGTGTGATATATTGGATGACTGCCATGTTTAATATCTGAACTCTAGCTTGCATGTTTGGATCGTGTTTCGCTTTGCTACCGAACCGTGTTTTCCCGTCGCAACAGCTTCGAGAGTCGTGTTATGACTGTAGTGTTCGGTCCGACTCTGGAGTACGAGAGTGCCTGGAACGGAGTTGTTTCAGTAACATTCCACTCTAACTTAAGTCTGACAACCTCAAGAGGGGTGTTGACGCTTGGTTAGAGGTACCCGCTCTGAGAGGAGGGGTGCAGGGTGTTACTGCTATTGCTTGTTTTACTATAGTCTTATCCTTCGTACCTTGCTCTAGCTCTAGTTTTATCTTTCTGTTTATGTTGCCTGAAAACCCCTAAAAACTGCTAAATGGCTAAAACCTTAAATCTTTCTAGTAGCTCCAGTTGGAGATAGCTTTCTTGTTTTGTTTGTGGCATCTTGTTGTTTCCCTTTTGGGGAATTTATTATCTCTTTATACCTGTCGGAGTGTAGCGTGTCGATTCTGGGTTCTGAACACTACCCCCCTTGTCCCTGTGTTCGACCCCGTATATCTACTTCGACCCCGTAAACAAAGTTGCGGGGGCCTAAAAGGATTCAAGTTTATAAATGTAAAAGCTCGACTACCTCAAATCCGCCTCCAATTTTAGGACGCGCGATTTAGACCGGTCAGTTGTTACAACCCATTCCTAGCTTTGCTGATAATCCTAGAGTTTTAAGATAATCTTAATGCTTGGCATACTTTTGTTAGTAATATTTTATGTCATACTTTGTATTAACTTTGGTAACCTTAAATACTTGTATGTGTAACTCATAATCATGACTTAAGCATACTATAAAGATCTGAGTTGGAGTTAATATAGCATTAACCCATACATGTATGCAAGAAGAGAGTTAATGACATTGGAGGAAATAATTAATAAATAATTTTTTATTTGATAATATTATCAAAATAATATATTAGTATTGTATAAAATTTAATTATGAATCCAAAAAAAAAGAATGAACCAAATCAGAGTAAAAATGAGAGAGTTATGCCATTTTTAGTAAACATGTACCAAGTATCGTGACTGACACCGTGACCACGACCGACGTTGTGTCTACACCGTGACCGCGACCAACGCCGCCCAGGATAGAAAATCATAAAACAATCATATCCCGTATAATACTTATCTATTTTCAACAAAACAAAGTGAGTTAGAACCACAATTTGATCATCTATCATCCTAGACACCTTTCTCTAAGAGGGGGAGACCTAGAAAGTGAATTCTGGTGTAATTTTTGGGGAAGAATGTGACGAGTGGAGGAAATCCAGCATGGTTGCTATAGATTCAACTTGGTAAGTAGTTTTAACCATCAATTCTTCCTCCTCTTCATTTCCCTTTGCTCAGAATCCAGAATCCAGTAAATTTGAGGTTTGGGTTAACCTCTGACGTTCGTCTTCTACCTACAACAGACCTCATTTAGGGTTGAAAGGAAGAAGAAACTACTGATTTTAGTAGAGTTTTGATATGTATTTGAGAGTTTCAGAGATGTGTTATGTTTTTAAGGTGTTTTCACACCTTAGGGTGAGTGGGTACTTCTTTAAAATAGTAGATTGCACAAAAATGAGTTAAATTATTAATAATCTTCAATTGTTTAGTATGTGAGTACAAATCCTAAGTTGCCTTTTTGATCTAGATTTTGCAAGATGATATGAAATGGATTATTTCTCTATTGTGATGAATTTCCAATTATGAAATCACATTAGAAATGATTGCAATACAGATAAATGAGAATTTTCAAAGTAATTGTATATGTTACATGAATATACAGAAATTTAAGATTTTCGACTATGACTAAAATTATTGTATAATTGAATAAAGAAGCTTGCCTAGTTGAAACTCGTTGTTTACGAATGATTGTTTTATTTGTGTGTGTATTACATATATGTCAGATAAGATCTTGGATTTCATTTGATGCTATCAATGTTTGCTTGATATATCAGTTAAACGGTGAAACCCTAAATGAATGAAAAGTTGGAGGTTTGCAAATAAACATCTTGATTCAATGTTATTCTTGATGTATGATGTTTTACTAAATGGCGTATAAACCCTAGTTCAGTTCATTACAAGGTTTCATATATATTCAATTATATGTGAAATGCTGAAAGAAATCTTTAATCAATGATGTTATGCTGTATTGAATCCTTATGTGAGTCATGTGATTACATAATAAGGTAAATGAAGCCCTAATGATAGGGTGTTCAGTGAAACAAGTATTGTGATATCAATGTTTTTCAGTTTGAGATGTGGTGATGCTTAACAGTTCAGTTGTGGTAAATGTTATCAGATGGTTTATGAAATGAATGGTTTACAATGCTGAACAAAGATATGTTGATGTGATGATTGAATTGTGAATTTCAAAAGTGAATTAGACATGTAGATGCCCTGAACAGTGTAGAATCCTCACCAGACGAGGCCTACGCTGTGAGGAGGAAATGGTTTCCCGACTGGAGGTAGTCCAGATCGAGGTAAGCTAGAGCGCACTAGTAGGGTGTGGGGGTCTTGACCAGTACGGAAGACTCCTTATAGTTGTGTGGTACCCAACACCAACCGGGGATGTCGGCAGTACCTATGTTACATGTTGAGTGATTAGTGGTTAGTAGGTCTAATGAATAACAATAAGCCTAAGGGCGTTGACTCACCACCTGAGTACCCAAGTTGAGGGGTGGAGTTTGAGATATCCGACCACTCTCATTAGCCACCGAGAGGCAGACGTGTCAAGGCCCGCTACAGACAGGGTCTTACACAAGAGATAGGCTTAGGAACCTGAGCATGCTTCTAAGCCTTGTAAAGTGAGATCATAGCTTGATGTGATTCTTTCACATGTTATGGTACACCTCATGTGGGTTCATGGCATAATAAGATGAATGAGAGGTTAAACAAGTGTGCGTAGCTATTCAATTATTCATTGTATGTTTTTGAATTATTTGTTCTCTTTATTATCAATCAAGCATGTTCATATGTTGATTCACTCTTGTAGATATCTAGAGTATCCTGCCATATCTATGATTGTCAATGATTGGACTCTTTAAATCTTACTGTTGGTATAATTGATATCAGTTGCTCAACATTATATTTGTAATTATATAAGTGCTTTAAAATATTTCTTTGAAGTACTTATACACTGAGTGAGTAGGCTCACCCCTCTAGTCACAATTTTAGGGAAACCACGTGGACTTGAAGAAGGTCAAAGAATCAGAGTAGATCTACCATAGGAGTTAAGTATGAGATTAGTTTAGTTCAGTCGGTCCCTGTCACTCTAGGTTCTTGTATAGATGTGAGAGAGTTGTAAATGATGTTTTGTATCTTTGTTTCCTTAATAAGAGAGAATGTATATGATTATCATGTTGTATGTACATCAAAATGTGAGAAATAGAATGAATGTATTGATGTCTATCATCAATGTTGAGATCATATTAGAGTGATCAAGGTTTAATTCTCTTATAAAGTTTGTTTATAGGATTGAATGCGAGAAAACAAATAGTTTGAAATAAAATGGAAAAAAAGTTGAGAGTGAACTTTGTATTAAGTATAATCCTCAAACTTATGCCCTAATCTCATGATTAGTGGTAGTCATGGGATGTGGGTGTAACAGCTTGGTATCAGAGCTTAGGCTGAGTCGTCAGGGACCATTAGGTTAGAAGCTCAGCGTTATAAGTGTCACAGATAGGATGTGAGTATTTAGATACCCTAGCCCGTTATCTGAATACTTAGATTGACCAGTATCAAGCTACTGTGTCTATTCTTCTCTGGATGCCTAGACAAGGTATGCAGAGGAAGGATGGGCTAGAGAAAAACCCTAGAAATCTTACGATTAGGAGACTAGAAAGTAATGAAGGAGTAAGAGATTAAACATAGAATGTGATACAACTCTTGCTTTATATTTCTTCTTTGATTGGAGATGAATAGAAATGCTCTTATATGTATGAATTCATATTATCAGTTTGTAGAATATGTATGTTTCTTTTAAATTTTTGTGTATCATTAAGTTGATTCAGTTATTCTTTGTATCAAGTAGACCAAAAGTTATGTTTAAATGAGTTTGTCCTAATTTGGTATTCTTTCTACATGTTTGAGATTAATAGGAGTTGGTTAATCTTGAGTAGCTCTTGGCTTCAAGACTACATGTTTGGCCTGGTCTGGCTGCAAGGATGCGTTATTGGGATCTAATGACTCCTATTAACAATATAATAAAAGGAATTAAGCTATAGGGAGGCAAACTCAGAATGTAATGAGTATGCACATACACTAGAGATTGAAACATATGGGAAATATTAGAATAGCTAAGACTCAGTTGGAACTGATATATGAGATCCAACTTTGGGGCCTTATATGAGAAACCATTAATTGGGAATAAAGGAACACGACATAAGGTTCAGATTAAGTTTAATGATTAGTATTATATGAACTTTAAAATATGAAATATTGAAAAGATATGAGAAAAGTATGTAAGGGCCAAGATAGTAAGAATCAATCATGAGGAATGGATTATATAACCGAGTACAATGTTTTTATGTACTCAAAGCATAGGGAAAATATAAGTAAAGAGTTAAGTATACGATAAGTACATAGAAGTGAAGAGTCTTTAGAAGATTTAAAGTAAAGATAATTAGATGAACATTTAAATCATAATACTAGGATAAGAAACCTAGATGAAACAAAGAGAAATGTTGGAAACAATGATCTTGATTAAGGAATGAGGGTTACATGATATAATTGATAGCATGGAATGTATACCTTTATTATGAAGTTTAATACATTCATCCTTACTACCTTTGGATTCTAAGTCTCCATAGAACAACAACCTAGTTTCCATCTGATGGATTCAATAGCCTCCTTGTGGTGAAATGGAACTAGTTCTCAAAGGAAGAGCAAAAGAGTAGCTAAACAAATGAATAAGTCATATAAGGTAGACTATATTCAGATAGGAAAAACTTGATGGAAAGAGAAACTAAGTTTGACCAATGCATGAGCTGTTTGATTTAAAATGAAGGATATGTAATGTATTAAACATGAGGTGAAACTAGTAGAGAGATTATTGATTTACAATTTCAACTTCACATTAGTAGAAGGATAAAAAGAAATATGTGCAACATGGTATACATGATCATACACATGAATAAGAAACATGATCATAAGAGAAAATTTGAAGTTACAGATGACAAGTGGAAAAGTAGTATATGGTAAGAGGATTATGGAAAGTAAGGAAGGGTTCGAAACATGATGGATTAATATAGGTTATAAAAGAAAGAAGTTAGGAGATTCAAGTAAGTGCTAGTAAGTCAAGTATCCTTGTTGATAACTAATTGAACCTACATACGAGAAATGTATTAAGGGAATGTTTGAAGATTAGAATTCTGAGTCTCATAAATATCTTCTCTTTCATATCTTCCTTAATGAGAGAAATGTGGGAATGAAGTGATATGAAAATGAATCATATATGATGCATAACCACCATGGTAGAGACATCTAGTGAATGTAATAATGACACACAATATGATGATGAAACCCTAGAAGGGTAAATTGAGAATGTAATCTATATGAATGACCAAGTAAGAGAAAGGAAATTCAATTTATAAGATAAGGAAGACTTCAGTAAAAATTGTGAGATCCAAAGTTTGAATTTCAAATTAAGGGAGCAAAATCACATCACAATAACGTCATGCTTCTAATAATGACCAAACCCTAGAATGTTTTGAGTTGTAGTAGTTCAAGAGATGTCACTAGTAATTTGACCTTGAAAACTAGCATCTCTATAAAATAAGATCATGAGATTAGTACTATGAGAAGTAAACTAGCATTGATAGTAATCTAGGGTTTAAAGGTAGATAATCTGAAAGGTAGATAAACAATATGGAAATGATTCAGAGCAAAGGATAGGAAATAGATTTGAAATGTAACAAGTGTATTTTGAACAAAAGGCATGATACATCATGAGTAAAGTGTGATATGAAATAAATTCTTGCAGTGATATCAAGAATGATGAATAATTTATTCTTACCTTGAATGTTTCAATGTTAGGGGTGTTTATTCTAGATGATCAGAGTGAGAAGGATAAGTAACAAGAAGTAAGTAGTAATGAATGAGGAGAGAAATAAGAGAAAATAATGGCTTTCAGTAATATGTAAATTTGTTTTTAGAAGTATAATTTCTTGAAGTTATATTCAGGGATGTAAATTTGTTTTACGTATGATTTCAGTTGTACATGTACCAGCAATGTGTTAATTAAAGGTGCTTGATAGTTGTAGTCATTCATACTATTAATCCATCTTAGTATTGTACAATTGTGGTATGGTGATATGGGTTGAATGATGATGGAAAAAATGGAGGGTTACCCTGATAAAGGTAGTCTTACCTATTCACTCATATGAATAGAAGGGATGATAACCATATTGTATTGATATGTAACCCTAATGAGGTAGATATTGTTATACCTAGCTTTAATATAATTAAGTGATGGTAATTGGGTATTAATAGTCCTTGAATGACTAATACAATCATGATGTACTCTATTACTATTGTTGAAACCCTAGTATGCTATAATTTGATGGTTACACCTTGATTTATGTGTGGGTTCTTACTTGAGAATAGTATGGAATGTGATGGTGATGCTTCACCTTATGCATCCATGATCCAATTGGATGTCGTGAGTAAGGGTATGGGTATAAGTGTTGATTAGTAACATTAGTATAATTTATCTTATTGAACCTAACTCTAATACAAATAGATAAAGATGAGTATTCATGTTTAACATTCTTTTAAGATGGAATGATGGTGGAATAACCTCCTTAATATGATCATAACCTTAATATCTTAATTGGTGGTTATCATATCCACATTGTTGATACTTTCTTATTCTAAACATGTGCATTATGAATATGATGAGGGTTAACCATATCTAGATTCCTTTCATGTTGATGTAATAAAGGAATGTTCTTAATGTTAATATACCCTGCTATGATTGTTTATTAATATCTCCTAGCTCACTAATGTAATATTGTGTTGATCTGGTGTATTATATGTAAATAATGTTGTTTAGCCTTGTTATAAGGCATACAAAGATAACGATGATCTTACAGGGAATGGTATGATGGTCTTAATGATCTTTGGGCATGGCTGAGCCCTATATGAGGTGTAATCCACCTGTGTTGATAAGGGTTGATACACTGTGATATTGTGAAAAGGATTTATATCTTGTGATAGTATAATGAATAGTTTGCTCTCATGAATGGCAAGTGAATAAAACCATTTGATGACGAGATGAGAAATTAAGTTTCACACATTTTATATCTTTTAAAAGTTGTGATTTGAAAAGGAACAAATGACTCAATGTTGAAAATAAAATTGTAACCGTAGTATTCGAAAGCTTAAAAGGAGAGAGATACCCCTAATAAAGGTTTTTCGGAGGAATCATGTATAGAAGAAGTTACTTGGAAAGTAAAATTGGATATGTTAAACAAGTATTTTTCCTCTTTTAGAAATTTTGAGATGAAATTTTTATTAGAGGGGGAGAATTGTTACAACCCGTTCCTAGCTTAGCTAGCAATCCTATAGTTTTAAGATAATCTTAATGCTTGGGATACTTTTGTTATTAATATTCTATGTTGTACTTTATCTTAACTTTGGTAACCTTAAATACTTTTTTGGGCATCTCATAATCATGACTTAAACATACTATAAAGATCTGAGTTGGAGTTAATATAGCATTAACCCATACATATATGCAAGGAGAGAGTTAATGACATTGGAGAAAATAATTAATAAATAATTTTTATTTGAGAATATTATCAAAGTAATTATGTCAGATTGTAAATAATTTAATTGTGAACCTAACAAAAAAAGAATGAACCAAATTGGAGTTAAAATGAGAGAATTATGTTCTTTTTAGTAAACATGTACTAAGTACCACGACTGACATCGCGACCGCGACCGATGCTGCGTCGACACCGCGACCGCGACCAATGCTGTGTCGACACCACGACCTCGGCCGATGCCGCCCAGGACAGCAAATCGTAAAAAATCATATCTCGAGAAATACTTATCCGTTTTCAACAAAATAAAGTGTGTTGGAACCGCAATTCAATCCTCTATCATCCCAGATACCTTTCTCTAAGAGAGGGCGACCTAGAAGGTGATTTATGGGGTGATTTTTGGAGAAGAACGTGAATAAACGGCAGAAATCCAAAAGGGTTTCTATAGATTCGACTTGGTAAGTAGTTTTAACCATCGATTCTTCCTCCTCTTCATTTCCCTTTGCTCAGAATCTCTAATCCAATGAATGTGAGGTTTGGGTTAACCTATATGACCTTCATCTTCTACCTACACCAAACCTCATTTAGGGTTGAAAGGAAGAAGAAACTGCTAATTTTGGTAGAGTTTTGATATGGTTTCGAGAGTTTCAAAGATGGGCTACGTTTTTAAGGTGTTCACACCTTAGGGTGAGTGGGTACTTCTTTTAAATAGTAGATTGCAAGAAAATGAGTTAAATTATCAATAATCTTCAATTGTTTAGTATGTGAGTACAAACCCTATATTGCCTTTTTTATTTAGCTTTTGCAACATGATATGAAATGGATTATTTCTCTATTGTGATGAATTTTAGATTATAAAATCACATTAGAAATGATTGCAATCCATATAAATGAGAATTTTCAAAGTAATTGTAGAGGTTACATGAATATACAGAAATTTAAGGTTTTCAGATATGACTAAAATTATTGTATAATTGAATAAAGAAGTTTGCCTAGTTGAATCTCCTTGTTTACAAATGATTGTTTTATTTGTGTGCGTATTACATATATGTCAGATAAGATCTTGGATTTCATTTGATGATATCAATGTTTTCTTAATATATCAGTAAGAGGGTGAAACCCTAAATGAATGGAAAGTTTGAGGTTTGCAAATAAACATCTTGATTCAATGTCATTCTTGATATATGATGTTTTACTAAATGGCGTATAAACCCTAGTTCAGTTCATTACAAGGTTTCATATATATTCAATTATATGTGAACTGCTGAGAGCAATCTTTAATCAATGATGTTAAGATGTATTAAATCCTTATGCGAGTCATGTGATTAGAGAATGAGGTAAATTAAACCCTAATGATAGGGTGTTCAGTGAAATAAGTATTATGATATCAATATTTTTCAGTTTGAGATGTGGCGATGCTTAACAGTTCAGTTGTGGTAAATGTTATCAGATGGTTTATGAAATGAATGATTTACAGAGATGAACAAAGATATGTTGATGTGATGATTGAATTGTGAATTTAATGAGTAAATTAGACATGTAGATTCCCTGAACACTGTAGAATCCTTGCAGGATGAGGCCTATACTATGAGGAGGAAATGGTTTGTTGACTGGAGGTAGTCCAGATCGAGGTAAGCTAGAGCGCACCAGTAGGGTGTGGGGGTCTTGACCAATAGGGCATACTCCTTACAGTTGTGTGGAACCCGCTGCATACGAGGTCTTACTCAATAGATAGGCTTAGGAACCCGGGCATGCTTCTAAGCATTGTACAGTGAGATCGTAGCTTGTTGTGATTCTTTCACATGTTGTGGTACACCTCATGTGTGTTCAGGACATAATAAGATGAATGGGAGGTTGAACAAGTGTGTGCAGCTATTCAATTATTCATTGTATGTTTCTGAATTATTAGTTCTCTTTATGATCAATTAAGCATGTTCTTATGTTGATTCACTATTGTAGGTATATAGAGTATCCTGCCATATCTATGATTGTCAATGATTGGACTCTTTAAAGCTTACTGTTGTTATAATTGATATCAGTTGCTCGACATTGTATATAGAATTATATAAGTGCTTTAAATTGTTTCTTTGAAGTACTTATTCACTGAGCGAGTAAGCTCACCCGTGTACTCACAATTTTTAGGGAAACCATGTGGACTTGAAGAAGGTCAAAGCATCAGAGTAGATCTACCATAGGAGTTAAGTATGAGATTAGTTTATTTCAATCGGTCCCTATCACTCTAGGTCCTTGTATAGATGTGAGAGAGTTGTAAATGATGTTTTGTATCTTTGTTCCCTTAATAAGAGAGAATGTATCTAATTATCATGTTGTATGTACATCGAAGTGTGAGAAATAGAATGAATGTATGGATGTGTATCATTAATGTTGAGATCATATTAGAGTGATCAAGGTTTAATTCTCTTGTAAAGTTTGTTTATGTGATTGAATGCAAGAAAACAAAGAGTTTGAAATAAGAGGGAAAAGAAGTTGGGAGTGAACTTCGTATTTAGTATAATCCTCAAACTTATGCCCTAATATCATGATTAGTGGCAATAATGGGATGTGGGTGTAACAACGACACTTTCCTCTTGGTGGTTGCGACCTTGATAGCCTTTGGATGAGATACCCCTTTGTGGTTGAGTTTGACCTAGTGATGATAGGTTGAGACACTTGGTGTGTGGTGGCTTAGTTAACCTTGGTGTTGGGACTTTGTTGCTGCTTTTTTTGGGTTAAGACACCCTCTAGTGTGTTGGGTTGTGACCGTGAGGGTCTTAGTTCATGACATATGTTGGTGGTCAAGACAGTTTGTGTGGCATACAACTCAGAAAACAAGATCAACTAATGTGGAAGCGTATTATTAGCAGCGGAATCAATGAAAATCACTAAAAATTAAAACCATTTATCAAGAGATCCATTCACAGGAAAACTCTTTCATTCAGAACCAAATTATTTCAAGTACATAGTGGTTCACTAGAACATCTCTTGTACTATTTCCTCTCGAGAGTTACAACATTAACTGCCCTGTTAAAGTATATATCAGCAGTATAAAAATCTCGAGGCATCAAGCCAAAATCTCAGATCGAAATGTCAAAACACTAACTCCTAGGACTCGAGAGTATAGAGACGACTCATAGGACTAACTACACCAAACTAGATAGCCAATGTCTCCACCTGATGGATCACTGTTGTCCTTGTGGCTGCTGCTGCTCTTCCCCTGCAGAAGAATTTCTGCCTTGATGTCTGCGTCTACCTAAACACATTGGATCCCACGGGAGTGAGACAATTATAAAATTGCCCCAGTGGGAGATATAACTCTCTGCCAAAACATTATCATTGCAGTTTAATAGAAATAAACTGAGAAGTGGGATAATATAAATCAGTAGCAGATGAATCAACGTCTATGCAGATTAGAGCAACATTCTTATGCAAGTATTTCAGTTATACTCTAATAAAGCAGCATGTCTCATATTCAATATGAATGAAAGGAACATAAGTAACATTTATGTATTAAGGACATGCTAAGCAGTATAACATCAACCAGTGGTTCTCGTATTTCAATCTTATACAAATACGCTACACGACTGATTATATTTTACAAATAGATTTAAGCTCTGAGGAGATGAGGTATACCGCTCATACTCCAACTGACCATTTATAGAATCAAAATCAGTACCATAAATAGGTCAATGGAAGAGTCGGATTCCCATGACCTCCCACATCCCGATCAGCATGGAACCACAAGCAGGATGGTGTTGACTGCTCAAATAGCTTTCCAGGGTATACTGGAACTTCTCTATAGAGTTACATCGTCAACTGCACTCTCATCGGCAATCGAGAGCATTGATGTTTATCTCCATCGACCCGACATAAAATAACATTGGGAGATTAATGATACATCCATCCCAACCATCGGGAGATTTATGATACATCTATCCCGACACATGAAGGATTGAGAGGTCTAGTATTTACCTTCACTCAATCTCTTCACCTGGACGTAAGGATATTTTCTCCCATTCACCCCCACATATTCAAATATGCAAATTCTAGGAATTCCATAGAAAACCTGTTTCACCATCACCTACTGCTGACGATGATGGATCTATGGTCAGAGCACTACATGAATAGATTTCACTTGATTAATTAAGTACATTTTCATATTCTTTTAGCATCAGGCAAGTTCTCAAACAAGACTTATTATGACAATTCTATAAGGAAACATGTACTATTTTCATCAGATACTCAATTGTCTTTAAAAGATATTGGGAACTCAGTCCCTTATTTCAAAATTGGGAATTCTTATTTCCTTAGCAATCTCTTGAGGCCCATTAACTCTCTTGTTACCTCTTACCAGGAAGCAAGGTATATTATGGCACTCAAGGCACAATCACAATAGTGAATTAAACATCATAGCTCATACCTGGCCATGATCATCATTTCAAGATACATGCATGGTTAGCACAGATGATAACAATGATATCAATTGCATATCAGAACCATGTACAACAAATATGAATTCACTCTTCATGGGTAACACCACTATTCCCTCACCAGGGTTAGGGTTTTCCATTTCATGTCACATGGGGATAATCATCCCATTATCACATCAAAGATATGGTTTATCACCATATTGCCCAAGATTAGGGTTTGCTAAGCATTACATAGAATTACCCTGGATTTGAGCTTCACAGCACATTAAACAACAGGGTTTCTCATGAAACCATCCTTAGTTAGGGTTTTAAATCAAATTCACCCTATAAAAGGATTTACATTCAATAATCCACAATTACGGTTTACTATTCATCCCAATTAGTGTTTCATGTTCCATTACCCATAATTAGGGTTTACTATTCATCCCAATTAGGGTTTTGGGTCACATTACTCTTAATTAGATCTACACACATCATCATCTTGAATTAGGGTTACATTCATACCTTGGATTAGGGTTTCAATTATAATTGCCTTGCATTAAGGTTTCAATTATAATTGCCCTAGATTAGGGTTAAGGTTCAACGACCTTGTCAATTAGGGTTTATGTTCATGATTAGGGTTTCATGATCTCTTTACTTAAGGATCATACCCTTAATCACCACATGATTCATACTCATGTATGAACTCCATGCTATCATTCCTCTCAACTTGATTAGGTCATATCAACCCTTAGACAAGTTCATACAACTATGAATGGCATAGTGTACCAAGTCATTGCTCTTATAAGCAATTAGGGTTCCTTCCTTAATTGACACAAATCACCTAGGTACTATTAGGGTTTTAAACTTTGTACCTTTATTGATTATCATTACTAACCATCTTTGGATTATTGGAACTATCATTACCTTCAATATCTAAGTAATTGAACCACCATCACCCTCCATGTGGTTTTGAGGTTTCATCACCAAACGGTTTTGAAACTATTTGCCACCAAACGGTCTTGAAACCGTTCCCAAATGGTTTCAAAACCGTTTGGTCTCAAACGGTCTCAAGACCATTTGGGCCAAATCAGTCCCAAAACCGCAAGGGCTCACTAGGTCATAAATCAATCAAATCAATTTCCAATTGCACCATTGAATTGACTATTGGTTAATCAATTGAAGGATTCATCAATCTAAACCATTAGATCAGCATCCATGGGTCAAGGATCAAACACTAACCCACCAAATAGTTTTGAAACCGTTTGGTTCCAAACAGTTTCAAGACCGTTTGACCCAAGTTGTCTTGAAATCGTTAGGACCAATCAAGGATTCTTCAATCAACTTGATTAGGGTTTCCACTTGAAGGATTGTGCACACATTGAATCAATCAATTGAGTCCATTGGATCATCATCCAACCTGTAATTAAGTTCAGACCTCAAATGGTCAACTAAACCAAACGGTCAACCCCTTCATGTGGTTTGGAGTCTAATTCACCAAACAGTTTGCAAGCCATTTGATCTCAAACAGTTTGGTGAAACTGTTTGGATCAAAGGTCCAAGTCCGTTTGCTATTGATCTTTAATTAAGGTGTGTGCTTATAAATAGATTATCATCTTCAACCTTTATACTCACATAACTACTACAATTTTCCATGGCAACTCCATTAATCAAGCAAGGCTATTGCAATAATAACAATTAAATCATTTAAATGGAGAAATCGAATTCAATGACAAAGATTAAGGGTTCAAGTTATATAACCCACCTTCAAATCTGATCCCAAGCTCCAAGATTCACGGATCCAATGGTGGTTGAAGCTCTAGCAACCTCCCAAGGACGTTTCTCAAGCTTTTTGAGTGAAAGGATCGGCTAGGGTTGAAGATGGAGTGAACAAATGAAGGAATCATGCATTGTTTTATGATTTTCACCATGAAATCATGAAGAACGAAGTTCAAAGGCTTACCAACAGGTTGAGGGCGTCCTTCCTGCTGTTCTTAGCTCTCTTGGTCGATTTTTCAAGCAAGGAGAAGAAAGAAATCCGAAAAGATCCTTAGGTGAGTTGGAAAAGGCTCTTTCACTACTACAGAAATAGCATTCAGTGTCGCTTTTCTGGGCGTCGGTTTTTAAGGAACACGGACGCCTTATATTAAAGGTGTCGGTTATTTCGAAGAACCGACGTCTATATTCAAAGACCAGCCAAACACGGGTACCGCTTTGTATACAGCGTCGGTTGTTTATACCAAACCGACGCATTATTTCATCCAATTTTCGAGCGAAAAAATAATGTCACTTTTGGCGTCGGTTATTTAGTTAAAACATCGACGCTTATGTGCGATGGAAATTTGCGCGAAAAGTGTCCTTTTCCGCGTCGGTCGTCCTTTACTAACCGACGCTGAATGGGGTTCCCGCCAAACATTTTCACGAAAATATCGTCCAAATGGACGTCGGATGTTGCCAACGACCGACGGTAGATATGTTTAGGCGTCGGTTGTTGTCAACAACCGACGCTATTGGGGAACTTTATAACCTTCGATCGCCCGACTCTTCCCCTCATTGCTACCCTATTTCCCTATTGCGGCGATTTCTCCGGCGATTTCTCTGTAATTTTTCTCCGGCGCTTCTCTCCGGTGCCCCATCTCCGGCGTCCCCTCTCCGGCGCCCCTCTCCGACGCGTTTCTTCTCTGGCACCCCTGCGCCGCCACCACGCCTGACAACCGGCGCCCCTGCTCCAACCACCTGCGCCGCCGCCACGCCTGACAACCGGCGCCGCCGCAACGCCTGGTGCCCACCTGCCTGCCACGCCTGAGAACCGGCGCCGCCGTACCCCCTTCTCCTTCTCCTCCGCCTGGCCGCTGCCTGCCTGCCGCCGCCTGGCCGCCTGCCTGCCTGCTGCGGCTGACGCTCCTGCTCGTCGGAGTCACTGCCGCTGGTTCTGGAGCTCGTCGGCCGCCACCCACGTACTCAACCAGCTCGACCTCACCCTACTCTTCTTGCCCAGGTACCTGCAGACCTACCCAGGCGCGAAATTGGTTCTTTATGTGCTGACCTAATCTGTTGCCTAATCTGTTTGCACGAAATTGGCTCCCTACTCTGCTTGCTTAATGTGCCTAATCTGCTTTAAGTGGTCCTAATATCATAACATGATAGTTTTATTATATGATTTGTGGCACTTTAGGGTGTATATACATGCAAATTATATAAGTGATAGATGTTGGATGTTTGTCAAGGTTTTTTGAAGATTGAATAAGTGATAGATGCTGGATGCTTATTTATTTCATCTATCCATGTTGCCTATAGTTTATAACATTGCATTGTGAATTATTGCATGTTTGAAACTATGAAATTCTTGATTTATTAGATGATATTCAAGAAAACCCTAGTTTGATGAGCATGTTGTTAATCATGTTAATTATGATTCTTCTATATATTCTGATGTCATTATATAATTATGTGATCCCAACATATTAAATTGAATTAGAATGATTTCATGAATTATAGGGTTTATATAAGAATGACAACACATGTATTTGTTGGCCTAGAAACCCGTCCAAGATTTACTCAGTAGGAGTAAATCTTGGATAGTCCCCAGTTTGGGACTGTTCTTGAACACCTAATCTCACTTAGGATGTAAGTGTATAATGTGTATTGGGTTTTCGAGAAATTTTCGGTAGCATTTCCCCGTTTGTTCTCTAAGTACATATGTACTTAGAGAACAACAGGGAAATGCTGCCGAAATTTTCTTGAAAACCAAATACACATTATACACTTACATCGTAAGTGAGATTAGGTGTTCAAGGATGGGATAGGTGGTACACATTTATTATATATAAGATTGACATCAAATGTGTTTGTTGGCCTAGAAACCCGTCCAAGATTGACTAATATATACTTGTTTCCTAATATATACTTGTTTAAAAGGTTAACTGATGTTATACAACTTTTTCTGAAAATATATAACATCGTTATATGTACTTACACTTTGTTAATACTAATATTGTGCAGTCTCTGTCTTCCCATAACAATGACTATGAATTGGGCCTCTATGTCAATGTTGACGTTCCCTATTGAAGAACAATTGGACATCATCCTAGATGATCGTTCCTTAAACCAATTGGTCATACCCAAACATTGGCGTTTTCTAAAAGGAAGACACTACATGCCTGGTAAAGTGACCCTAACTTTTGGAAATTATTCACATGTAATCGAGGTTGAGTATGATTTGGCGGGAAATCTTGTATCAAAATCCGGTTGGCATGATTGGATTGGAGAGCTGTATCTGGTCCGTTGGAATAGGCTTTTTCTCCGTCCAGTTGGCGATAATTCCATCAAAGTTTGGATAACCAACAACAACTGCGACACCCTCGATCATCTTCTGCGGTATGAGCGCACGGCGTCGCATATCAGCTCAGACAAATCAGAATCTGAGGCCCCTATCAGTTCAGATTCGTCTAAATACAGTGAGGAGCTTCGTGACACAGCTTCATCATCAAAAAGAAGTTACTGATGCATGCGGGACCATGTTGGTGTAGTATTTAGTTGTCTATCTATCTAGACTTGTCTGTAGTAATAGTTTTTTTAATTATGCGCATGTTTAGGGGTACACCAACCCCTTTGTTTAGTTATTGTTATAACTAAAGTGTTTGTTCCCATGAATGGAAATGTAAGTTGCTACATGAATGCTTATAACTGAAGTGTGTGTTCCCATGAATGTTCCCATTTACATGATTACACTACTATTTTCTCATATTGTCTTGCCTCAAAAAAAAATTCTTTTATTGTTTAGTCTATTTTAATACGACATACTTGCTTATATCTTTCTTAATGATGAACTGTAATACGACATACTTGCTTATATACTTGTTTCCTAATATATACTTGCTTTCCTAATATATACTTGCTTTCTCTGATCATAGAATGGATAGATCATGGATGTCCATTCGTAATCGTTGCACCCCAGAGTTTATATCTGGTCTTGATCAGTTTATTAGATTTGCCGAGGAACATAGGAAAAAACCTACAGATAGGTTCTACTGTCCATGTAGGCATTGCGGTAACAACTTGAAACTCAACACTGGTGAGGAAATCAAAAGTCATGTCATGTGCAACGGGATTGTACAAGGCTATACAGAATGGCACTGGCATGGAGAGATTTCAAAATCGAATCCAGTAGATGTCAATAGCAGTGCTTGGGTGGAAGAAGAAATTGCCTCCGATGACGTAAATGTGAACGAACCAGTTCCAGCAGACATTGTTGATGCGATGCTGGATAGTTGTAGGGTAGAGCACACCGATCCACCTCCTATCTTTACAAACATTGTGCATGATGCTGAGATACCGTTATACACAGGCTGTGCTAAGTTTACGAAGCTTAGCGCTGTGCTGAGATTGTATAAGTTGAAAGCTAACAATAGATGGAGCGACAAAAGCTTCACTGAATTGTTGACTTTGTTGAAAGAAATTCTTCCTGAAGGAAACGAGCTGCCAATCTCAACATACCAGGTAAAGAAAATGTTGTGCCCAATGGGAATGGAGGCCAAAAAGATACACGCATGCCCGAATGATTGTGTATTATTTCAAAAGGACTATGTAGATTTGAAAGATTGTCCAAAATGTGGTGCGTCACGATATAAATTGACGACTTCGGGGGAGTCCAGAACTGGTTCTCCTGCCAAGGTGTTGTGGTATCTACCTATAACATCACGGTTTCAACGCTTGTTTGCAAATCCGAAAGATGCGAAGAATTTGAGGTGGCATGCAGATGTTAAGAAAAATAATGATGGGATCCTACGACATGCGTCTGATTCCCCACAGTGGAAGAAGATTGATGTATTGTTCCCTGAATTTGGTGAAGAAGTCAGGAATCTAAGACTTGGGCTTTGTACAGACGGGATGAATCCGTACGGGACATTGAGCAGCCAACATAGCACTTGGCCAGTCATGCTTGTTATATACAATCTTCCTCCCTGGCTGTGTATGAAAAATAAGTACGTTATGTTGTCATTGTTGATATCGGGCCCTAAACAACCCGGAAATGATATCGATGTTTATCTTGAACCTTTGATTGATGACTTAAAGAAACTTTGGGCTGAAGGTGTGATGACCTATGATGCTTCTGCAAGAGAGACATTTCGTTTGCATGCTATGTTGTTTTGCACTATTAATGACTTTCCCGCATATGGGAATTTGTCTGGATATAGTGTCAAAGGAGCTAAAGCGTGTCCTATATGTGAAGAAAACACTGATTCAATAAGACTAAAATATGGCGGCAAGACTGTATATCTTGGTCATCGAAGGTTTCTTTCAAAATTCCATCCGTATCGTAGGAAGCGCAAAGCATTCAATGGATTGAATGATGAACGGAGTGCACCTAAACCTATACCAGGGGATGTTGTTTATGAAAGAGTAAAAGACATTGTCAATGAATTTGGTAAGAAATCACAATGTAGTATGGCCACACGGAGTGACAATTCTTCATTCAAAAAGAAGTCAATATTTTGGGATCTTCCTTATTGGAGTTCTTTGTCAGTCAGGCATTGTATCGATGTAATGCACGTTGAGAAAAATGTCTGTGATAGCATCATTGGTACTCTATTAAATATACCAGGTAAGACTAAAGATGGGATAAAATCCAGACTGGACCTACGTGAAATGGGAATAAGGTCAGAATTAACAGAATTACGTGAAATGGGTAATAAAAGAACATACTTACCTCCCGCTTGTTACACGTTGTCTAGAAAGGAGAAGAAAACTTTTTGTGAATGCTTGGTAAATGTTAAGGTGCCACATGGTTACTCATCCAACATCCGTAGATTGGTATCAATGAAAGATCTGAAGTTGATAGGTCTTAAATCTCATGATTGTCACACTCTAATGCAACAAATATTGCCCGTGGCAATTCGATCTATATTGCCGAAGCATGTAAGGTTTGCAATTACCAGACTTTGTTTCTTTTTCAACAGTCTATGCAGCAAAGTTATTGACCCTGATACTCTCGATAATTTGCAAAGAGAAGTGGTTGTTACCCTATGTCAGCTTGAGATGTATTTCCCTCCTTCGTTCTTTGATATCATGGTACATCTTGTTGTCCACTTGACTAGGGAAGTGAAAATCTTGGGACCGGTTTTCTTGCATTGGATGTATCCCTTTGAACGATACATGAGTGTTTTTAAAGGTGATGTTCGAAACCGTTATCGTCCTGAAGGGAGTATTATTGAAGGTTATGTGGCGAGAGAGGTTATGGATTTCTGCAATGACTTTCTCAGTGGTAATGACACTCCTGATAATGACACGAATATTGAGGAGGGCAAAGGAATTTTGGGATCACGGGTGAAAGTAATCAGCCGTGAGCAGTTGGAACAAGCTCACTTGTATATTTTACATAATATGGACGAAGTGAGTGTTTATATCGAGGAACATACCAATTTCATAAAGAGACAACATCCTCGAGCAAGTTCAATGTGGCTTGCTAGAGAGCATAATAAGACTTTTACTAAGTGGTTTGAAGATAAAGTCTTACATCAACTATCTCACACACCAAATGATATTACAGAAACTATCAAATGTCTCGCCTTTAAACCAAAACCGAATGTTATGTCTTATGAAGGGTTTGACATGAATGGATTCACATATTACACAAAGCGCCAAGATGATAAGAGTGTCGTCCAAAATAGTGGGGTCACTCTTCAAGCGTCAACTATGTACTTTGCAAGTGCAAAGGATAAGAGTCCACGTGAAGCTAAAATGTCATATTACGGTGTCATTGAAGACATTTGGGAGTTTGACTACATAGATTTCAATATTCCGCTCTTTAAATGTAATTGGGTTGATAACACCAAAGGAGTTATAGTGGATGAATTGGGTTTCACTTTGGTGAACTTTGAAATGATTGGAGAGAAGGCTGAACCATTCATATTGGCATCACAGGCAAAACAAATATTCTATATCGATGATCCTGCAAATGATAAATGGTCGGTTGTTCTTCATGGTAAAAGACAGTTCATTGAAGATCCTATAGATGAAGAAGAGTACTATGATAAGTATGATGACTCCAGTCCATTCTCAGTTGGGTTGCCAACTCCACAAAATATTGAAGCTAATGATGACTTATATGTGCGCGGAGATCACAATGAAGGATTGTTAATTGATAAAAGATCACAATTTTAGAGACATGTATGTTTATACAAATGGTAAATGTTTTCCTTTTTCTAGTTTATACAAATGCTAAATGTTTTCCTTTTTCTAGTTAATACAAATGCTAAATGTTTGCCTTTTTAATGACATTTTCAGATGCGCGGAGGCGGCTGGAGCAACTTGATGTGCGGAGAGGGACATTCCAACTCAAGATATCGTCTACCGTTTCCTCCTCCTCCGCAGTAATATCCTCATCTCTAAACGTTTCTCGTAGGATTCTGAACCCCTTCCTTCCCTCTACTGCATCGAAGCCATGCTACAGTTGAACCCTTTCGCCGAGCCCTACCCGGCCAAGTAGGCGTCGCCTGAAGTACCATCGTCGTCGTCGTCTCCACCTCCATCGCAACTTGCTGTGCTAGTCCTGGCAGTTTATCACCCCACATGCCTTCCTCCCCAGTTCCTGCCGCTAGACGACCACACAATGGATCCAAGAGGATATGCAGGAGTTCGCCAAAGACTATAAGCTGAGTATACTCATCCTATAGTCTGTGGCGAACGCCTGCATATCCTCTTGGATTCCATTGTGTGGTCGTCTAGCGGCAGGAACTGGTGAGGAAAGCATTTGGGGTGATAAACTGCCAGGACTAGCACAGCAAGTTGCGATGGAGGTGGAGACGACGACGACGGTGGTACTTCAGGCGACGTCTGTTTGGCCGGGTAGGGCTCGGTGAAAGGGTTCAACTGTGGCATGGCTTCGATGTAGTAGAGGGAAGGAGGGGTTCAGAATCCTACGAGAAACGTTCAGAGATAAGGATATTGCTGCGGAGGAGGCAACGGAAGATGATATCTCGAGTTGGAATGTCCCTCTCCGCACAGGAGTCTGTGAGGGAGATACTGGAGGAGAGTTCTATACCATACACAGGCGAAGAAAGACATCGATACCATACATGAGGTATTATATATAGTCTCATTAGTTAGTATAAAATATATCAATCTTATTTTTATATTATTACTTATATACATCATTCTCTTTGCAGGTGTTTAAAACTGACCACACTATAGGCAAACACTTAAAAAATGTACATGCTCCATATACGAGGGAAGCATTAGATGAAGTAAGAGAAGAATGGGCAATAGTTGTACAAACAGTGGCAACTGTAAGATATAATTGGGATGTTGATAGTGATGATGAATGATACTTTGTAAATGAATGTTTCTGAATGTTAAAACATGTATTTGAATGATTCTATATGTGTGAACGTGACAATTGAATTGATGTCTGAATGTATCTACTTGTGTGAATCTTTTTATGTTAATTTTGCAGGTTTGTGGCCTGTTTGTAGGCTGATATCAATGGATGTCGTAAACCTGCAGTTCAGAAAACTGAACTGCAGGTTCTCATCCTGCTGACCAGCCACAGCAGGCCTGCAAACAGATTTATAAAAAAAAATAGATATAGGCGTCGGTTATTTACCGATAACCGTCAGCACAGACTTACAGCGTCGGTTTTTTGTTGAACACCGACGCCAAAAGTGTTCGCGCTACAGGAAATGAGAGTCATCTAGGACACTTTTCTGCGTCGGTTGTTTAGTATGTAACCGACGCAGAAAGCGTCCTAGATGAAATGGGAGTCATCTAGGACACTTTTCTGCGTCGGTTGTTTAGTATATAACCGACGCAGAAAGCGTCCTAGATGACGCCGTTTTCTGTGGCACGAACCCTTTTGGCGTCGGTGTTTTATAAATAACCGACGCCTTTATATTAAATAGGCGTCGGTTTTTTAACCGACGCTGAAGTGTCCAACCTTTTAGCGGCGCCCACATAGGCGTCGTTCCGAAACCGACGCCAAAGGGGGTTAAACAACCGACACTAAAAGGCACTTCTGTAGTAGTGTTTTATAAGAAAATTGATGAAAGAGAAAATGTTTTATTTAAAACCAATTAATTCCAAAAATGTTGCCAATACCTCCTCCTTGGTATTCTTTCATGCAAAGGGAACTCAATCCCACCGAGCTCCCTTCCATTATCCATGGATTAAGGGAAAAGAAATTAAGCACCTTAATCCCTTATAATATTAATATATATTTTTGAGTGGAAATTCTTTTCCTTATAATAAGGTGAGTGGAATTTCACCTCCTTAGGATATTTTAGGTCCTTGCAAAGCTAAAGGACGTCCACACACATCTGAATTCCACCATTTTAATTTTGGTTGAAGGCCCTTCAATTATTTTATTTATTTTTGCATTAATGTTTCCATTATGCTTATATCTTGATTATTTTAATATTAAGATTCTCTCTCCTTCAACTTAAATCAAATGAGGTGCCCCTATCATTTTCTTTGATCCACATGATGCCAAGAAACTTTAGGGACCTTATTGAAGTGTTAATTTACATATTGCACCCTAGGTTTTGGGTAAATTGCATATTACACCAAAACTAGGTTTTCATGCACAAACATTGCTTTATCAGCTCTTTCTTGGAATTCAGGCTATCACAAGCCATACCTCTGCATCATCTTCACTCTCATGATGATTTAACACATGAGGAACATATTATCTTGCATAATTTGCAAATAGACCCCTCAACTTGGGTAATTTGCACTTTAGTCCAAAATAGGCAAAATGTTGATTTCAACAATATTCAAAAAGGACTAAAATTGTAATATAAGTTCCTCTTGAGCCTTAATTACTTTTATTAAGCAAAACACCTAGGGTTAATTCATAACCTAGGTCAGGAATGTTACAGTTTGGTCGAGACACCTTTGGTTGAGGTGCCTTGTGGAACCCTAACCCTAATGTCCTAGAGGGTGGAGGTCGAGACATGCAAGTGGATGGTTGAGACACATGAGTGTTTCGGTCGTGACATGGACCAAGATGGGTGGTCACGAACTATGAAAATTTTCAGTCAACATAGGATGATGGTAGATGGATAAGAAACACATTTGAACACTTAATTATATTCATATATGAATTATACATAAGCCATATATATTATTGTTTAAAATGATATCTAAAAAACTCTAATGATGTTCCTAATCTTTATACACCTCAAGATGATGGAGGATGATGGTTTTAGGGTTGATGGTTGAACCTAATCTTGTAAAACCCAATAAGATAAGGAAACCTTAACCCTAATAATGAACAATGATCTTGCTTGTTTCTCTGTAATGGAATTTATGATGTTATGTGGTTGTCTCTCTTATTTATGAAATTCTAACCATGTAGGTGTCATGAGTTTGATAATCATGGCTAGTGTAGGCTGTTGTGATTATGATATGACATAGGTTGAATATGCCCTTGTGAGGCATGATTGAGGCACTTGTGATGAAGGAATGATGAGCTGAGGGATCGATATCTCATAGCATGCGATCTTAGTATTGATGATGTGGTGATTGGCAATAATACAAGCATCATGTGGTGAAAGCGTGACAAGTTCACACCCCATATGTTATATCTTTTGAAAGTGTGCTATGCCCTTTTCTTTATTGAGTTTGTTATGAATTCATACGTTGTAACTTGATTGATGCCAAAAAGACACTTATTTGACTTAACTAATCTAGTGGAACCAAATCATGTAGTTTTGTCCTGTGTTATAGATCCATTTCACCGTCAACACTTGATGGATGGTGAAACAGGCTTTCCTTTAGAGGAAGCTTAGAGTCATATACTGTTAAGTATATGCATTCACATGATTGGTTGTGGGCCATACCCTGGCATGAGTGGGGCTGCAGGTTGTAGCTCAGTGATATGTTACTTATGTGGTTTAACAAGATTGGTCATGGACCATACCCTTGTAGGAGTGCAGTTATGGGTTGTAGCTCATTTTCAGTAGTGTCGTAACCAGTGCCAAGGTGGGCTAGGACCTTCACTGTTTGACTATATATCATAGGTAGAAGTTGATTGGTATGTCTCTACTATGTAATCATGTACTGATCACATAGTTTGGTGAGGTCGTGGATTCTGACACTTCCATAAGACCTTATATGGCACCGATTTTTGACTTAGCAGTGGTCGGTTGGATTTGGATGGTATGACTAAAATACTTGGGGCATAATAAAGTATGTAATCATCTGTGTAGTATACTTTCTTAGGATCAAATATGAAAATATTGGATGAGGCCTTGCTTGCTTTTGTACAATATAGTTGGTAGTAAACATACTTGTTCTTCATTTTCCTTTTATGGTGATAATATGTTTTAGAATCCAATTACAATTTCTTATACTGTTAGTATTGATTACCTACTTATCATAGTTGTAGCTTTACTTCTATTCTGTAATTGCATTATTTGTGCTAATAATAGTGTTGGTGGAGAGTAATATCTCCAACTGAGATTTGGAATCTCACCCTGTGGGTTTCCCACATCTTTTCGGTGGATGTGCAAGAGGAGGTAGAGATCGTTTAGGCGGAGGAAAAGCAACAACAAGAAGGACAGTAGCAACTAAGGTTGGGAATGCTACATGTGGTCTTTAGTTGTTAGAATCCTAGAGTCATCCCTGCACACTCATGTCTTGGGGGAGTCATGTATGTTCATCGATGGTGTTATCGATATGAGTTTTTGGTTTATGCACCCTTATTGTATAAAGTTGGATGTTTTACATGGTTATGTAAATGGACATATATCACACATGACAAGTAGAGTTTTGTTTTAATCATGTGGCTTGTGTTTGTGTGATAAAGGGTGTCACAATGCACTCCTATACACCCACATGTCATAGAATGGGTTCCAACCTCACGTTGGATCCCTATAGGTGGCACGGGATGTTAGTAATGGTAGCAACACAATGTTACGATGGATGCACAAAGGTCATGAGGACACCCCTATGGTAGCACTCAATATTGATTGCAATCTTTGTGGTCATAAGATGTATTGGAAGCAGTTTCCATATCTGTCAAACCCTGGTTACCCCCTCGATAAGTGCCATGTTTCCATAGAGAAGTTGTGGACCAACCCCTCCTATACAAGTAATGTTCAAATGAGGATGTAATAGGGATCTAGGCTCATGGGCAAAAAGGGGAGGGTCATTTTATTTCTATACATGTTTGTTGTGATTGTTACTAAAATATGAAAGATTGTTGCTAACATCTTTGTTGACTACATGATGTGTATTGTACAACATGAGGGGAGTGTTGATGAAATTTATATTAGTTATTATCACTATAATAGATAAATTATATGACTCTAATAAGCCCATAGGTATTGGTTTAGATGATGTTATATTATGTCTCTATTATATTGTCTTGAGATATCCTATATATATCACTCTATGTACTTGTCACAAATCATCATAATAATTTCTCTTCACATATATCTAACATTATCTTGGTGAAAATGTTTATTAGGACACAAATATTCTAGGAAAGCATAGAGATGATATCCATTAAACATATTTGGGGGTGGGAACATTATCTCTGGATGTCCTAAATCCATCATCAAAGCATGCATTGATTATGTAAAAGGACATGTCTTTAAATATCTAATGTAATCTTATTCTATAGATTTTTTTTTCAAACTAGTTTTTACATTACACTTCGCACGAGACTTAGATTTACCTACAATAGTCATGAAGCCCTCTTCATCAAGAGTATTTATTGTAGCAAGAGTATGTGTTGGACTCACTACACAAATTGAAGTAAGAGTTGTCGATTATAGATTTTAGATGAAAGAATGGCATCAGAGATGTATACTCCAATCTTAGCTATCGTAATAGTACCAACAACATGATACATTAAGGGGGCAAATTCTATGTCAAGATTGCAGAAATAGTTAAATTTTCATTCATAAGATCCATATCTATAGAGGAAGGAGAACCAACATTCCTCATCACAAGAATATTAGGAATTGACCTATCACCTTCTTGAGACATAGCTATCCAAACAAAGTCCATACAACAAACATTATATTCATGATTGAAAAACCACAATTTGAGCATTTATAAGGAATCCATTTATAATTGAACATTATCGTGTATTTCTTATTAATTTACACATCACTACATTGATTAGTCTCAATAGGGAACGAGGAAGAATTAGGGATAAGAGCATGTATCTTGGCATATTCAAGGCCTTTCATGCTGGAAGTGAGGTAATTTGTATGTATAGTTTTTCCTAGCAAACTTCCAAGAAGAATCAACATATCCTCATCTCATAATTTGAGAGGAAGATTAGGAAGATTCACCCAAAAAGACACCTCAGATACTGTAGCCTTCCAAAAGGTTCTCAAATCTTCCATTTCTTAATAAGAAGGTTCTTACTGGCTACAAAATAGGGCCAATATTTGAGCACAAAATCCATATCACCTCTATCTTCAAACCTTATCAGGAAGAAGCATCTCACTTGAGTCACGATTTCAAACTCCAACATTGTTTTCTAGATAGAACGAATGTGATCCTTGAGTGTATGCGAGTGAGGCTTCAGGGCAACAACATGTCTAAAAACTATGTTTCTCCATTTCCTTGATGTCATAATAGCTATTTCCTTGTTGTAGATCAATTTTACATTTCACTACTTAGATTTCCTTACACTTGAGACCAAAACATCTCACATTGACTTTGACATCCATTGAAAATAGTCCTCCAATTATTAGGGTTCATAGATACCTCAATCGACTGTCTAGGAGATTCCTTGAATTGAGGAAATGAGGATTCAAAATTTAGATTCAAAGACTAAGGCCTACTTACAACAATACCCATCCTCCTTGACCTCCACAATTTCTAATAAATGGATCCTTTCTAATCTCCCTATCTCCCACCTCTACCCATTTAATGCATAGTGCACCCTATGTTCCATTTTTATCTCTAACTACTTACTTATGACCTTTAATAGATTTTGTTATAGTGGGAAAATCCAGTTGGAACCAATGGCCATGTACTTAAGTTGACTAAACCAAAAAGAAGAAAAAAAGAAAAAACACAAACATATCAATGCTCAACATATTATACAACTAAAATTAAGGACATGCATACAACAAAATTTAATTGCATGCGCATAGAAACATGCACTAAATTTGGAAAGTGAAAACCACTTTCATGGATATATTCATAGGGATAAAGTTTAAATATAATTTTTATATTGATTATGCACTAACCATTTTGTTGTTCACCCTGAATTGAACATAACCTCAAATCTTCATCTACATTTGTCATATGAAAACTCAAGTTTTATTCCCAAATAGTTGCTTCATCAACATCAAGGTCATGAGAAACAACAAGGATTTAGGTATAAAGAATATGAAGAATGCACTTAACATGGATCCCAGGGTGGAGCCACTATGACACCTGTGTTGGAACATTCATTGAAATATAAAATATGAATGGGATAATGAAAAGGATTGGATGACACATAATAACCTACCAAGGACAAGAAATAACATGTCATTATGTACCCCATTTTACAAGATCCTAAGTCAAGATCATCTTTAGATCATCATCAAATGCAACTAGATCATCATCACATGTATGGAGATGTAGTGAATGGAAATATGGTACTTTTAAAAGGTATATGGTTGAGTTATACATTGGTTAAATTGGTAGCATCATTCATATCAAAGAACATCTTTGAAAATTAAAAGCTCAATAATCGGTAGTTGCACTCTTTTACATTACTAGCGGTCATAACAACAATAACTACCCATTGACTCATTCTCTTGAGGATCTAAAAACTTCTCCATCACTAGTGACTCTCTATCATTGCTAGTGTTTTCATCAAGTGGGCACACCCAAAGGACAGTCTTCTATCTCTAACTTTACTTCGTACTAATGATCAATAGTGACACTAATAGAAACACAATTGGGTGATCACTATCAAGAAATCTCCTCTAGAAAACTAACTATTCTTAAAGAAAAGTTCCTCTACTAGTAACACTATAGCCGCTACTAGAAGACTTCTGATTATCCTCGATTCTAACTCCATTTGGGATGTACCAATGCCCACATCACTTGGTGTCCACATATAGATACTACATGTGCACTACCGTCAATCAACAATGAATGACACCTAGTTGTGGACACCACAATTGTTTGAACATCGGCCATAGAGAAACCACTGGTGACCCATATCAGGTTTATACTGGTCTAGAAACCACCAAATAAAACACTCATAAGTATACCAATCCCAAAATAACATAGATATTTATCTAACATGGACTTTTTTAAATTAGTCATGCTTCTTTGCATATATTTCAGGCATTTTTGTGTCAATCTTGGTTTTAGAAGCATGACGCTTGATCATAAAGGCAAACTACCTCTGTTGGGTTTAGAATGGGTGTGTATTAACTTTATTTACATCATTATAAATGACATTGACTTTCTTAGTCATTATAAACAACAGTTGTTGCATGAAAATGAGTTGAAACTTTGTCCTGGAGTCTTATATGAGGAGGCCATGACTGAAGCAAACCTAAACATAAACCAAAAAAGCTCAAAACTATTTATTTGCTATATGGATGTAAAATCTAGAAGAAAAAGCAAATTAAATTTGTGTGCAAGAGCAATCACATTTTTTAAACAGTATGCATAATGTTTGTTTAAAAACTCAAATTTGAGCTCAAAACTAACCTCGAATGATCTGAGCCCATAAACATTTCTAGCTTACAAGTGTTGATTGACTTGTTGGTTGTCACCGAAAAGTATAACTACTTGAGAAAAATAGGATACTTGTTTGCATGTCACAAAAAGGTTTCATTTGCTTGTATAATATACTCGACTTACAAGTTTGTAACCTATAGTGTCACTTTTTATAATTGTCAAAATGATTACAATCTTTTACATAGATTGGAGATAAATATATTCACACAAATATTATAGTGCATAACTTGTTCTATAATTCTCTTACTAGTGTCTGTGTCAACACTCTCTTTACACCTATGTAGCTCCAAGGCACCCATTCCCAAACACAAAATTTAATATCACCCAACATTTCATTTCTTGATTTGATCCTCTGGGCATAGTCTCATTTTGGTTGGAAACTAAATATTTAATATTAATTAAAATCTTTGGATTAAGTGAATCATGCCCCTTCTGGGACAAATCTTTTGAATTGTCTTTGATGTACACTTATGCACTCATTCTATATATGACATCATAGTTATAAAAATATTAATGGGTTGACAATGGGGGACTTAATTCAGATAAAATAAAATAATTCACTTACCCAAACATCTGGAACAACCATGAATTTACCTAATGCAAAACTTAGTAATGTGGATTGAATAACAAATCATGTCATCCTTGACCATTAATTTAGTTCGTAAGCCTACTCAATCATAGTTGTAAGTTCACTTATCTAGAATAGTGAGGGAAAAAGGGGAATTTTCACACAACATATGTTCTACACCCACTTCTACATTTAGAAATAGATATGAACTAAAAGTACACAAGTGGGCTATTGTACACCACTTTTATACCTGAAATTAAACACAATCTGAATGTACAAAAAATTGACAAAGAATACAAAAACTATGGCAAAAAGTACACAAGACCATCCAACTAATATAAAAAGCATGAAAATGTACATTAAAATATTATTGTTGAGGACTAATGCAGTGTTTAGTTGTGAAGTTACCTCATAAATGTCATATATGTAAACTATATGTAACGTCCCTAGTTTCCTCATTTCATGAAAATCCATGGGGTCGAGAGGATGAACTCTGAAAATGTTTGGCAATGATATTAGAATGTGTTGCGGAAGCAATATGTCCATGTGTGAATAAGAAACCATAACATACACCACAACATCTCAACAATTAATAGTAACATTATTACAAAATGAGTTATTACATCATGAATCATAATTACATATTAAATGAAGATTATACAAGTCAATGCACATGTATGCTAACTAGGATCTAAACAATAGGTACAACATATACAACTACTGACTTCTAGTCTCTTCTACCAAGCTAACTTTGAATCTAAAACATACATGAAACTACTCATCAACAAACAAGATGTTGTCTACATGGACAGAAAAATACACATGTTTATGGTTTTTATAACTTGAAAATAGTTGCATAAATAAAGAACGATCAAAGAAAATAGTTCTTTATTAAGATAACTATGATGTTTTTATTCACATAACTAGATGATTTGCATTATCAAGGTGAACGGGTACCAAAACATATGTGTTGGGCCCTATCCCATGTACCAAGTACTCATGAGAACTCCCTATACACAGTGTGCTCTAGGGAGGTGTGCTAGACCACATTAATCCAATCACTCATGAGGGGGATAATGAACACCTTACTAACTACAAAACATCTACTAATAATTTATCTTTTCAAGTGAAAAAATAACAAGTAGTATATAGCAATACTACATCTAGTATTTTCAATTAAAATCACATACATACATATCATGATTTGAACCAAGAATACCAGAGTTGTATAATTAAATAAATCCCATATACCTGAGTTTAGATATTCCTATTTATCCTTGACCATCTAGATATATGGTCACACCTAATCAACAACAAAGAAATCATCATTAAAATAAGGTTCACCATTATAAATGGTAGTTTAGGCCTAATTTAGGGTTTAGGTGAAATCTACATTTTATTGATCTCATATGGTCTCTGTTATTTTTATACTTATCCATAGGTGATATTTAGGGTATGGTCTAATATTCATATATTTTCTGATGCTTTAACTATTTTCTATGATTCATAAGGGACTAAAACATGTAATTTTCCACTAATGAGAAGAGGCCAAATATTGATTGATAATATCAATATCGGAGTTGATATCTGGTATCCAAATGTCATTGAAATTCAGAATAAGTTTTTGTAGATTTAATACTCACATTGTACTAATTATACCATTTAAATGAACCCTAAAGTGGAGCATTATCATCTACATTATAAACCATCATAAGTTGTGCTTCAAAAGCCTAATCTATGTGTCCAGTGGCAAAGATGATATTTTTCTGGTTCTGGGGGTATTTCTAGGGAATTAATTTACCAAGAGAGCTTATTCTTTATCATATTTCTAAGGTCTGATAAAATTGTGTATAATTAAAAGTGATATACCTTTTTAGATTGATAGGAGTCTTCTGATCATTCCCCTCTAGGTTTGGATCCATACCACATTGCTCTACAAGGGAGTTGGGTTGGCACACCCAAGTGTTACGTACACAATGGGCCGGCTGGACCGGCAAGATAAGGGGCACTTGACCAGCCTCCCCTCGTCTTTCTGTCACTGACTCCATGCGCTAGCCTCTGGATGTGGCGTTGCCCTGGCCATGAGTTCCAACGAGGAGCAACATGGGATCCAAACCTCCTTGTAAGACTTTGAGAGGTTCAAGATGCTCCTGGGTGGTGGGTGGATCTCATCAGCTCACAATCACTGGGTAAAACCCTACTACTTGAATATGACATGGTCGTCAATTGTTGTTGGGGAATGTCGAAACCAATGTCGAAGATCGTTATTGAAAGTTTTCTTTACAAAACAGACTGATATATGGGCTCTTCAAGGATCTCCCAAATTTAGCAGGATCCCCAATTAGGGGTGACATCAGACATCGGTGAGATCGTCTGATGAGATGAGGCCTTCCTAGTGCCACCTAGGCATCAATTTAGGCTTGCAACCTCCCGTTCTAACCTCCCTTTCTATCACCACCGCCAAGCTACATTTTTCCTTCTCCATTTCTTCTTCACACTTGTCTAGCTTCCCCTTGTAAGGTGCAATGGAGAGGCCATGGGGACCTATATCTAGGTATGTAGCTAAAGACAACCAAAATGACATTGTGAGGCATCACAGAGTATATCTTGGTGAGGCAAGGCCAACAATGCCATCAATATTGTGTTCGGATCCATGGTCTCTGTGTTAGGCATTTCAATACATGTATTTCCCTGGTCCTCCCCCCACCACACTTTTCAGAGGTTGATGATGATTCATGTATTGTTGATTTTATTATCAAGGGTCAGGATAGGCCATACTACCATGATGATAGTTGCATGTAAGAAAAGGGGCAGACCAGACAGTGCGACATCTGAATGTTACAACCACTATGTTATTATCCAAATCATGTCCCAAACCCATGCATATAAAATTTATTCTGTGAAAATCAAACCTTAATAACCATATGTATTAAAAAAAATTAAATCTAAAATGTATTCCACTATTCCTCTTGGTGTATTACCCTTACTTAAGATTTTGGCACCCAAAATTGATCATTTGTCCCTTCATCTAAGATACTTCCAAAAAAGATAAATACATAAAGATACTGAACATATACTATCCATCAATTTATCTCTAACATCCACAACCCAAGTTTCATTTTCTTACTATCACCAGGATTCATCCCAAGGTTCAGTATTCAATGATATAAATATGTAATTTGTGCATGAAGTCATAAATATCCCACTTGATATTTAAGTATATTCAAATTAAAGTACTCATTAATACAACCTTTAACTCCAATTATGTATCAAATAGATTATATGGAATTTCATCCTCTAAATTCAACTAATTTGATGCTTAAGGTGATACCAAGGAGTTCAACTTCATTTAAGGTGCCACTTTTAGGTTCCAAGACGATCATAGTTATGCACCCTAAGTTTTCATCTTAGGAGTCAGAGTATATAGAGTGTAGCCACCCCACAACAAATAGGTTGAAGAATCATTTAATGTCTAAGGCATAACAAAACATTTTTTTCATGTGAGGAATTACATATCCTTATTTCCCTTGCAAGTTATGGTTTTGTTCATACATAGGAAGTTCATAAGGTTATTCTGGATGTCTTAGCATTCACACCACTAAATCATGCAAGGTTATGTCAAGTTTTCACTTTGCTATTTATCAAAATAATCACACTTGGCATCATTAGTTTGGGTTTATGGTCAACATGTTACTTATATTTCATCATTATAGAAGGGCTTACTTAACATGCTTGAATATTAGGGTTTCACACTATTGTGAGATAATTATCTTCAAACTAGAAGCATATATTTAGGACGGAGGTTAAGAACTAAATTGGCAATCATGTTATAAATAATACAAATATGTCTATATTTTGAAGCTAATGATTTAAAATTTAAATCTTTCATGTATAATATGAAGGGAAATGGAATATACTAGGCTAAGCTTATCTGATTTCAAACTTGGATATTACATGTATGATATAGAAAGGGAAATGAAGTATTATAGGTCAAGATTTTTTCAGTGACTCTTCATACATATATAATATTTATAGCTCATGTAAGGTTTCTAGCATTGTATATTAAAAAGGAGAAGTATAAGGATCAACAGGTATGAATATTTTATTCCCAAGACATTTTAATACAAGAACCAATGTTTCATATATCACTTCACTTGCAACTGATGATGAGCTTCGAAAACTTAAGTCACTCAAGCTAGCCCCTATCTTAGTCAAGAATTGACTTTCTCATTATGAATCATCTACCCATCATTTTTTTCCCAACTCTCACCTCTAGGATTTAGATCATTTACTTGTATCATGCATAAGATCTCAAGTAATATACACATGAGTAACCCAACTTAGGACATTATTTCACTTATATCTTAATTATCACATATATTGGAGGTTATGTCCACTGAACTTCTCACTATGGGTCTCACTCACTCCAGAGTTCACCACATATCTCATCCTAACACTAGGGTCCGTACTTCATAAAGAGCTTGAGGCTCATGTGTATTACCTTGTCTTAACTTAAATTACCTCACTTAAGAAAAGCCTAGATACTTCCATCGTAAAGACTTAGCTCATAATTTTCAAAACTGGATTCAAACCTCATGCACAACTTAAGATTGTTATATAGAAACTTATACCATCAGAAATTGAACTTGGATAAGGTCATCCATGCTTATATCAACTATCTTTATATTTTCTATTCTATCTTATACATGTCCTAATTAGTTTCTAGACATATACTATAGAGCAACTCTTATTTCTAGTATGATGTCACTCCCTTTCATTGAGTTTACATGAACAACTCCTACTCTCATGTGTGAAGGAAACATTTTCATATTTACATATAGATAGTAAAATATTATATAATTTTTGTCTAAGAAAGAATACTTTTAGAGAAACTCTAGAGGCTCGAGCTGACTGGAAAATGAAACCAAATAAGCACGAGTGTCCCACATGTAGTAGAGAGTCTAGTGTCATGTCACCTAGTGAAATGGTGAGAACAAAGTGAATACCAATGTAGAAACCTTATACATATGATCTCTTAGGGATAGGGTTTCACACACTTGTCTAAACATAATTCTTGAACATATAGGGTTTGAAGTGAAAGGTGAAATTTATTTTTATGTGTCATGGTGAGTAATTGTCAGGTGCATCTATAGTTGATGCTTTGATACCAACTATGATGTACCTGGATTTGCCCTTCCTAAAACCATGTGGGATTGAGAGGACAAACATTAAAAGATTAGGCAATCGTATAAGAGTGCATTGAGGAAGCAATATGCACATAAATGAACCAAAAACCATAACATGCACCACAAAATATCAACAATTAGCATGTAACATTATTTACAAAATGAATTTTTACAACATGAATTACAATTACATATTCAATGAAGATGCTACAAGTATATGAACAATATGCTAATTAGAGTCCCCAAAATAGGTACAACCTATACAACTGCTCACTTTGAGTCTCTTTTCCAAATTTAGCTCTGAATCTAAAACATACATGAAACAGCTGATCAACACATAAGATGTTGTGTACATGCGGAGAAAGATACATGCATATATGGTTTTCATAACTTGAAAATATTTGCTTTAAGAAAGAAAGATCATTGAAAACAATTCGTTATTCATCCAAATACATTGATTTTAGTCATTTTTCTAGATGAGTTGCTTTATCAAGGTGGACTATTATGAAGACATATTTGGGCCATATCCCATGTATCAAGTACTATGAAGAACTCCCTGTGCACTGTATTCTATAGGAGGTGCACTAGTCAACATTAATCTAATTTCTCATGAGGGTGATAATAAACATCTTAATAACTACAAACCATCTACTCATAATTTATATTTTCAAGTGAAAAAACAAAGAGTACTACATAGAAATACTACAACCCATATTTGTAAATAAAAGAGCATACATACATATCATGATTTCAACCATTAACCATTGTCATAACATTAAATAAATTGCACATACCTGAGTTCAAATATTCCTATAATCCTTGACCATCTACATATATGGTCACACTTGATTAATAACAAACTAAACATCATTATATCAAGGTTCACCATTATTGATGGTAATATAGGTCCAAATTAGGGTTTAGGTGAAATATATGTTTTAGTAATATTGATTGGTCCTGGATATTTTTATACTAATCTAGAGGTGACACTTAGGAGATGGTCCAATTTTTATATTAATCTGAAGCTTTATCTATTTTCTATAATTCAGCTGCGGTTAAAAACATGTAATTCAACATTACTAAGAAAAGGCCTAATATTGATTGATAATATTAATATCATAGTTCATATTTAGTTTCCAAATTATTCTAAAGTTTAGAACAATTTTATCTTAGATTTAATATTTATCAAATACTAATTATACCATTTAAAGGAATCCTAAAGTGGAGCATTATCATCTACATTATAAAATGTCATAAGTTGTGCTTCAAAAGCCTGATCTAGGGGTCCACTAATAAAGATTATTTTTCATATTCTAGTAGTATTTTTGGGTAATTAATTGGACAAGGGATCGATTTTTTGTCATTTTTCTAATATCTGGTATAATTATGGAAGATTAAAATTAATTTATCTTTTGGGATTAATAGAAGTCATAAGATCATTCTGAGGGCTCAGATCCACCCCACGTTGCTCTAAATGAGGTTGGGTTGGAAAGTGTAGCTCACTGGCACCCAATGGGTGGCCTGGACTAGCAGGTCAAGGGGAGCCTGACGTGTCGCCCCTCGTCTTTCCGTTGCTGACTCCACACGCGAGCCTCCAACTATAGCACTGTCCTAGCCATGAGTTCTGATGAGGAGTAGCATGGGAGCTAGACCTCATTGTGAGACTTTGAGGGGTTCTAGATGCTCATGTATTGGGTGGATATCATCATCTTGAAATCATGGGGGAATACCTTACTGCTTCATCATGATAGGGTCGACAAGCGTTGTTGGGGCATGCGAGAAGTAGTTTCAAAGATCGTGATCCAAAGGTTGTTCATCAAAATAGACCCATCTAGGGGATCCACAAGGATCTCGCAGAGTCAGGAGGCTCCTTGATGAGGGGTAACATCACTTGAAAAATGACCCTCCAACCTGGATGTGCTCCTATATAAACCTGTGTAAGATCATCCTATGAGGTGGGGCCTTCCCAATGTCACCCAAGCATCAAATTAGGCTCACCAACCTCCCGTTCTAGCCTCCCTTGTTGTCACCACCACCCAACTAGATTCTTCCTCTTCCATTTCTTCTTTTCTCTCATCTAGCATCCACCTATAAGGTGCAGTGGAGAGGCCATGGGGACCTAGATCTAGGTATGTTATTAAAGGAAACCAAAATGATTGTATGAGGGATAGGGGTGTATATCTCAGTGAGGCAGGACCAATACTGCCATTGGTATTGTTCTCAGATCTATGGTCTCTGTTCTAGGTGTTTGGGAATGTGTGTTGGCCTAGCCCTCACCCCCCATACTTTTTAGAGGTTGAAGATGATACATATATTATTATTCTTACAATCAAGGTTCAGGATAGGTCATGCTGCCATGATGATGGTTCCACCCAAGAAAAAGGGAAGACCAAACAGTGTGCCATCTAAATGTCACAACCACTATGTTATTATCTAAATTGTGTCCCAAACACATGAACATAATTATTTATTTTGTGCAATTCAAACCTTATCAATCATGTCTATGAAAATGCTTTAACTCTAAAATTTCTTCCACAATTCCTCTTAGTGTATTACATGTTACTTGATCATTGGCACCCAAACTCAATCATTTGACCCTTCAATTAAGATACTTCCAAAAAGTTACATACATAAGGATATTGAACATATACTATCAATCAATTGATCTCTAAGATCCTCAAACCAAGTTCCAATTACTTACTATCCCCATGATGCATCCCAGGGTTCATTATTCAATGATATAAATCCCTAATTTGTACATGAAATCATAACTATCCCACTTGATATTTAAGGATATTCAAGTGAAAGTACATATAAATATAACCTATAACATTATCAATGGAAGATCATTTCTCAAATTAACCATATGAGACATTGGGTTCCATAATTAATTTTACACCAATTAAGTCTCAATGTAAAAACCCTATAATCAGGGTTATTATAGTCACCCACTATAAATGGAATTTTGCCCTCCAAATTCAACTAATGTCATGCTTAAGATGATATCAAGGAGTTAAACTTCATATAAGTTCCCACTTTTTGGTACCAAGATGATCATATTTATGCACCCTAAGTTGTCATCTTAGGAGTTAGGGTATCTAGGGTGTACCCACCCCACCTTTAAAATGGTCAAAGCATCATTTAATGCCTTAGGAATAACCAAATAATTTTAAATGTCAGGATTTACATATCCTTATTCCCCTTACAAGTGAGGATTTTGGTCACAAATAGGAAGTTGAGAAGGTTATTATTAGTCTCATCATTCACCCTACTAAACCATGCAAGGTTATATCAAGTTTTCACTTCATTATTTATTGAAACTATCACACTTGACATCATTAATTTGGGTTTATGATCAACATCTTATTTATATTTAACATTATAGAAGGGCATACTTAACATGCTTGAATATTAGGGTTTCAGACAATTGTGAGAGAATCGTCTTGAAACTAGAAGTATAGATTCAGAAGGACTGAGCTTAAGAACAATATTGGTAATCATGTTATCAATAACTTAAAGTTGTCAATATTTCAAGATCATTTATTTTAAACTTACATCTTTCATATATAATATGAAGGGAAATGGAATATACTAGGCCAAGATTATATGATTTCAAACTTGGATATTACATGTATGAAATAGGAAGAGAAATGAAGTATTCTAGGTCAAGCTTATTTGAGCGACCTTCATACATATATCATCTTTATAGCTCAAGTGAGGTTTCTAGCATTACAAATTAATAAAGAGAAGTAGAAGGATCAATGTGTATGAGTATTTTGTTCCCAAGGAATTTTACTCCAAAAACTAGTATTTCATATATCATTTTACTTGCAGCTAATGACGAGCTTTAAAAATTAAGTCACTCAAGCTAGGATCTATTTCGGTCATGGATTGACTTTCTCAGTATGAGTCATCTGCCCATAGTTTTTTAACCCAACTCTTACATATAGAATTCATAGTATTTATTTGTATCATGCATAATGTCTCAACTCGTATAGTTAGGAATAAACCTACTTAGGACACATTATATCACATCATGTTTCACATATATTGGATGTTAGGTCCATTAACAGTCTCCATGTGGGCCTCACACTCTCTATAGTTCGCCACATATCACATCCTAACACTAGGGGTCATCCTTTGTAAAGATCTAGAGGCTCATGAATATTCAACCATGTCTTAACTTAAATTACCTCACATAAGAAAATCCTAGATACTTCCAAAATAAAGACATAGCTCATATTTTTCAAAATTGGATTAAAACCTCATATACAACTTAGATTGTTATATAGCAACTTATAAAATCAGAAATTGGACTTAGATAAGATCATCCTTGATTTATCAATTATCTTTCTATTTTGAGTTATATCGTTTACATATCTTGGTCAGGCTCTAGACATCTACTTTAGAACTAGTCTCTCTTCTAGACTGATGTCACTCCCTTTCACTCATGTTACATGAACACTACTCTCCTATGTGAAGGACACATTTTCATATTTACATATAGATAATAATATATTATATAATGTTTCTTCAAGAAAGCATATGTTCAGAGAAAATTGTCAAGGCTTGAATCGATTGGAACAAAACTAAATCAGCAAAAATCAAGTGTCCCACACATAGTTGAGATTCTAGTGTCATGTTACCTTATGAAATGGTGAGAACAAGGTTTATACCAGTGCCAAAACTTTATACATACCAGCTATTTATGGATAGGGTTACACACACTTGTTTAAACCTAATTCTCGAACATCTAGGTTCTAATAAAGAGGCTAAGCCAACCTAGTTCGTATAGAACAACTTACTAATTTTCTAGGTTATGAAGTGAAATGTGAAATTTATTTTTATGTTTTATGGTGAGAAATTGTCAAGTGCCTCTATTGTTCATGCTCTAATACCAATTGTAATGTCCTCTAATTTCACCTTCCTAAAACCCCATGGGGTCGAGAGGAAAAACTCTGAAAATGTTCGGCGAGCATATCAGATTGTGTTGCAGAAGCAGTATGCACATACATGAAATAAGAAATC
The DNA here is from genome assembly GCA_963693085.1 of Alisma plantago-aquatica. Classification (NCBI taxonomy): domain Eukaryota; kingdom Viridiplantae; phylum Streptophyta; class Magnoliopsida; order Alismatales; family Alismataceae; genus Alisma; species Alisma plantago-aquatica. Next base: position 316,452,938 of record OY856413.1, on the reverse strand, counting down.
ATAATGTACACCATAACATCTCAACAACTAACATGTAACATTATTACAAAATGAATTATAACAACATGAATTACAATTATATATTGAATGAAAATTTTATAAGCCTATGAACATGTATGCTAACTAGGATCTACATAATAGGTACAACACGTATAACTTCTCACTTCCAGTCTCTTCTCCCAAGCTAGCTCTGAATCTAAAACATATATGAAACAACAGATCAACACACAAGGTGTTGTGTAAATGGAAAGAAATATACATATATTTATGGTTTTAAACTTGAAAATATATACATAAAGAAACTAATATCTTAGAAAAAATTCTTTATTAAGAAAAAAATGATGATCTTAGTCATTATTATGGATGAGTTTAATTATCAAGGTGGATGTTACAACCCCAATTTTTGGGTTTATATGGTTTGAGATGCAATTTCTCCAATAAAATGTATGATTATGAAAGTGTATGATTTATGTGTAATGAATGGATTTCTTTTGCAATATTTCCTTTGTGCATGTGACTTCGTGGATCATAATATGTTAATGAGTCCAATATGTTTAAAAGAAAAAGAAGAAATCAAATAATGTATTATTAAGAAGGAAATTTAAGATAATGATGAAAATACAAGAAATATGTGGAAAGATGTATGATTGATCATTATGGATGATATTTTGAGTCCGCATGGTTTCTAATGTTAAAAGGAATCCAATTAAGGGAAAATAAAAGATTAGGTGAGAGAAAATATGAATAAAATATGTCTCGTTAAGAGATAATTTGTAAATGAAGAAAAGTCTCTCGTACTTTTGAATTTGACTTCCAAACTTGACACACAAGTAGTAAAAGTCTTAATGGACTTTCAATTTAAATTTGGGATTGAACGGATAAGTGGTTTAGGATATATGATTTTCACAAGATTTATTAAAGTGGAAAGGAAAAGGAAAGATACATTCAATGTCACAGTTATATTCGAGTTGGAATATAGGGCCCGACCAATTCATATGTCATGTGCGCTAATAGCCATTAAATTCAATATCAATGGTGATCAGATCATCTTGTACCTCCAGTCCGACTGGGAAAAGGGGGAACAAGTGGTGTGATCTTCTCGCACTCTCCACTTACTACACAATCCCTGACTAAAGAGGATGTTACTCCCAATCGATTTGGGAGGATGTTTCAGATCTAGTTGACCTTAGTTTTGTGGGGCTTTGGAAGGAAGTAACACTTTCTCCAAGTTGTTCTTAGAGTCAGACTCCATTAAAGGGACAAACTCTATCCTAGACCTATAAATGGGTGTGCTACCCTTTATGTGAGGTGTATAGAAGTACTAGGAGATTTAACAGAACCCTTAGGATCGTGTGATACCTCCAGTTTCATCGCACAACTTGGTTCCTTTCCCCTCCCTAGTTCCTAGTACAATGCTTCACTGCCCTCTAGTGATTCTGAGACCAACCACAAATTTGTCCAAGCGCGGCGGAGGTGGATGCACCTCTTCCTGGATCAGTGGCACCCTGCAAAATAGGGTCAACTCAACAGTTGACTGGGCCCTCTTTCTTGTTCACGAGATGCATCGGGGTGAGAGGTTGAAGATAGAAGTCAACAAAATGACCTTGTGGACCCTGAATCCAGTACACTAGGGCAGGGACCCTAACGTCATTTCACCGGTAACAAAGACTCACTATGCAAAGATGACATGGTGTTCGCTCATTTGTGGAACTTTTATCTGAGTGGAAAAGGATGAAAATCCATTTAATCCGACGTGGAATCCTCTTATTGGCCAAAGGTACTTAATCTTGTGAATATTCTAGAAATTTATTGGTAACTCGGATGGAACAATGTTATATATAAAAGTTGATCATAAAGATGCAAGGAATCCATTAAAAATATAATTGAAGCCTGAACCTATTCACAACTCAAAAAGATACAAAGTTGCCACCTTAAATGCATTTATGAGAACAAAACCCTAATTGTGATATTAATAAGATTTAGTAAAGTTTTCTAGATGATTTCAGTAGATATTAACCTATTGTTAATAGAAATGAAGATTCAGATCTAAAAAGATGATATTTGTGCATAATTGGCTGAATTTAGGGTTCCATGTATATGAAAGTACATTAATGGGCTTAAAAACCCTAATTTTAGTAAATATGACTTTTAATGGTTTTTATTGAGAAAATCCATGGATAAGAGAAAGATATGATGATCCTAAGCCGAATTAAGAATAACAGAACTTAAATATAGATAATTTGAGTAATTAGGGTTTTGATGCATAGAAAAGCTATTTTAGGGTGTGTTGACCTAAAAAGGTAAAGATTGAGAAATAAATCTAAGAAACACTAAGGAAACCCTACTTCAACCTAGAAATAGAAAGCTTTCCCAAGTCATTAAAATGGATTATGATGAGTAGGTAATACATGCTTTCTAGGTTTTAGATTGCTTGACTGGTTTCTTGTCTTTCTTGATTGGACGTCTTGATTGGATTGGATTATGCTAATTTGCTGTGAGATCTCCAAATCAGGTATGTGGTTATTTATGAGTACACACTTTAGTTTCCCAGCATTTTCTGGCATTTTATCAATTGCATGGAAATAAACTACTTGGATGATTTTATTTCTACAATCTTTAAAGTGAATATGATTAGCACAAGTAAAGTATACGTATGACTTGCCCGAACCTACATACCATATCTGGATGTAAGATAAGATACCAAGCCCCAAAAGGGAGGTCATAGGTGGTCAAGCCCCAGAGGGAAGACCAATGGGCACCTAGAGAGGTGACCCCATGTACCAAGCTCAGGATAGAGAAGGTAGCCTTAAGTACCTTGTAAGGACTGAACCCTAAGAGAGGGTATCCCAGAGTATGAGTAAAAGTAGTTGAGAAGTCATATTGAAAAACATAATCTTACATTGTTAACAACTATTGGATGTCATTAGATTGTTAGAATATATGTGCAATATTTTGGTTGTCAACACATACCTATATATTCATTTATACTGATTGACATTTTGTTTGTCAGCATTTTAGGAATATCTGAAAGTGGATAAACAGTAAAGTGGCATTTTTGAAGAATAAAGTTAATCTATTAAAGGAGGATTTAGTTAGATAGAACTCTATAGTGGGTACAAGTTCTAGATTCCTATTTTTGAAAGGTATGTGAAAAGTAAAATTTTATCTTGTTTTAAGCTTAGTCTTTGGTAGAATTTATTAATTATTTTTTATTATTTGCAAAACCATTGATCCTATTTTGGGATAGTGGCTCTAACTTCTTGGTGTTCCTTAATTGGGGATTACCGTGAAGTGGGGTCATTGCAATTGGTATTAGAGCATGGTTTTCTATTTAATCTCTGATAATTATAAAATTTTCAAACTCTTTATAACCCAAGGGAGTTTTTAGAGGATTTTCCAATGATGGATGTATCTAGAAAAGGATCACAATCCGGGGGCTGGAAAGATTTTCCTTGGCCTCGTTAGTCAGTCTATGAGGACTCCTAGATTTTGTGTAATTTCCTGGCCAAAATTAGAGGATTTTACTCAAAATAAGATACCTCTAGGTCTTCTTTCATTTGTCTTATTCCCTTCTCTATCATGTTCATTGAATAACTCTAAGAGATTAGGGTTTCTGCCTCTCCTCCACCCTCTTGAGTTTTGGGTTAAGAGTAATGAGGATTAAGGAATCCTCCACCAAATAATAAAAAGTATATAAGAAAGATGTCATGGACAAAATTTTTGATAATTAGAAACTCAAACTAAGTTTAATTACATGCTTAGGTTGCATGTCTAGTGTTGTCATGCCCTCCGGAGAACGTTGAGGTTAGACCATCCTGTAGGATGAGGAGGAGAGTGATAGTCTTGGAGGAAGAAGCCTCCAGGAAGAGGAATAGTCCTGATTAATCCTTGGAGGACGATGCTCAACCAAAAACCTTAAGCAGTGGACATAGAGAGAGGACACGATGAGTTGGATACTATAGTTTTCCATGCATGCAAGTATGTGGGCTAGACATGCATGCTTTACGTAGAGGTTTTGAGTACGCATGAGAAACATAGACTATATGTGGTTGCATGACCCCTAGTGACTTTTTGGTGACCCGACGTTGGGGTGGGTCTTACTTGATAAAGAAGAGGGATAGAACTATATTTTAGTAGGTTAGTGGTGACCACATAGGAACCCTAACATGCATATATGAGTAGGAAGAGGCATGCACCTACATAGAAGTGAGTAATATCAAGGTTGGAAATAGGTTTTAGACCTAAGACAGAAGGGTTATGCCTGATAGTTTATGAGATAGGCATGTAGAGATTTGGATGATCTTGGCTGGACATAAGTTTTGATAGTATGTTTCACCCAGGTAGGGATAGACATGTATCCTTAGAAGTTTGACTTGTCTTCTGAGAGAGAACCTCCAAGTCATAGGACCAGTTATGGGATTATCTCTAGAGAGAGGGAGAGACCCTGATGAAGAAGGTAGGAGACCTAAACTCTGAGACATGAGGAAACATGAGAAGTTTAGTATGATATGGCCTAGAGTAGATGACCCTGAGTAGATGTATGTGGTTGCCTCCTGTATGATCCTTAGAGGCTTGTCATACCTCAGATTCCTTTAGAGGAATCCAACCCTAGAAAAAAGGAAGGGGCTCCTAGTATAGATATACAAATGATATGAGTGTGTAATGTCCCCGGATTCTGTCGCCTCGAGACTTAGAAGGCTCGAGAGGACAAATCTGAAAATGTTAGACAATCATTTCAGAGAGTGATGCGGAAGCATAATACGCATACATGAACATACAACCATAACATTTCTCAACAATAACATGTATAATTATAACATGAATTATTATAGCTTGGATTACATTTACATATTGAAAAAAAAAGAAAATTACATAGTCTAAATATGTATGCTAACCAGGATCCTAGATAATAGGTAACATGAACAAACTGCTCACACCCTATTCTTTTTCTGCCATGCTATCTCTAAACCTAAAACATACGTGAAACAAACGAATCAACAAAATTTGGTACGTGGTATAAGATATACTAGTAAGGTTGCATAAAGGAAAATACTTGAAGAAGGAAGAAAAAGAGAAAAACCATTTCTTAAGGTGAAAATCAGGTAAACATCCTTTTTATTACATTTATTTGATGCGGTTGTACTACACTTATCTGCACTTGACTTATACTACACTTATCTGCACTTGACTTACATCCAGTATGGGCAAAACTTATATCATCATACATCTAACATGGTCCAAAGCATCATACATCCATGTTAGGCAACATCCATCCATACCGGGCTAGGTGCACTAGTAGATACAACCCATCCATATCCTCTTATGTTATATTACATTTTGGCAAAGTATAACTCATAATAGTTCAACCAACCAATGAATATCCAAATAATAGTATTCATGATATTACATATCATAAGCAACCAAGAAATCTAGTCTTATACTTATAAGACCACGTACCTGAGTTTAGATATTCCTATATAAATATATCCATGATCATATAGATAATCTGGTCATCACTTGATGAACAACAAGATTACATACATGCATTAGATTCTCATCATTAATCCTAATTAGAAGCATTTTAGGGTTTTGGCTAAACCTAGGTCAATGTGATGTCAAGATGGTGTCTAGTATTTTTCGTTTGATCTATATGTCATTATTAAGGTCTGGTACGAATTTCATATTTTTTTCTGAGGCTTTTACTAATTTCTAAAATTAATATGAGACCAAAAGCATCTAATCATGATTTAGTAAGAAGATACATTGTACTTTGGCATAAAAATCAAATTATGATCCATCATTAGTTTCAGAATAATATTAGAGTTCAATAGTATTTTTCTCAGATATATTATTCATCATATCCTAATTATACCATTTAAAACATTCTAAAAGAAGCATTATCATTTATATTATAAACATACATTTAGGTTTCTTAAAAATATTGATCTAAGAATCTAGTAATATAGGGGATGTTTTTCTGAGTTTGGGGATATTTGTTGAGCATTTATTGGACAAGGGAGTTATTTACTATGAATTTTATGATTTTCCATGTATCACTGATGAATTAAGACAATATTTACCTTAGGGATTTACTGGAGCCACTGGATCCTCCCGATCCATCCTTAGCTACCTGCCACATGGCAACAGAGCAGGTGGTTTGCCTAGCTAGATCAAATGAACCATCCTGTTCTTGAGTCAGGCAGGTTGAAGATTTGGGCTAGATCGGCCTTGTGCTTCTATCTCTCACTCACACTCTCGCGTTTGCGGGGCTCGATCCTACGTGCGATGCTCAGACGACGTCGCTGTAGAACATGGGCATCGTCGTGATGTTTTTGAGGATAGTGGCCTCCTGCAAGTCTAAAGGTAGTGGGTTCTTCTTCTTCAGATCGTGTAGCATGCCTCCAGCCACTCTATCCTCGTCAGGAAGAGAAGAAGCTTGGAGACATGGGCTTGCCAATTGAGCACCGCCATGGTGAGGTTCAGAATGGGAAAAAGGATAGCACTGGGTGTTAAATTGGGTGTGTAAAAGTCCAAGGAGGCACCTCTGCCCTAATATTAGGCACCCGAGCTCTATCATGGAGATTTCCTGAAGCTTCTGTGGCCACAAAGATTAGAAACGGGGGGAACCTGAACTTCACCATTGAGCTGATGACTATGGATGATCGAAGGAGGGGAAAGCATTATCATGCCATTGGTTCTTCCTTGTTGCCGATGCAGGAACCAGGGAGGGTAGAAAGTGTTGCTTTGCCGCAACCCATCGCTGCATGTAGAAGAAAAGGGGAAGCCTGCGATGCCTACTGTAATTGGTCCCAGCCTTTGGTTTGTGGTACATGATGGTGGAGAGCCCAGACCCAACTCTCCTTCTCCGGCGGTTGTGTTGTTCTTCGTAGATCCAAAACAACCATCAATAGGTTAGGGAGTTGATCACCTTGATGATGCTCGATCCTAGAACCAAACTTTGTGCTTGACCGAGACAAGATAGAGAACCTTCTCTAAACCCTTCTGATGCTGACTGGAGACAGTTGGGAGCAAATGCTAGCAGACGACTCCCTCCATATCCAGGGTTAGCTTCTATTAGAAGCAATGGGGGAAAGCAGGAGGAGGTCAAGGCTAATGTCTCTCTCACCTCCCCTTCATATCTCACAAGCTGGGGTTTGTTTTGCGAGTCACATATCTGGTAATCGTCCCAGCTTCATCGGATCTAGGGGGACACCTCAATGACATGTTGTTCCTCCATTTCTAGAGGTGAGGATGACTAGGTAGCATTGGACCCAGTAGCAAGGTGCCAACCATCCCGCCAAGGAAATTGGGTGGGTGACAGGGTAATTGGATCAAACTAATATATGATGCCATGATCATTTAAATGAAGTTTCATAACTTCACACTCTTGTATCTTTCGGCAAGAAAATCCAATTCATCTAAAATTTGAACCATGGTTTCGTCATCACCTAAACCCTCTTATTAACAAGTTTAAAACTACAAATATACCATGTGGTTATCTAATTTAATCCCTCAAGTTACCTCATAAATAAGTGTATAGAACTTGAGCAAAGTTCAATTAATCCTCAAATCTTGATCAAATAAACCTCAAAAGACTTTGTATGATCCTCATAACTGCAGGGTGAATCAGTTGACCCTCTTGAGATCATTACAACTACTCAATGGACCCCTTGGACTCATAAGTACACAAATCATTTAACCAAACACATTCATCATATTTGAAAACAATTAATGTTCTAATCACTAATTGGGTATCTGGTTTCACCATTTGGGTTCGTCAATTGACCAAAGAGTCAATAATTGAATAATCATTTCCTTTATTTGGTATCAATCATCTAAATGATACATATGCTCTTAAGATAATATATTGGTTATCAAAACTCTAAAATCCAAGGTTATCACAGAGTGCCTACCTTCTGGGTGTAGGAAGAAGAGATCTAAGGACCCTAAAGAGGTATCGTATGGTAACAAGTTGTAAGACCTAGCACCTAGTTGGTTTTCCTGGTGTAGGACTCTAAAGGTTGTTCATGTGGAAGAGTGTTAGGATATATATGCCCTATCTGGTATAGGTTTGGTTCATGGTTGAATAGCTGAGCATGTAGTTAGATAGATGATGCATAAGAGGTGAACCTGGGGATCCTAGACCAAAGAGGGGAAGTAGTAGTATCTGGTGCACATGATGCTCACAAGGCTGATTGAGTTCATAGTATTTGAGTATGGCACCCCCTCATGTATTAAAGCAAAAGGAAACCCCACTTGAAGTGAGATATGTGAACCAATGACACATGTTGGTGACATAGGTATATATGATATTGGTCCAACCTTGAGGAATGATGAATACATATGACATACCTAGGAACTTAGCATGGTTTTTTAGTCTATATTCTTGCTAGATATGTGCATAAGTATCATGTTAAGAGATAAGCATATACATGATGATGTAAACCTGGGAGGTAAGAACGTTTTGTGACCTCTGTTACTACCAAGTGGTAGTTTTCTCCTGTCCTAGGGAAGAACCCTTCATGTTAGGGTGAGCACAAACTTTTAATTAGGTTTAAGGTAACCTAAAGAGGTCACTTATAAGTGCTTGATGTGCTAAAAGCAAGAGCACATAATATGAGCAAGGATCTATAGACTGATGTAGGACCATCTTTAAGGAGCACATAATATGAAAGGTAACCTATATGGGGCCAAACCAGGTTGGGTAGGTCTCCATGATCCCTATGAAGGGATGTAAGGTTAACCATGAGTGTCTAGAAGGATGATGGAGATTCACGTAAGAACCCAAGAATGAGATGTGCTATGATGGAATCCTAAGTCAATACTAAGGTTAGGAAGGGATAAGACTGATGGAAGTAGGAGTTGTCTGTTCCCTGGATGCATGAGACCATAGGGATGGGAGGTAACAACTACCTTTTCCTGAGGACCATGGCATAGGATGTTGGCCACCTTCATGAGTTCATTGGGCCTAAGGGTAAATGTGAGAGGCACTCCCTAGATGCATAAGGGTCAGATCGCCCCAAAGTACTGGCACCCTAGAGACCTTGATGTAATGACTAAGGATTGTACATAAGAGAGATGTTAAGATCCAGAGGTGATGGGAAAAGTCTTCCTGTGGGTGTAGACCTGTACTAGAGATGTTCATGGTGAAGAGTCATGTGAAGTATGTTTCAATTTAGACTGGAAAGAGTGATGGCGATGTGTGATGCACCGTCTCTACTCTTAGAATTAGATGAACTCTATATTTGGACTGCAGCCAAATGCTTATTTCATCTTGTTATGGGTGTGAGAGATAGGACATAACACATGACATACACTAAGGATAAAGGTGATATGAGTTGATACCCTTCTACGATGATTGAGGATGGAAGAAGTATCAGACCTTTTGAGAGTACATTGGAAAGATGGTTTGATAACACGTATGAACAAAGGAAATATGAGGATGTACCTCTCTGGAAGTGGTTTGAAATCTATGAGTATAAGTTGGGTTTGATAACCGAGATGATGGAAGAAAAGACTCGAAGTTTTCTTGACTCAGTAAGACCTAAACCCGAGATGAGGATGCTGAGTGGAGTATATGAAGGTTCATGTTTTCACCAGTACCTAGCATATAAGGAAATTAATGTGGTACCAAATACTCTTAGTCGAGACACATCTCAGGTGTACAATTGTCTTGTTTAGCCAGTAGAGAGGATGGAAGAGGTTTTTAAGTGGACCTTGAGAAGACTAAACATGTGTGGCTAACATGCAGATACAACCAGACATGTTGGTCAAGTTGGTGGTTGCCCAGTTAGCCAGCCTAGAGCTTGACGAGATGAAAGGTTTGTTGAAGAAACCTCATATACACCTCTCAGGAAAAAAGGTGGTGAAAACCACTACTAGAGTATGGTAGGGTTTTTGAGGATTCGCCTTTGAAGAATCACCAAGAAGATCAGAATTTAAGTACATGTGGTATTACCAAGATGGTTAAGGTATGCAGTGCTACCTTGAAGACTTGAGATGAAGAAGGATAAAGAGTTGCACGTGGCCAGTTTCCATACATGCCAGAGGGTGAAGGTCGAACACCAGTAACCCAGTGAGTTGCTACAGATTATGAAGAGTCCCCGAGAGGAAATAGGAGTAGATCACCATGGACATTGTGGTGGGACTCCCCTGGACCAGGAGAGGTCATGATGCAATATAGGTTATGCTAGACCGCCTTACCAAGTCGACACATTCCCTTGCATAAGAGAGCACTACCAATGTGATAGATCTAGTTGAACTATATATAATTATGAGAGAGATAGTTCAACTACACAGTAACTCAAGTTCAAATATTCTTAAGTATGGCCTTAAGTTTGCTTCCATGTTGTGGAAGTAGGTACTTGAAGAGCTAGATACTAGATTGAATTTTAGTGCAACATGTCACCCCTGACTGATGGGTAGTCTGGAGAGTATGATCCAGACTTTAGAGGGTCTGATGAGAGCATGTGTGCTCATTCAGGGTGATACATGGGAGCAGTTCCTGCCCTTAATAGAGTTTGCTTGTTATGATAGCCACCGAAGCCAGTCTCGGGATGTATGAAGCTCGATATAGGAGGCCATGTTGGTCACCACATCACTAGGGTGATGTCAGTGAGATGACCTTGTGAAGGTCAGAGAAACCACAATGTTTGCAGATGAAGTCACTTTGATTGAGCAATGGCTGAGAAAGCCCAAGATCGATAAGAGTCGCATGCTGATGAAAAGCAGACAAACATGCAGTTCACTGTGGGTGAGCATGTGTTTGTGAAGATCCGACCCCTCCAAGCTATAGCTAAGAAAGATGAGTCCTCGATACATGGGTCCATTTGATATGTATTGGTTGAGTTGATTATGTTTTGCCTTACCCCTCAGGACAACATGATGTATGATGTGTTCCATTTTCCGATCTAGAGAACTATGTGATATACCCGAGCCATGTGCTGAGCGTTGAACCTATTGAGCTTCAAGGGAGGATAACATACCCTGAGTCACCTGTGAGGATTCTAGATACCAAAGTGAAAGAACTCATATGTAAGAATATAAGATGATAAAGGTTCTTTGGTAGCACCATGGAGACGATGAAGCCACATGGGAGCCAATGATGGACATGGGAAAGTCTTATCCTGATTGTTTGTATGTTTGGTGAAATTTTGAGGGCAAAATTCCTATAAGAGGGTAAGGATGTTACAACCCCATTTTTGGGTTTATATGGTTTGAGATGCAATTTCTCCAATAAAATGTATAATTATGAAGTTGTATGATTTATGTGTAATGAATGGATTTCCTTTGCAATATATCATTTGTTCATGTGATTTTGTGGATCATAATATGTTAATGAGTCCAATATGTTTAAAAGAAAAAGAAGAAATCAGATAATGCATTATTACGAAGGAAATTTGAGATAATGATGAAAATATAAGAAATATGTGGAAAGATGTATGATTAATCAGCATGGGTGAGATTTTGAGTCCACATGGTTTATAATGGTAAAAGGAATACAATTAAGGGAAAATAAAATAATATGAGAGAGAAAATATGAATAAAATATGCCTTTTTAAGAGATAACTTGAATATGAATAAAAGCCTCTCATGATTTCGAATTTGAGTCCAAAACTTGACACACAAGTAGTGTAAATCTTAATGAAATTTTTCTTAAAATTTGGGATCTAACGGATAAGAGGTTCAGGAGATATGATTTTCACAAGATTTCCTAAAGTGGAAAGGAAAAGGAAAGATACATTAAATTGCATAGTTATATTCGATTTGGAATATAGGGCCCGACCATTCATGTGTCACACATGCTTATAGCCACTAGATTTAAGATCAGTGGTGATCAGATCATCTTGTACCTCCAGTCTGACTGGGAAAATGGGGGAATAGGAGGTGCAATCTTCTCACACTCTCCTCTTGCTGCACAGTACCTGAATGAAGAGGATGATACTCCCAATTGATTTGGAATGAAGTTTTGGACCTAGTCGACCCTGGTTTTGTGGGGATTTGGAAGGAAATAAACTTTCCCCTAGTTGTTCCTGGAGTCAGACTCCATGAAAGGGACAAACTCTATCCCAGACCTATAAAAGGATGTGCTACTCTTTATGTGAGGCATATAGAAGTACTAGGAGACTTAACAGAACCTTTGGGATCATGCGATGACTTGAATTTTGTTGCACAACTTGGTTCCTTTCCCCTCCCCAATTCCCAGCATGACGCTTCATTGTGGATCGTCTTTTCTTGTGATCTCCTAGATCATATCTGGATCAATAGTAATGGGAAGAGACACAGGGCATAAGAAGTTGTCATGACCAAACAAGTTAAATCTTTGACATAAATACATAATAGAAATATCATGTAAATCTCCTTCATCACTTTGCAAACCAACAGAAATAGGAAAATTTGAGGTTGACTCCATTAAAATATGAGTATATATACAAAAGACCAAAGTGTATAGCAGCAGAATAAAAGTAATGAATATATTCAACCATTCTCCCATATTGGATTTACATGTAAGGTACAACATAAGGATCTACATAGAGGAAAATCTAAACTACACCAACTTTGTCTCCAAGCAACAACTTCATGAGTTAGGTCCATGCTAAAAGCCATGTATGCCATAACCTAATTCTAGGTTGGTCCTCCATGCTCCTACTCTGCACTCTGTTCCTGGGCCTTTCTCAACATCTTCATCAAACCCTGGGTGGTTGGGAAGACACCCAGTAAGAGAAAGAAGAAAGGTATGTGTCAAATATTGGAAAATGACAAAAGATAAGGAAATAAAAAAAGGCTAAGATTTCATCATAAGATGAAGACAGTCAAGAATATGAGGCATAATCAAATACATGCTTACCATAACAAGAAAATAGTAAAAGATTGCATGCATGATTAATATGACTACCTTAACTAAGTAGGGGTGAGGAACTCTAAAGAGTGGGCCCACCCAATGATATATTTATGACCCTTGAAATATTTAAGAAATAGAAAAGATAACTTTCTCACCCAAAGGGTGGTACATAAAATGAAAAGGTTACATCTATATACACATAAGACCATATGAAGAGGGTGACAAGTCTATCTCAAACTACCCTTAAGTTCACCAATGAGCTCATGAGCATCTTGAGTGTCGGTCCTTAAAGTACCTCACTGGGGTGGAGGTAACACCTAGAAAAATAACAAAATAAGGCATGTATCAACAAAAATTGAGTATGTACATGTAAATATTAACTAGGCATTAATTGATACAAAAGTAAAATAAGATGTTCCTAAAAAAGGGGGCCATTAAAGATAGTTACGTTTCAATGAGAAGTAACAAGAGAAGGAATTTCCAAAAGAATGAAGCAGTATAATTAAATAATTAAAATTACAACTCTTGCCATTATCAACCATCCAATCACATAAACATTTGCATGTCAATATATTTGACTAAAGTAACTGTAGTAGGGCAATGAAACTACTGGGTCATTGACCTAAGTAAAATGGGTGGAAAAGCACACCCTAGGCAGAAAAGCACACCTCTACATATATAAGGGTAGATAAGAATTCCCTGGGTAGAAAAGCATACCCTAATGGTTATACATAAGCATCTACAATAGTTAATGTAGTCAAATTATCTAACATGCATAAATAGAGTGGCAACATATATCTTTAACAAACATGTGGCATGATTTAAGAACAATAGTAGGTGGGGTCATTGACCCGATTCAACATGATAATAGTAATTTCAGAAGAATAACAATAAGTTCAATTGAGAGCATACAATTTTCCCAACAAACGAAACAAGAACAAGTATTGCAAAAGTTGCCTCATTACGGGAAAATTTAGTCATATATTGCCCAGTTATAAATACAGATGAGTACATACCTTATGCATCCAAAAGTTAACTCTAATAAGGAACTTGGTCCACACAATTGAGTATTCATTATAGAAACACATTAGGTAAAGTAATCAAAACCAAAGCAATTTGTGTATAGATTCCTACTTTTTATTTTCATGTTGTTCTTATCCTAGTACCAATCACCTAATTTCATATTAGGGTTTTAAATCCTATTAAGTGAACATATAAGTCATTATATACTATTTAGTGCCAATATTCATTTTTAGACACATAGATCTAAGTATCTCCAGATTACATAGACGTGAATGACTAATAGTATGCATTCTTTTGATTTATGTCTCATTATGTCACCGCCTCATTATATCATAGTGTTCAATTTGGTCAATCAAGTTGAGGACATGCACTACATGAGATATCATTTGATCAAAATACACTTATTAGGATTATCTATGGTTTACACAACCATATTTTATAAATACTAGTCGTTTACCCATTCTTACATCACGATATGCATATGAATGATGCTTATATACCATATAGCTATATGAAATTGAAGTAGACTCATATGTAGTATAACTAGCATGTCATCTAATGTCACTTTTGTCAATTTATGGATTTATTCACATATATGAGTGTACAATATTTTGATATGATGCCTTTTATTTACAAATGAGAAAAAATAGATAGATACACTCTCTGGTGCCATAACACATATGTGAGTCTAGACTGTTAAATCATATGTGACAAGCATTAGGAAGATCTATCAATTAGATGAAGTTATTATCCAAATTAGCATGTTATATTTATTGTATAATCTTCTTAACATGTGTGTTTACTATGTGATGGCATTGGGATAACACAACCAACTATATAATCTAAAAGTCTCTTGAACCTATACTCAATTATTCAAGACATATTGTACATCACCTACTATTTGTTATTCATGCATTTTATTTATTAAGAACATAGGGTCTGAGTCATGCATGATATCATGATAAGCATATATATAACTAAAACCGAGTCAACTAAGTTAATCAAATGTACGTTTCATGTATGTATTCATTCTCTCAATTATGATATAATTCAAAAATTGGAAGACAAAAATGTACGGGGATACCTTCATTTGATGTCAACATCCAACAAGCAGCCCTTTAGTGAAGGCTTGATGCATGTTGCATCATCCTTGGTTTTTGGGTAGTTGATGATGAATGTAGGTTGTAGCCATCAGTTGTTGGCATCCATGGTGGCATATGAACATATTCAACTCTACAGGTTAGATCAGAAACAACCAGGGTAGCAAGATGGTTTTCTGGTTTAGTTGGGGGCAAGAATGTATAGGATGATGAGTTTCCAGTGTCAAGAATTCACTTGGACGAGGAGGTGTTGTTGAGTTGTTGGTAGTGAGCATAAAGGTTGCAAGGTGATCCACCAGTGATGCCAATGGAGGAAGGTGGCTATACATGTTTCAGTTGTAGTCCTGAGTCATCATCAATTCATTACCAGCGGCATGGGAGCTTGTGGAGAATGTTGGGCCAATGGTGGCCAGCATTTGGTGGAGCCGAGGCTAGGTGTGAGGGTGACAAGGTTGTAGGTGGTGACTGGTGGGGTTTATGGTGTAAGTGATGCTCAGTCATATAGGCATGCAGATGAGGTTGCAGGGCGGTGCCTACCACAACAATCATAGGTGGTCGTAATATTCTGATGTCTAGGAAGTGGGGTGCCAGATTGAAGGGATAGGGGTGTGCCACATCGAAGGGGAAGCCCTTCATAACAAGAAGGTAATTATTTGGTAGTTTCTTGATGGCTGACAAGGTTGTTAAGGGAAATGGATCCATCAGTAGTAGGTGGAAACAACAATGCGTCATGGTGCGTGGTGAGGTCTAGCATTGGTCGTCGACATCGGGTTCTGGTTGTGTTGTAGGTTGGGTTGTTGATGATTAGATGTAAGGATGGGAAAGAGGAGAGGTGGTGTTGTCTGAGGCGCTCGACATAGCCTGGAATAACTGGCACTACTTGGAACTTCCTGGCACTATTGAGTGTAGGAAGAGGAGGAGCAAACAAAGGAGGAGGGAAAGTACTCAAAGTTTGATTCAGTCCTTGTAGTTGTTAGCGGGTCGATATCCATGGTACCACCACCGCTAGGCGCACATGGATGAAGAGTTTGGCACCGACGACACTCATTCTACTACTATGGTGCTGGCACTAGTGAGGGACGAGGAGGAGGTAGGGCATCATAGAGGAATGATTGTGAGTAGGTGACGAATTTGCAATAGGCTATTGAATTGATCACCCACTATCTCTCATGCCATGGAAGTTGGGTACCAGACAGATAGGGTTATGGGCTTTATGTAGTGAGAGGGAAGGAAGTTGAGAAGAGGAGGAGGAAGAGAAGAAGGGAGAGGAGTGTGAAATGGTAGTGAAGATGCCACAGTTCCTAGTCGTTACGACACTACACTCAGAAAAGGAACACATAGGTGAAGTGTTGTGATTGAACGTGATAGCATTACTGGAGACATAAACATTGACTAAGGCTTTAACTGGAGTATAACTTCAAATTCTATGTATTAATGTTTGGGAATTCAATTCATTAAATTTGGGGTTAGTTAATGTCTAATTAACTTCAAATTTGGCATATTGACTAATTAGGATACAAGGAGTTAGATTTTAATATGAGTTTTATCTTTGCGACACGTTTGATGTTTTATTTGGTTGCTTGTATGTTTAACACTCCAATAATATATTGAGTGTCTTGATTAATCATTCAATGCATCCCTCCATAAATTGCTTATATGTTATTTTATATTTTATTTATTTCCTTTTATCACTAGAACTAAGATGAATCTAGAGTGCCAAATTAGGGTCAAGCATGATTGATTGATGAATTTAGGCTAACTCCAAATTCAAGACATAATTAATGAATTAGTCATTAATATCATATAAAAGGTTATTTGTTGCAACATTACATTTTCTTGACTTCTATTCCTATTATTTAATCAAATGTGATGAAAAAGGATTCAATGTTACAACATTCAATATTTTTCCTAATGATGGGGGATATTTGAGCTAGACATTGAGATTTGAGTATGTTACAACACTACACCCCTTTAAGAGGACTTTGTCCCCAAAATCCACACATCTATCATCCAGTTTACTAAGTTAGGTCTCCTAAATGATAGATCTCAAGTTCCCTAACATAATCGATCCCAACATAAAATTTCATGTGATCCTTATATTATATTCCTAAGGTGAAATTATGTTCCTACATACCTCATGTCTCCATTATACTACAATTAGAGGAACGCTAAGAAAGTAACACCAAATCCTAGGATTCACATAATATGGTCATATTAGTCATGGTTACTTGCACTGTTATGGTAGTATGACTAGTCACTTATCATTGTCACGTCATTCCTACAAATGGTCTCTAGGTTTTACTTGCACTCCTAATTTTCTGTCATTTAAGTATGAGTGACCAATTTTGTCAGACTTGGTTTTCCATTGGGATCATCCGGACTGCAACCACTAAGTTGACATATTGACTAAATTAGGAGCAGCAACCTCGACATGTATAATCATGGCTTCTATTATCAATTTTATTTATTTTCTTTATATTGGGAGTAGGAGTAATAATTATTACTATATCCATATTATTACTTTTTTTGTAATAGTTTATGGAGATAAATTAGCAAGGATTATTCATCCATCCTTGTTAGTAGCTCCACTTGTTTGTCACTATTACTATAAATTTTTTAAGTATTACTTATATCATCCTCTATTAAGGTAAGGTAGACCTTAGGTGAAGTTATAATCCTAATTAGTGACGTGTATAAGACTCCATCCCTTAAGGATTAATCCTATAAATTAACAATCTATAAAGATGCATCAATGTAGGTCTACCAAGTTACATATATCCAAAACCATAATTCATTTCTTTGGTCTTAAGTCTAGGGTTTCAAGGTTAGCCTAACTAGTTAGGTTGTCTCATTGAGGGGCCTTTTACTTAAGTCAAACTTCATGTAGTGGTGACTTGGTTCATAAAACAATCGATAAACCCGAAAACTTTTTCTTTTTATACTATATAGTATAATAATGAAAATATTTTTGATGGTGAAAACTCTTGCAATCAAAATCCAAAAATGTTGCCCAAATCAATACGAAAACTAGGTCGACCACTTACCACCACATATAACATATACTATCACTCTAACATAACTTTATCTTTGCAAAAGAGGCTTCTCTACACAGATCATCTAGTCATACAACAAGCATATCCAATTTCTAGATTAGGAGGGGATACATGTCTCTTCTAGCATGTAGTTAATTTCTAGTAGGTCCTACTAGGCATGACTTCCACTATTTCATCCTTCTCTTAATCATGATTTATGCCATCTGTAAGGAATGGGATCCACTCCCTACTAAAAAAAAGTGAAAAATCAAACATCCATTCCAAACACACTCAAAGGTATGTTGGAATAGGAACAAAATTTCCAAACTTATTATAATGGTATGCAAAATACCAAAGTGTACCAGTGGAATTAAACAAATGACTATATTCAATTTTCACAAAAGATTACAAAAGTATATCATAATCTCCCATAAGGGTTTACATGTATGATACGACATAAGGATCTAAGTTGAGGGAAGTCTAAACTACTTCAAATATTGTCTCCAGAGCAACATCTCCAAGTGCTAGGTCCATGACCAAATCTATGATCTCCTTATTCAACTCAACATCTTGTCCTAACCTGGGTGGCTGGGAAAACATCTAGTAAAAGGGAAAGGAAAACAAAGAATGTATCAACAAATAAGAATAGGATATCAAGGTAAAGAAAACATGTAAATAAAGGCAAGTTTTCATCATAAGATGAAGATTTCAAGAGTATGAGGTTATTCTTAAAAAGATGCTTGCCATAAACAAAATATAATAAAAGGTTGCATGTATGATAATTATGACTACCTTAACTAAGTAGGGTTGAGGCACCTACCAGACCTTAACCTATAGGTGAGGGGAGGATTAATACATTCCCAGTCACCTACACATTTTTATGGGGGAGAATAAGACATTCCCCAAGGTGAATTAATACATGCCCTATCTAACGGTGGTTGTACATAAGTACCACACTTATAGATAAATAGTCCATAAAATCAACATGCTAGAAACGAATTCATGGCAAGTAAAAGCATCATATCTGTTAAAACATGGAAGTGGGGTACATGACCCAAGAAAATGAATATCATTACTGATTTTGAGGTAATTTAACAAAAAAATCATGAATAGAGGGAATAGGATTCATTAAAGCCTAATTAAGTAAATATAGGGTTTGGTCTGCAAATATACCAATTTAAGGTGTAAGAATGCACATACATAAAGAGGGATGGTGCGTACATAAAGAGGAATTACACATACCACTCTTACTAATATCAATTACTAACTTTCACCACTTTAATTGAGTCCAAATTCCACTTTACCTATTTTCAATGTATTAACATGTATCATAGTACATAGTGCACATTAATGTATAGAAAGCCTAATTTTAGACCTTTTTTAAAAAAACTCAATTTTAGACTCAAAAAATATCACCAATGAACTTATTAGGTTCTCCTGATTAAGAAAACATATTTTTATATTAATTTTGGAGTTATGATGATTAAGATGTACTTTTTATGATTTTTCTGCATTAAATCCATTTTACAAAAATGACCCTTCGTCAAATCATGAAATAAGACCTTGAAAATATTTTTATTAGATAGAGATTAATTTTTGAATTCCAAAAAATATTTATTTGTCAAATTTGGATAAGAATATTAAAATATATGAATTTTTCAATTTGAACTAATAGAAAATTGCCACATCATCAAATCAATCAAGATAATTGAAGAGAGAGGGAGATGGAGAAAACACCATTTGACCCAAGATCAGGTTTGAAGTTGCATAGGTAACTGAACTAGAGCTTCTAGAGAAGGTAAAATGGCAAGAAACCAAAACCCTAGACGAACATGGTAAATAGAGATGGAGATCATTGATTTTAAACATAGAAACATGAGTTTGACGCTTGTAGTAAGAAATATATGAGAACAGGGTTAAAAAAAGTCACCTCTAGGAAGGTAATAAGGTCCAAATAGAAAGGATCTCAAGATTTGAAAGGTTTGGTTGCACCAAGCCAAGCTCCTTTCTTGAGCAAAGATCACCTTCTCCACTTTAGACGAGCAAACCCTAGCAAAAGAGCATGAAGATGAGATGTTTTAGGGTTCTTGGTGGATTTTTACCATGGAAGGTCATGGTTCCAACCTGGAAGAAGGTGGGAGGAATACTAACAGCATGAAAATAGGGAAGTAAAGGAGGATTCTTACTAGTTTTGGTCAATATCATCAAGGAGGAGCTTAAGAAATCCTAAATAGAGAAATTTGGAACCCTAGGATCCTTCTACACCAAGGTAGGCACCCTCTTTTACCTTGGGAGAGCAACTTCATGGAAAAACATAGAAGGGACTATGATCTAAGCTGGGGGAAAGAGAAGGATAGGATTGCTTCTTGGATTGGGAGGTGGGAAGGGGTCGGCATGGCTTTATAAAGAAGGGGGCAAGCATAAGGTGTGTATGGGACTTTCCATGTGTCCTTAGGCTAAGGCTTCATGGCCATGCAAGAGAACATCTCATTGAGACTTATTGTATATCCAAGGTCGGTCCCAAAAGCCCATGGAGACTTCTAGGCCATCCCCAACGTCCTCCAATGAAAGAAATAATCACATTGGTTGATAGCTTTTAAAGATAAGCTCATTTATAAAGAGGGTAATCCCTAAAATGCCCTTGGAGAGAAACACCTTGAAACCAAGGTGCAACCAGGTTCCCCATGGTTCAAAAGCTCGACAATGGTAAGGGAATATCAAAATATTATAATGCATGTGACAATTTAGAAAGGAAACCTCCGAGTTGAGTGAATTGCATAAAAGTCCAAAATGTGCATATAATTGCATAGCTTGTGCAAACAACATCCAAATTGGACCAAACTTGAAACTTAATCTTGTCTCATGATTTCAAAACACCTCACAAGGTTATCTTAAGGTTTATATTACTTAATTATGGTAGTTAAGCTTGTTTAATACATTAAGTAAGGTTTGGGGCCTTACACTTCTTACATGGATTTATTTACCATTGTTCCACATAAATGATGATTTTACATTTTACATCCTTAAATAAGATTTCATTGATGTATTTGTGCATAAAACCTTCCATTGGTATAAATATTGAGCAAATATTCACCAAACCACTATAAATTCTACAATTTAAGCATCAGGGCCAGAAAGGATAGAAATGATCAGAAAATATTGGGAAGGGCCAAAAAGAGAATATGTCAAAGTTTCGATATGTTACAATATTCCACCCCTTAAAGAGGATTTCATCCTAAAAAAAACCAAAGTGAGAAGGGAGAGTATACAACATCTCACAACTAAACTCCCAGGTTGAATCCATTAATCTTCCACCAAAACTTTTACCAACATAGACTCCTTATTTTTCAACTGCTTAACTTGGGAGTTCTTAATCTTCTCAAGAAACACCACATAGGTCAGGTTCTCATGGATCCCCTAAAGGTTCCAATTTTACAATTTATTTTTAAATTTTTTGGCTTATTAAAATCATATTCATTAGGATATCACATTATCATTATTATTCTTTTAATTGTGTTGTGTCATATTTACTTTGTTTCCAAATGAGTAATATTTCATTATTATGCTTGAAACCATATATATTTCTTATTTACCTCATTATCAGTTTTAGCACAATTAGAGTTTACTCAATTATCAATATACTTGATTATGATCCTTAATAAATGGTTTTAGTCTCTATTATCAACATATTGAATTATAACAAATTGTTTTGAATGAATTATGACATTTTATCCAACTTGTTACAAGTAATTCAAATAATGTCACATTAATCACTTATTTCTATATTTAACATTGTCACATTGTCACATTAACTTTCTTATTAATGTCATCATTAATAATTTTCTCATATTTATTCAATTCTTATGATTTATTATGCACTTTTATGTGAATCAATTACTACTTATCCATATTGAAGTCATTATATGTATTTTAGTGATCAAGGTGGGACATATTACATATTTATCATTTGATTCACATACTAAGTCATTAGTTTATTAATTAGGAGTGTATTAGAGAACAAGTTGATATTCATTTCATATTGATGACCTAATTAATCTATGATTTATGTGTATTAAAGTATGTTATTTGATTATGACATCTAGTGACACAAATATATCATGAATGTCATTAAGGATGTATAGGTTAAGGTTAGATGATTACAACTTAGGGTTTATGTTAACATGATCATTATTCTTTACCTATACCTTCTTAGGCTGCATTAAGTCTAAGGTCAAATTATAATTATCTTACCCCTCATATCATTAGGGTTTATTGGTTTATGACATGGGGAACATCATGCTCAACCACTATTAGTATTAAAATGTGAGTTACTCTTATTATGTGCATTAGATATTCATTAGGTTTCAAACATATGAACTATTCATTAGATGATCTTTATATGTTTTTTGGATACCAAGAAATATGTGGTTACAACTATAACTTGTTTGGTCAAAACTAAGGATTCAAGCACACTAACTTCCGAATTAGGTAGTTAGGGCTGCTAAAGTCAGAGTAGCTATATTTTAATATGTTACATGACTCAATCCCCTTGGAAAGGATTTCATCCTCAAAATCTAACTACCCAAACATCAACAAACCAACTACTCTCCACCCCTTAAGAGGTTTGACCTACCAAGCCAAACTAATCTAGAGGTAAAAGGGTGAGTCTAACTAGACCATATATAAGATCCATCATGCTTCAGTACTTACTCTGATTGCTTACTAAACACCAAACTTCAAAGTCTAGGTTCTAGGTATAACTATCCAAACATGTGGTTCTATGGGTCATATGGAAACTATATTGGGTATCCATCCTCAAACAAGTCATTACACCTGGGAGTCTAGTTCAACATATTAGGGTCCCTAAAGATAAATGACGTGTATTTTACTACACGCTTAAACGCAAGTATACGTGTCGAGTAATATAGGCCTTTATGAGGCCCGAGTCGAACTCAGGGATACGTGAATTATTGGAGACTCCTACTAACTAATCGCAATCAGCTAGGCCGAATGACAAAATAGGGTTTGTTGTCGAAATTAAAAAGAAAACAAAATGAAACAAAGAAAACAATCGATTAAAGATTAATTTAATCAATTCAAAAGAGTATATTTAGGATTGCGGTTTCACCGCGGGTCAACATTGTATTAAGTTTTATATAATTACTCACTCTTCTCTCTCTATCCGGGTAGTGGCCTGAAAACAGAATTACTCACTGTCATGGTGTAATTCACTACTTAGGTTTAGGTTGATTCCACCGTCGTAGTAATCATTCCCCTAAACTAAGCGCATTACGAACGGTCTCTCAGTTTCCACCATTAATTTACACCTCCTTTGTCAAGGGATTTATCGATTAATGTAGGTTTCGTCTCTTTTCAACCGTTAATCCTTCTGTCGAAGTGATTAAGGGCATTAGATTATTATTATGGTGATCAAGCATAGCAATATACGGAGAAAACAAAACTATACCACGGATTTGAGAGAGAAAATATGAATTATAAATATAAAATTGTCATACAATGCATTCCCGGGCTACTCCCGGTCCTAAAGATAGAGGGTTTTAGCCTCTCATGTTCATCTCACACGAATACATGGTAGAAATAGGGGAATTCATAAGAAAAACGTGAACAAGTGGGAAAACCTCTGAACGGAGAAGAACCGGTAGATCCTTGGCATAGAATACGAGCTTCCCCGCCTATCGGTGGTGGAATTCGTCTTCGGCAGCGTCCGGATCACCCGGGATGAGCCTCTGGCCTCCGTTCTCCTTTTTCTCCTTCCTCGGCACTCGTGCAATGCAAAAATGAGATGATCCTCTCCTCTGGGCGGCCGTCATTAGGTATAAGTCCCTAATTAGGTCGTCAAATAACTCCAGCCGTCCGATTGAGATCAAAACGAATCCAACGCATATCTGTCGGCGTCGATACCATCGACGCGGGTCGATGGTATCGACCCAGCGTATTAGCGGCAGCCTTCTTTTCTTTTCGACTGAGTGCTTGTGATCATCTCGATACCATCGACTTGGGTCGATGGTATCGACTCTCTTTAGCGTCGGTTGTTGTCGTTTAGCGACGTTGTAGCATCCATGCGTCGATGGCATCGACTTGGGTCGATGGTATCGACAGATTCCTCGCCAGCAACCTGAAGGGATCTCAATGCCATCGACTTGCGTGTCGATGGTATCGACTCTGCGCTGCTCTTCTCGGCTGGCAACTTGTGGCTTGGTCGATGGTATCGACTTCCTTCGATGGTATCGACGGAAGCAGATACTTGTTTTTCCTGAAATTCCAAAACAAGACCAAGTAAATCCACACAAATTATGATAATATGATAAATAATGCTCAAAATAGTAAAACAAAGGGGATTTGACATAAAATGATGGCAAAGACCGAAATGAGTGAATTATGCAATATTATCCATAAAAAAAATTAATTAGAGCATAAAACACATATGAAAAAGGTCTATAAATGCGACTCAAAATCATCGCATCAAACTCCCCTAAGCTTGAACATTGCTCGCCCTCGAGCAACTAGTCCTTAGAATAGAATTGCAGATGTCAACTGAAAATCAACACACCAACCCACATCCCATGTGACTCCCGCTGAACATTCTCAAACCGGCCTTCTCTAACCACAGAACAGTAATTACCCTAAAGGCGACAATAACCATCAATAAGAGAAATTATCCTTCAAACCGATGAACACTATCACATAAGGCAGTTAACATAATAAAATTCGCCGATTCAGCATTGGTGCATCTTGTGATCGCCTACACTACGTTGCTCGCCCTAACTACCAGCTACATGGAAGCAGTTCTCCTGATAATCATTAGTGAGGAGAAATTCACGGTGGCCTACCAATCCGAGCAACGGGTGGATGGAATGGGTGGTTCATGGAAGAACTTGGAAGTATTGCACAATTTCAATATGCATAAAACAAAATGTCCTACGTGATGCAAATGCACATTAAAAATGCCCTAATGCCTAAAATTGGGTGAAATGATGCATGCACTAACCTTCCACCCCAAAATGAGATGGAAATCTAATTAAGCCACATCATGTACTCAATTTTCTTGTAATGTGAGTGATATCATGTTCCTTTCTCCCTCTTATTCCGTTTCCTTCTAAATTCTTTTTTTTTCTTTCTTTTTTTTTCAGAATTTTTTTCTTCACTTTAGCCCCCGTATCCATAATTGCTTAGAGATAAGTGTATTGGGCGATTTACTTCATGATTGGAAATCTTTGCAATATTTCAAAAGTATGGAACAGTTTAGATCACTTTTGAGGAAAAATTGAGATACATGGTGTACTTTATGCATGATAATCATGAGTGCAACTACATGGCATGCACCTAAAGGTAATGTGCATGAATCCCTATATTTTTCTCTTTTTTATGCAAAAGTATGGAAAATATCAATGCAATTCCTATCTAAATGCTATGCACACAAGAAGGAATTGAAACTGCACTTTACTTCCAATTCTTAGGTGGATTATGGAAAAATGAAGTGGAATGATCACAAGATTAGATGACTGAACCTTAAAAAAATATTATGTGTCCCTCCTTACTGACTTGTGTAGTAGTTTAGAGGGTTCTCTCTCTTACATCCAATTAAGGTCTCATTACCATTTTGTTAGGTAAGGCTCAAACAACCGTTACTATCCACTTTTCATGAGTCAATGGGAGTATAGATGTGACGTATTGTTTTAAAGTTGACATAATCAATCATTTTCATAGGATAAGTTCCCCAAGGACAACCAAGTCAAGCTATCCAAAGACACAAGAATTTTAAAATTCCCTTAAATTTCCCATGAATACACAGCGAGATGACAACTTTTACGACATCCACAGTTACACTAGATAGATGTGGATCCTAAACAAAAACTAAAAATGCAAGAACAAATAGCAAAGCAAAAACTAAAAACAACAAAAGAAAAGATAGAGCTGTTCCAGCTACCCCCCTAAGCTTGAATTCGACTATGGCCTCATAGTCAAAAACAAACTTAAGAGTGGAACAGAGATACCAGATCAGTCCGATGGTGGTGGAGGCGGGTACTGCTAGGGTCGTGGGGTCCGGATTTGCTCTGGATGACACTTGGCACAAGTGGAGGAAGAACTCGTTGATGACTTCATTTGACCAATAACTCTGTCTTGAATAACTGACACCGACAATGTTGTGTGCCCGTCGATACCATCGACGGAAGTCGATGGTATCGACTCGCTGATTAGGGCAACTGCCTCGCGAGTCCGGCCGCCGCCTTTATCACTTGAAAATGTCGATACCATCGACACACCCGTCGATGGTATCGACTCCACTGAGTCAATTTCTTCTGAAAATCTCCAGAGATCTCGATGGTATCGACTGGCATGTCGATACCATCGACCTTTATTGCGCAGCCTGCCTGTAGGTATGTCGATACCATCGACGGGACCGTCGATAGTATCGACTCAGTGCGATTTTTGCAGCTGTCAACCTGAACCCATGTCGATACCATCGACTAGTGTGTCGATGGTATCGACCTTGCCTGTGCCTGCACATCGAACAAACGGATCAAGGTATCTTCTTTACACTAAAATTTAAACGAAATAAAAGCAATCTACGACTATAACTAAACTATCCTAATGTACCAATGGTTGGGTTGCCTCCCAACAAGCGCCCTTATTTAACGTCTTAGGCTAGACGGTGTGACAATCATCATCTTTTCACCTTGGGAACTGCACTTAGAGGATCATTCGGTAATTTGAATTCAACACGATCTCCTCCAATGCCCAAAGACAGAGTACCTCTCCCTAAGGCAGTCACCACATCTGCCGTTGCTTGAAACGGCCTTCCTAAGAGAATTTCACAGCTTTCGAGTGGTGGCATATCCATGACGACAAAGTCCACTGGAAATATGAATCTATCCACTTGGACTAGAACATCTTCACATACTCCATAGGGTCTGACTGTAGACCCATCCTCCAATTCAATTGTTGCAGCCAACTTCTTTATCTCTTTTAACCCTAGCTTTTGAAATGTCGCCAAAGGCATGAGATTTATGCTAGTGCTAGAATCACATTGCGCTTTAGGGAAATGTTGACCACCTATTGAACACGGAATATAAAAACCTCCTGGGTCCTTTCTCTTCTTTGGTGAACTCCCGTGAATCATAGAGCTCACCGTCTCATTCATCCAATAAATTTCATCGTCTTTTATCCGCCTCTTTTTATTGATGATTTCCTTGATGAACCTCCCATAGGCGGGTACTTTCTCGATCATCTCCACTAATGGAATATTGATGTGGAGTTTTCGGAATATCTCCAGAAATTTCTTAAAGTGACGATGCTCTTTCTTTGACTTCGGATTTACCGGATCTAAAACATCAGCTGCATCAACACGCCTGTGAGGTGGCACATAAGAGCTTTTCGGGGGTACCTCCCCTAAGCTTTCTACAATCATTCCCTCGGACGTGGGCCTTGACGAGATATCCTCAATGGTAGCAGCTTGTTGTGGATTCTCTTTCACATTTTCTGTCTCTGCACATGCACAAACAACTTGCACTTCTTCATCTTGCCTACATGGAGATATAGTATTCACAACTCTTTGTGATTTCCTGAAGAAAGGGTTTCCACCAGGCAATCCATAGTAAGTGCGTGGATATGGTATTGCTGGTGTTGCATTCACATTGAAAGTCATTTTTCTTTCTTCTACAACTTCTTGCACCTGAGATTCCTCCTCATTGCTCACAACAGACATGTACTTGACTTGATGGTGTGCTTGGGCCACATTCGCATTCTCGGCTGGTTTCTGTTGATTGGCGTGCTTGATGGCCGCCACTTCACTTGAAATCTGAGCCATGGTGGTCTCTAATGCCCGCATTTGCGCTCCATGGCTTTGCAGCGTCTGCCCAAATATGGTTAGAATGTCACCTTGAGATTGCAATTGCTTACCAAACATGGCCATCATCTCTTGGTTTTGCTGTACCATTTGACTTAGTAATTCAGTGTTCTTATCCTCGACTCTTGGCTGTGGCTTGGCATCCGGATCCTGCAGAAAATTATTCTGATCCTTCCATGAGAATTTTTATCCTTCCGCCATGCATAGTCATTGTTTCTATAGCCCTGTTGTTGCATGAATTTCACTTGGGCCTCCTCATCTTCAGATGCATCTTCCTTAGTTAGCAGCTTCTTAGCTAGAAGATCTAACTTATCGTTTATCTCCCTAACTATTCTGGATTCACCAGCAGCCTTGACCTGTTCCACATCGCCTCTTTCACCCCATGACTGTTTCCTAGCCATGTTCTTTAATATCTCCCAACATCTGGTGTCTGTATTATTCAGAAAGAATCCTGACCCAGCTGAATCAAGGTTGCTCCTATCATGCTCAGAGAGAGCAAAATAGAAGATCTTTACCTGTGTCTCATTATCCAGCCCATGATGTGGACACCTCCTCAACATGACCTGAAATCTCTCCCAGGTCTCAGAATATGTCTCACCGGCCTGTTGGGTAAAGTTGTGAATCTTCCGGATCATGTCGTTAGTCTTCTCAGGAGGGAAGAACCTCTCAAAGAAAACCTCCACCATATGGTTCCAGGACTCCACAAACTCATCATCCAAATTATGTAACCATTCTCGTGCGGCTCCCGCCAATGAACTCGGGAAAAGCTTGAGATACAGTGCCTCCTGTGGAAACCTATCGATTTTTACCATGTCACAGTTCTCAACAAACTGGTTGATGTGCGCGACGGGGTCCTCATTCTTGAGCCCATGGAAAGCATTTGATTTCACCAAATTAATCAACGTTGGATCGATCTTATATGTTGGTATGTTGATTGCCTGCTTCTTTATAGGCCCCTTTGAAGCTGATGAGGAAGAAGCTTTGATCTTCTCCCATATGGTCTGTGGCTCGGCCATCTCTTCTGGTTCAGATTCAGAATCTACCTCTTCTTGGTACTCTTGCTCGGAATGCTCCTCGTCCTCAGGTCCCGAAAACGGAACCTCGGATGTGCATTTTTCGTAGTCTGTACTACGTGTATGCACCATACACAGTACCTGAAATGAGAAAATCCGACTTCAGTACTAAGTATAACAATTATAGAGAAATTTAGAAATATTTGAAATTGAATGAAAATTAAAAAGAAATTTGTGGCCTAGAGTGGCCGCTCGTAGCACTCGAAGTGCCAACAATTCCGCCGTATCCCCGGCAACGGCGCCAAAAACTTGACGTGTATTTTACTACGCGCTTAAACGCAAGTATACGTGTCGAGTAATATAGGCCTTTATGAGGCCCGAGTCGAACTCAGGGATACGTGAATTATTGGAGACTCCTACTAACTAATCGCAATCAGCTAGGCTGAATGACAAAATAGGGTTTGTTGTCGAAATTAAAAAGAAAACAAAATGAAACAAAGAAAACAATCGATTAAAGATTAATTTAATCAATTCAAAAGAGTATCTTTAGGATTGCGGTTTCACCGCGTGTCAACATTGTATTAAGTTTTATATAATTACTCACTCTTCTCTCTCTATCCGGGTAGTGGCCTGAAAACAGAATTACCCACTGTCGTGGTGTAATTCACTACTTAGGTTTAGGTTGATTCCACCGTCGTAGTAATCATTCCCCTAAACTAAGTGCATTACGAACGGTCTCTCAGTTTCCACCATTAATTTTACACCTCCTTTATCAAGGGATTTATCGATTAATGTAGCTTTCGTCTCTTTTCAACCATTAATCCTTCTGTCGAAGTGATTAAGGGCATTAGATTATTATTATGGTGATCAAGCATAACAATATACGGAGAAAACGAAACTATACCACGGATTTGAGAGAGAAAATATGAATTATCAATATAAAATTGTCATACAATGCATTCCCGGGCTACTCCCGGTCCTAAAGATAGAGGGTTTTAGCCTCTCATGTTCATCTCACACGAATACATGGTAGAAATAGGGGAATTCATAAGAAAAACGTGAACAAGTGGGAAAACCCCTGAACGGAGAAGAACCGGTAGATCCTTGGCGTAGAATACGAGCTTCCCCGCCTATCAGTGGTGGAATTCATCTTCAACAGCGTCCGAATCACCCGGGATGAGCCTCTGGCCTCCGTTCTCCTTTTTCTCCTTCCTCGGCACTCGTGCAATGCAAAAATGAGATGATCCTCTCCTCTGGGCGGCCGTCATTAGGTATAAGTCCCTAATTAGGTCGTCAAATAACTCCAGCCATCTGATTGAGATCAAAATGAATCCAACGCATATCTGTCGGCGTCGATACCATCGACGCGGGTCGATGGTATCGACCCAGCGTATTAGCTGCAGCCTTCTTTTCTTTTCGACTGAGTGCTTGTGATCATCTCGATACCATCGACTTGGGTCGATGGTATCGACTCTCTTTAGCGTCGGTTGTTGTCGTTTAGCGACATTGTAGCCTCCATGCGTCGATGGCATCGACTTGGGTCGATGGTATCGACAAATTCCTCGCCAGCAACCTGAAGGGATCTCGATGCCATCGACTTGCGTGTCGATGGTATCGACTCTACGCTGCTCTTCTCGGCTGGCAAATTGTGGCTTGGTCGATGGTATCGACTTCCGTCGATTAAGCAGATACTTGTTTTTCCTGAAATTCCAAAACAAGACCAAGTAAATCCACACAAATTATGATAATATGATAAATAATGCTCAAAATAGTAAAACAAAGGGGATTTGACATAAAATGATGGCAAAGACCGAAATGAGTGAATTATGCAATATTATCCATAAAAATGACTAATTAGAGCATAAAACACATATGAAAAAGGTCTATAAATGTGACTCAAAATCATCGCATCAATAAATCATATAGATGTTTAAGGCTACTATTACCTAAAAGCATGCTATTTTGGACAATTCATATCAACTCAGGCCAGGCCGGTATCATATGGATTCAGGAGTCCTCATAAACCAAGCTTATGATGCAGAGGAAAATATTTCCAGCCCCTAAACCTTGATCCTTTCTAGACACCTTTGCTTTCAACTTCATGTCCTAGTAGTGGCTTAAAGGCCAAGCTAAACAATCTCAAGTTATTATGGTTACTTATGCATCTTTTAGTTGTAAGTATTTTAGGGATCTATTCATCATTATTCTAATGTGAAACTATAGGATCCTAAATCAACTCTTCATCGTCTATTGATCAACTCTAGGGAAAATGTGTCACTTAAAGGTAAGGCATGGATTCTAACCAGGGAAACAAAATTGAAATAGTTAGATTTTGACCACTATGGGCTCTGATACCATGTTGTAAGGAGTGGGATCCACTCCCTACTAAAAAAATTTGAAGAACAAAATATCCATTCCAAACACACTCAAAGGCATGTTGGAACAAGCATAAATTTTCCAAATTTATTATAATGGTATGCAAAAGACCAAAGTGTAGCAACAAAATTAAACAAATGACTATATTCAATTTTAACAAAAAATTACAAAAGTATATCATAATCTCCCATATGGATTTAAATGTATGATACAACATAAGGATCAAATTAGAGGGAAGTCTAAACTACTTCAAATCTTATCCCCAGAGAAACATTTCCAAGTTCTAGGTCCATGCCCAAATCTATGTTCTCCTGATTCAACTCAACATCTTGTCCTAACCTGGGTGGTTAGGAAAAACACCCAGTAAAAGGGAAAGGAAAACAAAGTATGTGTCAAAAAATACGAATAGGATATCAAGGTAAAGAAAACATGTAACAAAAGGCTAGTTTTCATCATAAGATGAAGATTTCAAGAATATGAGGCTATTTTAAATAGATGCTTGCCATAAACAAAATATAATAAATGGTTGCATGAATGATAATTATGACTACCTTAAATAAGTAGTGTTGAGGCACCTACCGGACCTCAACCTATAGGTGAGGGGATAATTAATACATTTCCAGTCACCTACACATATTTTTATGGGGAGGAATAAGACATTCCTCAAGGAGAATTAATACATGCCCTATCTATGGGTGGTTGTACATAAGTACCACTACTATAGCTAAATAGTACATAAAATCAACATGCTAGAAAAGAATTCATGGCCAGTAGAAGAATCATATCAATTATAACATGGCAATGGGGTACAAGACCCAAGGAAAAGCATATCATTACTAATTTTGAGTCAATTTAACAAAAGAATCATGAATAGAGGGAATAGGGTTCATTAAAGCCTAACTAGGGAAATATAGGGTTTGGTCTGCAAATAACCCAACTTAGGGTGTAAGAATGCACATACATAAAGAGGGATTGCACATACAAAAAGAGTAATTACACATACCTCTCTTTCTAATATCAATTACTAACTTTCACCACTTTAATTGAGTCCAAGTTCCACTTTACCTATTTTCAATGTATTAATATGTGTTAGAGTACATAGTGCACATTAATATATAGAAACTTTAATTTTATACCTTTTTAAAAAACTCAATTTTAGACTAAAAATATCACCAATGAACTTATAAGGTTCTACTGATCAAGAAAACATATTTTTATGTTAATTTTGGAGTTATGATGATTAATATGTACTTTTTATGATTTTGATGCATTAAATCCATTTTACAAAAATAACCCTTAGTCAAACCATGAAATAAGACCTTGAAAATATTTTTCTTAGGTAGATATTAATTTTCAAATTCCAAAACATATTTATTTGTCAAATTTGGATAAGCAGATTAAAAGATATGAATTTTTCAATTTGAACCAATAGGAAATTGCCACATCATCAAACCGATTGAGATAATTGAAGAGAGAGGGAGAGGGAGAAAACACCATTTGACCCAAGATTAGGTTTGAAGTTGCATAGGTAACCAAACTAGAACTTCTAGAGAAGGTAAAACAAAGAGAAACTAAAACCCGAGAAGAACATGGTAAATAGAGATGGAGATCATCGATTTAATTTAAACATAGAAGCATGAGTTTTAAGCATGTAGTAAGCAATATATGAGAAGGGGGTTAACAAAAATCTCCTATAGGAAGGTAAGAAGGTCCAAACAAAAAGGATCCTGAGATTTAGAAGGTTTGGTTGCTCCAAGCCAAGCTCCTTTCTTGAGCAAAGATCACATTCTCCACTTTAGAGGTGCAAACCCTAGCAAAAGAGCACGGAGATGATATGTTTTAGGGTTCTAGGTGGAGTTTTACCCTGGAAGGTTATGGTTCCAACCTGGAAGAAGGTGGTAGGAATACTGACAGCATGAAAATATGGAAGGAAAAGAGGATTCTTACTAGTTTTGGTCAAAATCACCAAGGAGGAGCTTTAGAAATCCTAAATAGAGAAATTTGGAACCCTAGGAGCCTTCTTCACCAAGGTAGGCACCCTCTTTTACCTTGGGACATCAACTTCATGGAAAAAAATAGAAGGTACTATGCTCTAAGCTGGGGGAAAGAGAAGGAGCGGATTTCTTCTTGGATTGGGAGGTGGAAATGGGTAGTCATGGCTTTATAAAGAAGGGGGCAAGCATGAAGTGTCTATGGGAATTTCCATGTGTCCTTAGACTAAGCCTTCATGGCCATGCAAGAGGACAGCTCATAGAGACTTCTTGTATATCCAAGGTCGATCCTAAAATCCCATGGAGACTTCTGGGCCATCCCCACCGTCCTCCAATCAAAGAAATAACCCCATTGGTTGATAGCTTTTAAAGATAAGCTCATTTATAAAGAGGGTAATCCCTAAAATGCCCTTGGATGGAAACACCTTCAAACCAAGGTGCAACCAGGTTTCGCATGGTTAAAAAGCTCAAAAATGGTAAGGGAATATCTAAAGAGTATAATGCATGTAACAATTTACAAAGAAAACCTTCGAATTGGGTAAATTGTATAAAAGTCCAAAATGTGCATATAATAGCATAACTTGCACAAACAACCTCCAAATTGGACCAAACGTGAAACTTAATCTTATCTCATGATTTTAAAACACCTCACAAGGTTATATTAAGGTTTAGGGTACTTAATTATGGTTGTTAAGCGTGTTAAATACATTAAGTAAGGTTCGGGGCCTTACACTTCTAACATGGATTTATTTACCATTGTTCCACTTAAGTGGTGATTTTACATTTAGATCCTTAAATAAGATTTCACTGAGGTATATGTGCATAAACCATTCCATTAGTATAATTATTGAGCAAATGTTTACCAAACCACTATAAATTCCATAATTTAAGCATCAAGGCCAGAAAGGATAGAAATGATTGGAAAATATTAGTATAGGGCCAAAAAGAGAATATGTCAAAATTTGGGTATGTTACAACACTCCACCCTTAAAGAGGGTTTCATCCTCGAAATCTAAAGAAAAGTGAGAAGGGTGAGTATGAAACATCTCACTACTAAACTCCAAGGTTGAATCCATTAAACTTGCACTAAAACTTTTACAAACTTAAACTCCTTATTTTTCAACTGCTTAACTTGGGAGTTCAGAATCTTCTCAAGGAACTCCACATAGGTTAGGTTCTCATGGATCACCTAAAGGTTCCAATTTTACAATTTCTTTTTAATTTTTTTGGCTTATTAGAGTTATATTCATTAGGATATCACATTATAAATATTATTCTTTTAATTGTGTTATGTCATATTTACTTTGTTTCTAAAAGAGTTATACTTCATTATTATGCTTGAAACCATATATATTTCTTATTTACCGCATTATGAGTTTTAGCACAATTAGATCTTACTCAATTATCAATATATTTGATTATTATCCTTAATAATTGGATTTCGTCTCTGTTATCAACATATTGAATTATAACAAATTTTTTTGCATGAATAAAGACATTTTATCCAACTTGTTACAAGTAATCCATATATTTGTCACATTAATCATTTATACCTATATTTAACATTGTCACATTATCACATTAACTTTCTTATTAATGTTATCATTAATCATTTTCTCATATTTATTCAGTTCTTATGATTGATTATGCACTTTTATGTGAATCAATTACTACTTATCCATATTGAAGTCATTATATGTATTTTAGTGATCAAGGTGGGACATATTACGTATTAATCATTTGATTCACATACTAAGTCATTAGGTGATTAATTAGGTGTGTATTGGAGAACAAGGTGATATGCATTTCATATTGATGACCTGATTCTTCTATGATTTATGTGTATTAAAGTATGTTATCTGATTATGACACCTAGTGACACTAATGTATCATGAATGTCATTAAGGATGTATAGGTAAGGTTAGATTATTACAATTTAGGGTTTATGTTAACATGATCATTATTCTTAACCTATACCTTCTTAGGATGCATTAAGTCTAAGGTTAGATTACAATTATCTTACCCCTCATATCATTAGGGTTTATTGGTTTATGAAATGAGCAACATCATGCTCATCCACTGTTAATATTAAAATGTGAGTTACACTTATTATGTGCATTATATGTTCATTAGGGTTCAAACATATGAACTATTCATTAGATGATCGTTATATGTTCTTTTGGATACCAAGAAACATGTAGTTACAAGTATAACTTGTTTGGTCAAAACTAAGGATTCAAGCACACTAACTTCCAAATTAGGGAGTTAGGGTGTCTAAAGTCACAGTAGCTAGATTTCACTATGCTACATGACTCCATCCCCTTGAAAAGGATTTCATCCTAAAAATCTAACCACCCAAACATCAACAAAACAACTACTATCCACCCCTTAAAAGGTTTGACCTACCAAGCCAAACTAATCTAGAGGTAAAAGGGTGAGTCTAACTACACCATATACAAGATCCATCATGCTTCACTAAGCACTCTAATTGCTAACTAAACACCAAACTTCAATGTCTAGGTTCTAGGGATAACTATCCAAACATGTGGTTCTATCGATCATAAGGAAATTATATTGGGTATCCATCCACAAACAAGTCATTACACCTGGGAGACTAGTTCAACATATTAGGGTCCCTAAAGATAAATCATATAGATGCCTAAGGTTACTATTACCTAAAAGCATGCTATTTCAGACAATTCATATCAGCTCAGGCAAGGCCGGTATCATATGGATTTGGGAGTCCTCATAAACCAAGTTAGTGGTGTGGAGGAAAATCTTGCCAGCCCCCGAACCTTGATCCTTTCTAGACACCTTTGCTTTCAACTTCATGTCCTAGTAGCAGCCTAAAGGCCAAGCTAAACAATCTCAAGTTACTATGGTTACTTATGCATCTTTTAGTTGTAAGTATTTTTGTAATCATCATTATTCTAATGTGAAACTATAGGATCCTAAATCAACTCTTCATCATATATTGATCAACTCTAGGGAAAACATGTCACTTAAAGGTAAGGCAAGGATTCTAACTAGGGAGACAAAATTGAAATAGTCAAGTTCTGACTGCTATGGGCTCTAATACCATGCTGTAAGGAGTGGGATCCAGTCCCTACTAAAAAAAAATTTGAAGAATAAAACATCCATTCAAAACACACTCAAAGGTATGTTGGACCAGGTATAAATTTTAGAAATTTATTATAATGGTATGCAAAAGACCAAAGTATAGCAGCTGAATTAAAAAAATGACTATATTCAATTTTCACAAGAGATTACAAAAGTATATCATAATCTCCCATAAGGGTTTACATGTATGATACAACATAAGGATCTAAGTTGAGGGAAGTCTAAACTACTTCAAATCTTGTCTCTAGAGCAACATCTCCAAGTGCTAGGTCCATGACCAAATCTATCTTCTCCTTATTCAACTTAACATCTTGTCCTAACCTGGGTGGCTGGGAAAAACACCCAGTAAAAGGGAAAGGAAAACAAAGAATGATCAACAAATATGAATAGGATATCAAGGTAAATAAAACATGTAAATAAAGGCAAGTTTTCATCATAAGATGAAGATTTCAAGAGTATGAGGCTATTTTTAAATAGATGCTTTCCCTAAACAAAATATAATAAAAGGTTGCATGTATAATAATTATGACTACCTTAACTAAGTAGGGTTGAGCCACCTACCAAACCTCAACCTATAGGTGATGGGAGGATTAATACATTCCCTGTCACCTACACATATTTTTATTGGGGAGAATAAGTCATTCCCCAAGGCAAATTAATACATGCCCTATATATGGGTGGTTGTACATAAGTACTACTACTATAGCTAAATAGTCCATAAAATCAACATGCTCGAAAAGAACTCATGGAAAGTAAAAGCATCATATCAAATAAAACATGGCAGTGGGGTACAAGCCCAAGAAAAAGAATATCATTACTGATTTTGAGGCAATTTAACAAAATAATCATGAATAAAGGAAATAGGGTTCATTAAAGCCTAATTAGGGAAATATAGGGTTTGGTCTGCAAATATCCCAACTTAGGGTGTAAGAATGGACATACATAAAGTGGAATTACACATACCTCTCTTACTGATATCAATTACTAACTTTGACCACTTTAATTGAGTCCAAGTTCCACATTGCCTATTTTCAATGTATTAACAAGTATTCGAGTACATAGTGCACATTAATGTATAGAAACCCTAATTTTAGACCTTATTAGAAAAACTAAATTTTGGACTTTGAAAATAACACCAATACAAAATTGCCACATCATCAAACCAATGGAGATAATTGAAGGGAGAGGGAGAGGGACAAAACACCATTTGACCCAAGATTAGGTTTGAAGTTGCATCGATAATTGTACTAGAGCTTCTAGAGGAGGTAAAACAGCAAGAAACCAAAAACTCAGAAGAACATGGTAAATAGAGATGGAGATCATCGATTTTAAACATAGAAGCATGAGTTTTAAGCATGTAGTAAGCAATATATGAGAAGGGGGTTAACAAACTCACCACTAGGAAGGTAAGAAGGTCCAAACAGAAAGTATCCCCAGATTTAGAAGGTCTAGTTGCTCCAAGACAAGCTCCTTTCTTGAGAAAAGATCACCTTCTTCACTTTAGAGGTGCAAACCCTAGCAAAAGAGTATGGAGATGAGATGTTTTAGGGTTCTAGGTGGAGTTTTACCATGGAAGGACATGGTTCCAACCTAGAAGACGGTGGGAGGAATACTAATAGCATGAAAATAGGTAAGGAAAGGAGGATTCTTACTAGTTTTGGTCAAAATCACCATGGAGGAGCTTAAGAAATCCTAGATAGAGAAATTTGGAACCCTAGGAGCCTTCTTCACCAAGGTAGGCACCCTCTTTTACCTTGGGACAACAACTTAATGGAAAAACATAGAAGGGACTATGATCTAAGCTGAGGGAAATAGAAGGAGATGATTGCTTATTGGATTGGGAGGTGGGAAGGGGTAGGAATGTCTTTATAAAGAAGGGGGCAAGCATGAGGTGTCTATGGGACTTTCCATGTGTCCTTAGGCTAAGGCTTCATGGCCATCCAAGAGGACATCTCATAGAGTCTTATTGTATATCTAAAGTCAGTCCTAAAAGCCTCCAATCAAGGAAATAATCCCATTGGTTGATAGCTTTTAAAGATAAGCTCATTTATAAAGAGGGTAATCCCTAAAATGCCCTTGGAGAGAAACACCTTCAAACTAAGGTGCAACCAGGTGCCCCATGGTTCAAAAGCTTGAGAATGGTAAGATAATATATAAAGACTATCATGCATGTGACAGTTTACAAAGAAAACCTTTGAATTGGGTAGATTGCATAAAAGTCCAAAATGTGCATATAATTGCATAACTTGCATAAACAACTTCCAAATTGGACCGAAATTGAAACTTAATATTGTCCCATAATTTTAGAACACCTCTCCAGGTTAGATTTAGGTTTAGAGTACTTAATTATGGTAGTTAAACTTGTTCAATACATTAAGTAAGATTTTGGGCCTTACACTTCTAACATGGATTTATTTACCATTGTTCCACTTAAGTGGTGATTTTATATTTTAGATCCTTAAATAATATTTCACTGAGGTATTTGTGCATAAACCCTTCCATTGGTATATTATTTAGCAAATGTTCACCAAACCACTATAAATTCCACAATTTAAGCATCAAGGCCAGAAAGGATAGAAATGATCGGAAAATATTGGGAAATGGCCAAAAAGAGAATATGTCAAAGTTTTGATATGTTACAACACTCCACCCCTTAAAGAGGATTTCATCTTCAAACTCTAAAGAAAGATGAGAAGGGTGAGTATGTAACATCTCACCACTAAACTCCCAGGTTGAATCCATTAATCTTCCACCAAAACTTTACCAACTTAAACTCCTTATTTTCAATTTCTTAACTTGGGAGTTCATAATCTTCGCAAGCAACTCCACATAGGTCAGGTTCTCATGGATCACCTAAAAGTTCCAATTTTATGATTTCTTTTTAAACTTTTTGGGTTATTATAATTATATTCATTAGGATATCACATTATCATTATTATTCTTTTAATTGTGTCATGTCATATTTACTTTGTTTCCAAAAGAGTTATATTTCATTATTATGCTTGAAACCATATATATTTCTTATTTACCTCAATATGAGTTTTAGCACAGTTACAGTTTACTCAATTATCAATTTACTTGATTATTATCCTTAATAATTTGATTAAGTCTCTGTTATCAACAT
This sequence comes from Alisma plantago-aquatica, assembly GCA_963693085.1. NCBI lineage: Eukaryota > Viridiplantae > Streptophyta > Magnoliopsida > Alismatales > Alismataceae > Alisma > Alisma plantago-aquatica. Next base: position 316,413,450 of record OY856413.1, on the reverse strand, counting down.
ATTTAATTATAACAAATTCTTTTGCATGAATCAAGACATTTTATCCAACTTGTTACAAATAATCCAAATAATGTCACACTAATCACTTATATCTATATTTAACATTGTCAAATTAACTTTCTTATTAATGTCATCATTAATCATTTTCTCATATTTATTCAGTTCTTATGATTGATTGTGCACTTTTATGTGAATTAATTACTACTTATCCATATTGAAGTCATTATATGTATTTTAGTGATCAAGGTGGGACATATTACATATTAATCATTTGATTCACATACTAAGTCATTAGGTGATTAATTAGGTGTGTATTAGAGAACATGGTGATATGCATTTCATATTGATGACCTGATTAATCTATGATTTATTTGTATTAAAGTATGTTATTTGATTATGACACCTAGTGACACTAATGTATCATGAATGTCATTAAGGATGTTTAGGTTAAGGTTAGATGATTACAACTTAGGGTTTACGTTAACATGATCATTATTCTTCACCTATACCTTCTTAGGATGCATTAAATCTAAGGTTAGATTACAATAATCTTACCCCTCATATCATTAGGGTTTATTGGTGTAACGACCCCGCCTCCCTGTAACCCCCAATTAAGGGAGACCCGAAGGTCAGAGCCGTTATTCAATTAATAGGATCAAAGGTTCGACAAATAATCAATAATAACAATGAAATTCTACTAACTAATTGGAATTTGGTATAAAATTAAAACTTTGCTTACCTTTGAAAACTTTGAAAATCTATCTATCCAGAGCTTGAATTATTGTATCTAATCCTCCTTGCACTTTAGTTCTTATTTCCACAATGTGTCATTTTACTATTTGTTCTTTCAATTGTTGTTCCTAAAACGCAGACAAACAAAACGTCGGTCAGTATATCGAAATATACTGGTATATGGGAACAACCAAAATCTTGCAAATATGGCTAACAATTTAATAATCACAATCAAATTAATTAACAAGCCAATTTACACTTTTTAGTATGACATTCTCCACCGCTTTTTCCCTAACCCTGGCATACCCACCTTAGGGTTTCCTTTGCCAATGACTTAAGGCCACCTTATCAATCCTGAGCTTGGTGCTTGGGGGTCACCACCCATGGTGCCCACTAGTCATGCAATATCATAGGCCACCTTCTCATTCCCGAGCATGGTGCCTGGGGTCACCACTCAAGGTGTCCATTGGTCTACCCATCTGGTCCTGACCTTTGGCATCATCCATCAGGGTGGCATGTAAGTGCGAGAATCCATACTTATATTATTAATGTGATAATCATAGTGACTTTATAGTTTGCAAGTATGAACATCCAAACTGATAATTTGCATTCAATGTGATTAAACATCTGGAAAATCCTCGAGAAACTAAGGCGGTTATTCATAATTAACCACATACCTGATCTGACAATTTGAACAGAAATATCCATGCAAATAAGAATCCAAGCAAGTAAGCATTTTCAACAAGATCCTGAAATAATCACGTAATTCCCTTTTTATTATTCATGTCATCGAGATCCATTAAACCTAACTCGCTTCCTAGGGTTTCTAATTCACTTTTAGGGTTTCTATTGCAATCAGGGTTTCGCTTCGTCTTTTACTATTTCAAACCCTAATTTTATACCATTACTCATAAACCCTTATTATTTCCACATCTAATCCTTGGTTTTGGATTTAAGGCATAATCAACCATTATATAATTCCATTAAGCCTCTTTTCATTAAAGCTACCATTTTTATTCTCTTTAACCCATGACAAGGTCATTATGCTCGTTTATCATCGATTTGTAGTTCATTATGCTCTAATACTCATATGAACGTTATTTATCATTAATTCTACCTTGATTCATTCAAAAACCCTAATTTCTATATTAAGGCTATTTATCCAAAAATTAGGAACTTTAATGCTTGAAATAGCTTATAACCATGAAAACTTAGTTCTATTCATGAAATCAAATAATTAAAGCCATTAGTAATCCTAATTACCAACATTAGGGTTTCAAGGCCCATTAAGCATACTTATGCACATGAATTCTCAATTAAACTAATTACATGCAAAATTCATCTTTTCTATTCCTAATGTTCCTTTTATCATTAACAATTTAATACCAACTCTAATCATCCATTAAACCCTTATAAATATATTATTCATATCAAAATAGGGTTCTTTAAACATTAATACATTAAAGTTGACATCTTCCATTACTATTAGAATTTCAAGAGGAATCAAGCTCCAATTATATTTTTAATGGATTCTTCACATTTTTCTGATCAACTTTCATGTATAACATGTCCTTATTCGACCTACCAATTATTTACTATGAATTTATCAAAACCCACTTACTTTGGGCCAATGGGAGGGCGCCACGTCACCTTGTCCCATGCAACGCAGCTTGCTACTTTGAAAACATAACGAAAAGTCTGAAACGCCCTTGGATAAGTTGGGTAGCTCCTTAGCCCGTGGAGGGCAAAAGCGTCCAATGTCGCTTTCCCTTTCTTCAACCTTGAGCAGATCGAAAGCAGCCGCCCTAGCCGCTGTTCTGCAGACTTGGCGCAGCTCTTCACTGCCTCTCTTGACCTCAATGGCCATCGGAGATGGTGTTTCTGCCCTCGTCGTACCCTGGCGCACGCAAAGCACCTAGAAGACGTGGCCATGGCGGCCGTGTGCAAGCCCAGATCGTCCGCAACGCACTGCCACGATGCAGTCGTGCTGCAGTTGATTGCGGGATCTCTTTCCACCTTTCCAAGGCACTAACCTCCTCAGGAACCCTTTCCCTACCTCCTCCGCATCCCCACGCGTCCAGCCACACCTCGACCCACGACCGAGACGTCCAATCTAAGGAGGGCCAATGTTGTGATATGTAGCTAGGTCGCAGCCCCTTTGCAGGTATTGTGCGGGTTTAGAGCAGGAAGACAAGGGCAGAGCTTCCTTAGATCACTCGTGGGAGCATCAAGCCACCATCCAGGACCCTCCTTGATCCTCCTTTTACACCAGGGTTTTCCCTACCTTCTTGGTTAGGGTTTTCTCAAAGAAGAACAAGAAGAAGATGGGGGAATAGAGAGAAATGTGTGGGATATCCCCTTGGGGTCGACCCTGGGCTATTCCCTTATATAGGGGTGAGTAGCAATGCCCTAGGACGTTCCTCCAAGAGAAATCAAGTTCTCTCCCATAAGGAAACCTATTCCTTCATGGAGAAGTAGTTATTCTATCTCCTGTTTACTTCCTTGATATTCCTTATCTCATGTATACTTTGAAATACGAGAATTATTTCTTTTACTCTCTTTATGCTTGCCTCTTAATCATTGGTCACGAAATTCTATTTTTATTTAATAGAAAATACTTCCCTTTTTATCAATATCACAAAATTCCTTAATAACCTCACTAAAGCGTATGATCAAGTTAGATAGGAAAAATTGTGGAAAATCATGGAGGCCATTGGAATCAAAAAGATGGATCAATTTCATCAAGCAATGTGCATCTACTGCTTCTTTTGTTGTGTTACTTAACGATGGTCTTGTGGGTCTATTCAAGGAAAGTAACGAGACACGACAAGGGGATCCTCTGTCCCCACTTCTTTTCACTGTGGTAATGGAAGGGTTGACTACCATGATCAGGAAAGTTGAGCAGATGGGGAACATCAAACCTTTGTCAGGGCTCCTATTTGATGATGATGTGATGGTGTTCTCTACAGGGCACACTAATAGACTTAAAGAGTTCAAAAGAGTCCTAGAGAGGTTTGGGAAGACAAACGACTTGTTCCTCAATGACATCATGTCACATGTATACCTATCAAAGTTCTGTGGTAGAAGGAGAGGAAGACCGAAAGTCTCCATTAGGTTGAAGAGAGATCAGCTACCCACAAAATACTTGGACATTCCCATTGTTGGCGGCAGTGTTCAGGAAATCGGTCAGTGCGGCCGCATATGCGGCCGCTTAAGCAGTTTGGATAGGGAACCGCCCCGCATATGTCAAAGCGGACCAATAATCGGTCCAGGCCTGATTATGCGGCCGATTACCCGCTTATGCGGCCGCTTAATCACTACTTTTCCAAACACACATACATGGACTTGAAGAAATGAAATTTATATGATATTTTGTTGTTTCTAATTAAATATTTATATGGTATTGCTGCTCCCTTTCTTCTAATTAATCATTCTATGTTGTCCTTGTATTTAATTGTTCAATGTGATATATAATTCTATATGACTGATATATAAATATACACAGATATATTAATTTATTAAAAAAATCCAAAACCGCATATACTCTATTCAGTGCCCCGTCTGCCCGTACACCGAATAGTGCTTTTCTGAACACTGGTTGGAGGCAAAGGATCAACGAAGGACTTCCAAATGTACCTAGATAGAATGAGACTAAAAAAGATAGATGTATTGGGAACCAAATGTCAATGGCTAGAAGACTCATGTTGATCAAGAAGATCATCCAGAGCATGGTTAGGTTCTAGAGTGAGGTGTGCCCGCTACCAAGTCCACTAGCTCCACGAAGCAGGTCACAAACTTCATATGGGGGGAATCTCACGGGGTACCTTGGTTGATAATTCCCTACACATATAGAGAAGGCGGCCTTGATGTAACTAGGGTAGAGGACCTAGTTCATAGTATCTAGATGAAATGGTTGGACAAGTTCCTCACTGAACAAGAAGGGATCTGGATGAGGTGGATGAGACACAAGTATCTCTCAATGCCAATTTGTCAACCTTGTCTTCAAGGGTCTGGAGATCCATGTGTCTTTACTGGATCTAGGTGAACCATATGTATGGAGTGGATGTTAACATAATCTTTAGTTTGACCAGCCAGTAGAAACCATGGATTCACACTACTACAACTTAGACGTTCCTTGGTTCAAGCTCCTATGTGGCACTTTCCATGTACCTAAATGGAGCAGGACCTGCTATAATGTCATTTTGGGTAAGTTCCTTACCAAGGACAGGATTTGAAGATGGGGCATTGAAGTTGATCCGAAGTGTGCTTTCTATGCTGATAAAGAAACACATGAACATCTCTGCCATGAATGTCGGACAGTGAAGTACATTTGTTCACTGGTCTGCCTAAAGAATGGTTGGGGACAGTTCATATCCAATAGCTTCAATGACATCATGGAGCTGATCAAGAATAGAAGTAGAACAAAGTTTGAGATGGCCTATGGAGGGTTATGCCTCATCTCTATCTATTCCAACATTTGGATTGAAAGGAATAAGAGGTTACACGGTAGGCAAGCTAACAATGATGTCTTCCAATTAATAGCTAGAGATATTGGAAGTGTGATTAAAGCAAAGAAAGGCTTAGACAAAGGTAAAAATCCTTTAGCAAAAATACATTGGGGGTTTTTAGATAACACCATGTATACTTTTTTTAATGTTATGTTTTATACAGTACAACTTTTCTATACTAGTCCTTTTTGGAAATATATTGTTACCTATTTCCACTGAATTTTTTTTTGTAAAATGGGTCTACGAGTTATATTATAAAGTATATGAGTTGGTATGCTAAAACCTTAATTGTTAATTTAGAAATATTATGTATTTGATCAAATCTTGTGTTGACTCAATTTTCTTTTTCATAATAATTTTGAAAATTTAAATGAAATGTTTAAGGGAGAGTGGGTGTGAGGTAGAGGAATTCGGTGAAACAACTCGCATGATAGTTTCTTCCCTTTGTCCAGATGTCATTCTCTATTACTTGATTTGGCATTATTTTCATTGGAGGTCACGAACTAAGCTATTATGCTAAAAATTGAAAAATATAAAGAAATAATCCTAATCCTTTTTAATAGAATTTCAATTATTAGATGCATTGCTATGGTAATCTTGTTCCTAGTGAGGAATTTAGATGTAATGGTCTCATATATTTTGATATTTCAACCCTTAAAACACATATTGAAGAATGATCACAATTGTAATCAATAATTCATGGTGATATATATAGCACAATTTATCATAAATCAAGTATATTTAGTAATAACAATGTAATATAATGAAGTCTCAAAATGCTTTTATAGTTCATTTGCAATTAGATCTTGCTTAGTTTTGTTCTAAAATTTGTAAAAGGACTAACTAGATATACTGGAAATCAATTGATACGTTGTTAGATAATAAACTGGTAGTACAATAGGAAAACTACAACTAGAATTACATAATTAATTAAGCTTGTTTAAAAATGAATAACTTATGTGAAATAGAAGCAAATATTGCTTTGTTCAACTAGATATAAAATCATAAAAATTATTTCTAAGAAAATATATATTTGCTAATGAAAACTGAATATGGATTAAGATCTAATAATTTATAGTTTTACATTGCTAAAATTGTCATTATCCCATCACATGTTTGTTCACTAACACAATAGGCTATAAGAAATAAATTCCTCCGATCTAGACATGTTAAACAAGTGGATATTTAGGGTATATGTTCGGCCGTTACGGGTGCAGACTCCCGTGGTTGCGGATGAAAAATGTTTAGCCTCCATTTGGTTCAAGATATGGATTAAGAAACCCGGACTGAGTTAGACCGAATATGTCCAGTCATCGAGATTATCCAGACTGTAGTAAATCTTGTTTCTGTTTGGAAAACTAATCCCATCATTAAATTGGACTGGTATCGTAACTTGTGCTTTTCAGTCTGGCTGATAAAACAAAATATACAAAAAGACAGAGCCAAATCAGGACTGGGTTACGAAATCCCTCTACTAGCATAACTGAGCCAACCTAGATATCAGGATAACGGAAACCGAAACGGGGTCATTTTAGGATTTTGAGCCAAACGCACATCTGGCAAATCGGACTGAATCATGCAGACGTGGCATAATAAGACAAGCCGAAATCCAACTGATATCCGGAACCAAACACATGCTTAGCTTTTAAACAGGTAGAATAAAAGTGTACCCAAACGAGATCATGCGGATTGTGGATCGATGTGTAGGTGTACATATATATGCTTTTCAACCAACACTTAATTTTAAGTTGTTTTTCTTAATATTTAATAAAATCAACTTGACACTTTGTTTTACTGTGTCTGACATCAAAATGATGGATAAATTAGTTGTTGACTGCTTTCTATATGAAACTGAAAGAAAAAAAGATACCAGCTATGTGCAGTGTTTTAATGTAAAGGGGATGGGGGATTCGTCTACGATAAGTAAAACATCATAAAAGATAACACTTAATTTTGTCATTCAACACTAGACACTCCTAATATTGCAAAAATATATATTGTTGTTTGCTCAATACATATTTAAAAGATACAATAAATGCAACTGAAATATGATACATTCATTGTGTTAAATGGAGAACAATTTTCTATATATATACTTCTATTATATATGTATACTTATATAACGACTAGCAGCTAGTTGAGTCGCCAGTGGGTGCCTAAAGATCACAAGCAAAGAAATACTAATTAAAACTTTCAGATACAGTGATTTTAAGCCGGTAAAAAATTTCATCACACTAAAACAACTTAAACAGTCGAGTGCTGCAGTGCGGCTGCATACACTCTATCCCACACAGAGACTTGGAGGGGTCAACCATACGCTTACCTATGTATTAGAACAAAGTCAATTCAACTTATTCACGATAAAAGTAGAGCATGCAATAGCCCCTTGCACTTCATATTGCATGGGCGGACAATCCATGTCCGTACATATATGACAGAACTTAAGTTGTATTTCAAAGCATGGACGGATGGTGCCGTTGAGGATCCGCTTGTATTCTTGCGTAATTACAAGAGACCGGATTCTTTCAAAGAGAGTGAGTGCAGCAAACATCAAGAATTAACTATACCTAGGATGGAGATTAGATATAAACAATATGGATATTATTTACATAACTTGAATTTTTAGCCTCAAGCTTAGTACAAGACAGATGAGCTCTCTACAACGGCGCCAACTGCCAACTATTGGTGAACTAGAAGTATAAATTTGTCGAGCATATAATTTTGAAGATATTGTTAGGAAGTTTCGTTGATAAATACAGCTTCGGCCTAATCCGAACTAATGGCATGGACCCTTAAATAAAAAAAACTAATGATATGGACCCTTTCCTTCCCGGATGGGCAACGCCGTGAAATTGCTAACTTTTTTTTATTAGGCAAAAAAACCGAAATTGCACATTTGCCAATTTTTATTACCTAAATGGCACGTTCTTGAACTTATTGTCCAAAATGACACATTTTGGGAGCAATGTGTCCCCTGCTGGGAGGCATTGAGCAATACGTCCCCGCGGGGGACACATTGGTCACACAGGAGGGCAATACGTATTGGTACAATGCGTCCCAGCAGGGGACACATTGGTCCCACAACAGAGCAATGTGTCCCGAACCGGGATGCATTGCCCTCCTGTGGGACCAATGCATCCTCCGCGGGGACACATTGCACCAATGCGTCCCCATACATGACACATTGCACCAATGCGTCCTCATACATAACGTGTTGCGTTTTTTAATCATATTTTTGCAGTCACTGATATTGTTTCATGGTTATTGATATGTATATTAATAATATTGATTATATTTGTACATTTACAATTCCTTCACTTGTATTTGGATGTCTATAATATACCCAATTATTATAAATTTGTCAATTTCAATAGCTCATAACATGCATATGGAATATATAAGTGTATTGCAACCAACATCAGTTGGTTCCTAATTGATTATATAATAAGAACTTAATTCAAAAAAAATGAGATAGCAATTAAAAACAAGGTTAAAACATGAACCAACATGACGAGAAAATAATACACAACAGAACAATATGATAGATCCAAAATGAACCAATGTGATATCATAATATGATAGATCCACATACAATAGATGTCTTCACAAAGGCATACATACACAACATAACAATATGATAGATCCAAAATGAACCAATGTGATATCATAATATGATAGATCCACATACAATAGATGTCTTCACAAAGGCATACATACAAAACTGTACAATACATAAAAAACTGAGTATGTCGTCCTCGCCCACGACGTCCTCGCCCACCTCCCTCTACATCTGGATCCTCTGTACCGATGTCATCTGGAGACGGATGAACTGGGGACAACTACGTAGGAGGCTGCTGGCGAGCATCAGGGAAGAAATGAAAAGGTGGAGGTGGGGTGAGGGGTCTCTGAAAACCAGGATAGGATGCATCAGGTGGGGTGCATCTTGAGAAATCAAATGGAGTAGGTGAATATGTGACATAAGGTGGTGGTCGGCTCTCAGGAATAATTGGTGGTGGGAATGGAGTGTATGAAATAGAAGAAGAAGTTGCTCCATAGTTTGATGGTGGTTGAGGTGGGGTGATGAATGAGGAATATGAAGCAGCTCCTGAAAAATATGGCCCTGTCAGTCCCCATGACATGAACTGAGAAGTGGGAGTTGGAGTGGGCTCAGCAGTAGGAGTAGGAGTAGGAGTAGGAGTAGGAGTAGGAGTGGGCTCAGGGGTTGTGGTATGAGTGGGTATGGGATCCCACGGCCGAGCATAGTCGGGAAGACTATCAAAGTAACTCCCCTGGATGTTATAGATGTCGTCTCTGATCTGTGCAGGGGCGTGCTCTAATGCCGCTCGGATCGCCACCTGTATTTGTACCTGTAAAACAAAGTATGTACACATAATAAAGACCAATTACATATATTACAAATAACAAAGATAAATAATAACAGTTTGTAAAAGAAATAATAATGATACTCACAAATTCCTGCTGGCGATAACTTTGCGGGTAGTATGTGCTTGGACGCATAGCTAGAGGAGGCATGATGTATTGTGGATGATACCCTGCATAGTGAACCTGAGGACTGAAGACTGTATCAGCTGGTGGAGTGGGAACTAAGCTCTCATGTCTGTTGTTCCACATCTGCACCTCCTGCCTATAATGAAGCATCCAATCCTCAGCCGCATGACCCCTCCCATCTATCCGGCTAAGCTGCGGCAGCTCAAGAGTAGGTTGTACTTGAACAAAGCCAAACTGTCCAAGTACTCTGTCGGGGAAGTGCCACTCCACTATTGTGTAGCACAATAGAGGCACTCGTGCCAACCAAATATCACTACCATCTCTACAAATGGCAGGAAATCTCTCGAGAACATCAACAGTGTAAGGAGTCAACTCTATCTATTATTCATATAGACAACGTGTATCATATAAAACGGAGTAAATTGCAAATAAATAAAACATATACCATACAACATGTTAGTAGAGGTAAGTAAGTTATAACTGTGAGGGCAAAATCTGGTCAAATGCTGAATCGTAAAATTAGATTGTTCCCCTGATAGTTTGACTCCTTTGGACAAAGGTAGGCCACCTATTAAATTGAGAAACTAAATTTAGATAAACACTACATAATGTTTGGACAAATATAAACATTAATTGTGTAGATCTTTAACTTGTAACCCAAGGGAACATCTTCTGGCCAATCATCCCAGTGCATTGCAATTGTACCTGGGCGTCCAATTCCCAACCTCTCCCAACACCACGGCTGTAATAGGCAGACACAACCTAACAGATGGGCATTTCTCCTGGAGCGGGTGGTTGCCTTATACAACTCCATATATAAAAAAGCTAGAGTTGCAGCACCCCAAGATAGAGTGCCACAACGTGCAAAATCGGACAGAAGAGGGAGGTACCTAACATGCACTCTATCCCTGATACTATCTGGGATAAGGTAACTACCTAAGAAGTATAAGAGATATTCCCTAGTGTACCTTGTCCTCAGTTCTAATTGTTGCTCTTCCTCACCCGCAGTGAGATCCATATCTTTGAAGGTCTCACGCAGCCAAATCAAGGAGATATGCCCCATAGACATCCCATCTGGTGCATCTCCTAAGAAATTCTCACAAAGGTGAGTCCATGAAGAAAATTGCCCCTCATCTACACCTAAATGATATGAAGCTATAACCGGTGGGCCATCAATCCTCAGGCCTAAAAGAACTGCAACATCCTGAAGGGTTACACTCATCTCAAAAGGGGGAAACCTAAAAGTATTGCTAGAGTTGTCTCACCTGTTAACTAATGCAGTGATTAAAGTGGGGTCAAGGTGGATAGAGGGTAGCCTATGAACAAGCCCAAAACTAGCCATGGAAATATTTTCTAAAACATCCGGGTCAGTAATAGGCCATTGTGCCAACATGATGTGGTGCTGGGAGAGTCGGTAGGTTGCTTGTCTAGGAGCCATATCTATGAAAAGTGCAAATATTATATTAAATGAAAAGTGCAAATACTGGTCAAGATTCTTCATTAGATAAGATGAAATTAATTCAAATACATGAACTACCAAACAATATAAAAATACAACATGAACTACTAAAAGAGAAATACTACAATAATTAGTTACTGCATTTGATTCAATATCTCATCTAGAGGTTCATAAAATGGCCACATTTGATGTACAACTCGATGTATCTCTGGATGTGATACAGCTAACTGATTTTTAACTTGTTCATTGATTGGCATTGCTTTCTGTTTCGTGTGATCCCAATGCCAACCAGGTAGCTCAAGAAGTTCTTTAGACATGTGAAACATTTGCTTTAAAAATTGCCAATGAAATTTTGCTTGTTCTTTTGTCACTAGAAATCCTAACTTGTTGTACAACAAATCTGGTACGTCATTCCAGTCATCATCCAATAGAGTTTGATGAGCCATTTTTCCCTGTAGGCACTTCGTAGCTATTATTTGTATTAACTCTACAGACATGTGGAATGTCCATGTCCTTCGATGAGCCATCTATAAAAAAACCATTATAAATTCATTGTTTTAATGAAATTGCGAACGTTAGATGACTTGAGTAAATTAAAATTTCAAACATTACTTGACTTGAATAAATTGAAATTGCAAACATTACATGACTTGAGTAAGTTGAAATTGCAAACAATACATGAACAGACATCATATGACATTAGTACAAGTGCGTCTATTATGGCCCTTTCTGCCACACTTATGACGGTGATATGTATACTGATTTGGATCAACATCCATAGTTGAATGCCTTCTCTTTTTCTTTAGTCTTCCAGCTTGCCTTCGTTTCCTAGGGGTAATAAGGGATAAATACCTCTAGTTTCATCAAATTGAGGCCAATACCTCTTGTCGGGAATACCAAGAAATTTAGTTATGTATGCATTTAGATAAGCCTCATTTGTATAATATGCACTCATAAGTGCATCAAGATCCCAATTGACAGAGTCTGCAGCTACCCAAACATGAGAACATGGATAATGCCATTGTTGTGGAAAACCACAACTGCATTGGCTGCCACCATTTGGACACACTATTACTTGAAATCTATATCCATCCATGTCACCAACAAGCCATTCATCATTGTTCACACGGATGTGTATTGTCAATTTTTTTGCATCCTCTCGAACATTATAAAGCTTATCATGAACCCTAAAGGGCCATTTCAGTCCATCTTGTGCACATTTATTTGTAAGATTACGCCTATGCAGCCACATGGTCACGGAGCGATAGTATGTGGCAACAATTAATGCTTGTATTGGCAAACCTCTAACACCTTTTAAGACTCCATTACACCCTTCAACATGATTGGTAGTCAATGACCCATACCTGCAACCTCTATCATATGGGACAACCCTAAGTACTGGATTTTGGCCTAATAAATATGCCTTCGCTGCTGGTTCTATGGTTTCTATAACAGTCATATGACGATCAAATTCATGTGTATCAGTTGTCGATCCCACCTTCCACAAAAGCTCCCTCAACTCCTTAGAGTTGAACTGCTTATGGAAGTTCTCCCGAAGATGTCGAAGACAATAACAATATTGAGCCCAATCAAATTTTGATTCAAGTGCTGGAAAAATCCCACTCATTTGATCAGAAATAATACACAAGTCTGTACGTATTGTGTCAGAGAAATCAGGAACGACAACAAACTATGATATGATGATTCCCAATCTCCAAATATTTTACAAATAGCCTTCCTCCTCGCTAGATATGCCTTCTTGTAAGATATATTGAGCTTTAGTTCAGCATTCACCTTGTCACGAATTTCTCGTGTCGACATATCCAATCGTGATACTAGGATTGGCATTATCATTCGAGCAATATAAGATGTTGTGACTTGGTGATGATCATGATTGATAACATTTAATTCACAATTGTGGCCTACTTTACAACATTTTATCTTCCACATGCCACCTGCTCTTTTGGGCTGGCAAGCGATCAATCTCCAAGGACATCGTTGATCATGGATACAAACAAGTTTAAGATGACGATTATTTGAGCGTAATGTACGGTACTGGATATTCTTTTGTACCGACCATTTTTGGAGTGTCTCAACCAGTACAACTTTGGATGCAAATAAAGCACCCTCATATATAACAGCACTGGAAAGATTGTAATTGAGACAAAATTGATGACAAAAATCTTCCACCCAGTCATCATCTTGAAAAGCTTCATAGTTGGAATCAATGTGTTCATGTTGGGGCCATTGGTTGTCAAATATGGATGGAATAGAACTCAATGCTGCAATAGAGTCAGGGAATGGATGTGTGTGCTCATCATCGGTTTCAGTCAATGACTCATCCTCAGGTGGTTCAATGTTATTACCACCTTCAATATCACTATTGTTATCACCTTCGTGATCACTATCATTATCACCCTCTTCAACCTCAACACCATTATTCACAGTAGTAAGATTTTGAGAAAATTTAGGTGGTTGACTCCATTCAGCAGTTAAATTCCTAAGACTGAATTGAGGTGGTTGACTCCATTCCGTAGTTAAATGACTTTTGAGAGAATTGAGGTGGTTGACTCCATAAATTATTGTGAGGGAATTTAGATTGAAATTGATTCAATAGACTCATTAAACAAGGTTGTTGGTGGATAGATATTTTTTCAAGAAACACATCAATATAGGCATCAGCTGAAAGTGATAACAAGGTTCTTTATGCATCATCATCATCAACTTGTATGAGCATATGATTTTCTCCAGGGAAAAGATAGGATATTTTCATAGAGAAGTGGTTGGGATTGATGTCAAGTGTTGTATAGATATATGATTTTAGTTCAGATAGGGTATTAATAAGTGAAATGTTTACGGGTCTAACAGATCGACTAGAATAAGACCCATCAGAGAGAAATTGCCCATCATATCGCATCTTAACAATTCGTGAATTTGAACTAGATGCCATGTTCCTTTATTTTAGAATATTATATTAACATCAGAAAGAAATTCATATTTTATAACATTATATTAACATGAATTAATATTTTAGAGCAGTGAAATCATTTTTAAAAGAATAGTTATGATTTTAGAACAATAATTTGGAATTTGGAATTAAATTTAATTTACTAGTTTTTCTATAACATTAACAGTGAACAACAATTCAGAACAACAATTTTGCTATTTTTTCAGTAAAATTAACTAACATTTCATAACAACAATTTTGCTAATTTTTTTAGTAACACTAACATTTCAGAACAACAATTTTGCAATTTCGAACAATAATTTTCCAGGTATTAATTAGCCTTCAATTTTTATTTTCTACATCATTATTTCAGTGATGTGGAATTAAGGAGTAACAATACAATTATTTCAGTTGTAATATTTCGTACTAATGCTAAGTTCAAGTTTTGAAAATTAAAATTTTGGTAGAATAAATACCTCAAATGGAGAGTTATGTGTTGACAATCGAAGAATACAAGAAGAGAAAGAAGAAGCTCCAAGATCGTCTCCGAGCAGTAGAAGATAGCAGCTCCAAGATCGCCCGAAATAAGCTAGAAATCACCTCCAAGCAGTAGAAATCCGAGCAAAAGCTCCAGAGCAATGGGAGTATAGAGCAAGAGTAAGGAAATGAAGAATGGTGTGAGTTTGGGGGGTTGATTTCGGCCAATATATATAGGGGAGCAATGCGTCCCGGTTGGGGACGCATTGCGCCCACGTTGCACCGCGCCGCGGCCCCAACGGCAAAATAGCCGTTGGGCTGGGCCGGTCCAGGGAGCAATGCATCCCTGTCCCAGACGCATTGCCCATGTGTCATTTTCTAGCTGTTTCTAGCTGTTTGGGTGTCTCCGCGCGCGACGCATTGGCCCCACAAAGGGCAATGCGTCCCGGTTCGGGACGCATTGCCCTCCTGTGCGGCCAATGTGTCCCCTGCTGGGACGCATTGCCCTCAGGCGAGGCAATGCATCCCGACGTGGGACGCTTTGGTCCCATAGGAGGGCAATGCATCCAAGTAGGGGACGCATTGCTCCCAAAATGTGCCATTTTGGGCAATAAGTTCA
Source organism: Alisma plantago-aquatica (assembly GCA_963693085.1). NCBI lineage: Eukaryota > Viridiplantae > Streptophyta > Magnoliopsida > Alismatales > Alismataceae > Alisma > Alisma plantago-aquatica. The sequence continues at coordinate 316,398,199 of OY856413.1, read as the reverse complement.
AAAACGTGTCATTTAGCTAATAAAAATTGGCAAATGTGTCATTTCAGTTTTTCTACCTTTTTATTATCATCGATATGAGTATGCTGGCGCTTCTCGCAGCAGAAGCGATAAGTTACAGCGAAGAGGGTAGAGAAAAAAGGCAAAAAAAACCTAAATGGCACATTTGCCAATTTTTATTACCTAAATAGAACGTTCTTGAACTTATTGCCCAAAATGGCACATTTCTGGAGCAATGCGTCCCCTACTGGGACGCATTGAGCAATGCGTCCCGGCGGGGGACGCATTGGTCCCACCGGAGGGCAATACGTACCGGTTCTGGACGCATTGCTCTGTTGTGGGACCAATGTGTCTCCACCTGGGACGCATTGTACCAATACCTCCTAGTAGAGGATGCATTGGTCCCACAATAGAGAAATGCGTCCCGAACCGGGACGCATTGCCCTCCTGTGGGACCAATGTGTCCTCGGCCGGGACGCATTACTCAATGCGTCCCCATGCATGACGCATTGCACCAATGCGTCCCCATGCAAGATGCATTGCATTTTTTAATCATATTTTTGCAGTCACTGATATTCTTTCATGGTTATTGATATGTATATTAACAATATTGATTATATTTGTACATTTACAATTCGTTCACTTGTATTTGGATGTCTATAATATACCCAATTATTATAAATTTGTCAATTTCAATAGCTCGTAACATGCATATGGAATATATAAGTTTGTTGCAACCAACATCAGTTGGTTCCTAATTGATTATATAATAAGAACTTAATCCAAAAAAATGAGATAGCAATTAAAAACAAGGTTAAAACATGAACCAACATGACGAAAAAATAATACACAGCAGAACAATATGATAGATAATTGTACAATAATACACAACAAAATGATCCAAAATGAACCAATGTCATATCATAATACGATAGATCCACATACAATAGATGTCCTCACAAAGGCATACATACAAAACTGTACAATATATAAAAAACTAAGTATGTCGTCCTCGCCCACGACGTCCTCGCCCACCTCCCTCTACATCAGGATCCTCTGTACCGATGTCATCTGGAGACGGTTGAACTGGGGACAACTGCGTAGGAGGCTGCTGTCAAGCATCAGGGAAGAAATGAAAAGGTGGAGGTGGGGTGAGGGGTCTCTGAAAACCAGGATAGGATGCATCAGGTGGGGTGCATCCTGAGAAATCAAACGGAGTAGGTGAATATGTGACATAAGATGGTGGTCGGCTCTCAGGAATAATTGGTGGTGGGAATGGAGTGTATGGAACAGAAGAAGAACTTGCTCCATAGTATGATGGGGGAATACCATGAAATTCAGTTCTGTATGCATTTAGATAAGCCTCATTTGTATAATATGCACTCACAAGTGCATCAAGATCCCAATTGATAGAGTCTGCAACTACCCAAACATGAGAGCATGGATAATGCCATTGTTGTGGAAAACCACAACTGCATTGACTGCCACCATTTGGACGCACTATTACTTGAAATCTATATCCATCCATGTCACCAACAAGCCATTCATCATTGTTCACACAGATGTGTATTGTCAATTGTTTGCATCCTCTCGAACATTATAAAGCTTATCATGAACCCTAAAGGGTCATTTCAGTCCATCTTGTGCACGTTTATTTGCGAGATTACGCCTATGCAGCCATATGGTCACGGAGTGATAGTATGTGGCAACAATTAACGCTTGTATTGGCAAAACTCTAACACCTTTTAAGACTCCATTATACCCTTCAACATGATTGGTAGTCAATGACCCATACCTGCAACCTCTGTCATATGCGAGAGCCCAATGTACTAGATTTTGGCCTAATAAATATGACTTCGTTGCTGGTTCTATCGTTTCTATAACAGTCATATGACGATCAAATTCATGTGTATCAGTTGTGGATCCCACCTTCCACAAAAGCTCCCTCAACTCCTTGGACTTGAACTGCTTATGGAAGTTCTCCCGAAGATGTCGAAGACAATAACGATGTTGAGCCCAATGAAATTTTGATTCAAGTGCTGGAAAAATCCCACTCATTTGATCAGAAATAATACACAAGTCTGTACATCGTGGAATGATTGGAATACAAGTTTGTAGACAACCAAAGAACCACTCCCAGGAGTCCTTATTTTCTTTCTCGACAACAGTAAAAACAAGTGGAAATAGACCATTATCACCATCTATGCCACATGCAATGAGAAGTATGCCAGTATATTTTCCTGTTAAAAATGTGCCATCAACAGTAAGAACAGGCCTACAATAGGCCCAACCCCTCACAGCTGGACCAAATGCCCAAAACACCCGCTTGAATCTACGAGTGCCTTCAGTTTGAAGGGTATAATCATCAATATGGTGGGCATATATAGTTCTTGGAATATATTGTGTCAGAGAAATCAGGAACGGCAGCAAACTATGATATGATGATTCCCAGTCTCCAAATATTTTACAAACAACCTTCCTCCTCGCTAGATATGCCTTCTTGTAAGATATATTGAGCCTTAGTTCAGCATTCACTTTGTCACAAATTTCTCGTGTCGACATATCCAATCGTGATACTAGGATTGGCATTATCATTCGAGCAATATAAGATGTTGTGACTTGGTGATGATCATGATTCATAACAGTTAATTAACAATTGTGGCCTGCTTTACAATGCTTTATCTTCCACATGCCACCTGCTCTTTTGAACTGGCAAGCGGTCAATCTCCAAGGACATCGTTGATCATGGATACAAACAAGTTTAAGATGACGATTATTTGAGCGTAATGTACGGTACTGGACATTCTTTTGTACCGACCATTTTTGGAGCGTCTCAACCAGTACAACTTTAGATGCAAATAAAGCACCCTCATATATAACAACACTGGAAGGATTGTAATTGAGATGAAATTCATGACGAAAATCTTCCACCCAGTCATCATCTTGAAAAGCTTCATAGTTGGAATCAATGTGTTCATGTTGGGGCCATTGGTTGTCAAATATGGATGGAATAGAACTCAATGTTGCAATAGAGTTAGGGAATGTATGTGTGTGCTCATCATCGATTTCAGTCAATGACTCATCCTCAGGTGGTTCACTGTTATTACCACCTTCAATATCAATATTGTTATCACCTTCGTGATCACTATCATTATCACCTTCATGATCAATATCATTATCTCCCTCCTCAACCTCAACACCAAGATTCTCAGTAGTAAGATTTTGAGAAAATTCAGGTGCTTGACTCCACTCAGCAGTTAAATTGCTAAGACTGAATTGAGGTGGTTGACTCCATTCAGTAGTTAAATGACTTTGAGAGAATTGAGGTGGTTGACTCCATTCAACATTGTGGGGGAATTGAGATTGAAATTGATTCAATAGACTCATTAAACAAGGTTGTTGGTGGATAGATATTTTTTTTCCGAGAAAAACTGGCCTCCCAAAGTCATATATAGTTCAAGTAGGATTCTCGACCACTACGACCACGGCGGATGGTCGTTTGAGCCGCAGAACGACGGCAGCCTCTTCACCTGCGACGGGTGCATGATCTCCAGCCACGGCTTGCGCTACCGCTGAAAGACGGAACGTTGCCGCGCCCAGCTCCACGACTGCAGCTGCTTCAAGTTCTCCTCCAAGATCAGTTTCTTCATCCATGAGTACAGTCTGCGCTTCATGCCGCGCCATGTTGGGGAGCCGTTAGCGTGCAACGTGTGCAAATGAACTGATCACAGGCTGTTTCTACTGCTGCGAGGAGTGTAGCTTCGACGCGCTGTTTCTACTGCTGCGAGGAGTGCAGCTTCGGCGCGCATCCCGTCTGCACCAAGCTGCAGAAGACCACCTGGCAGCCACCCCGAGCACGACGTACCTGACCTACCTCTTTCTCGGGCCAACTACTCAATATGGCGCCTGCAGGGCTTGCTGCGGCGGATGGAGGTATCAATGCATCAAGCGCTGCAGTTCGTCGGTCTTCCATCTCAGGTGTCGAAGGAGGATCCGGTGGAGAGAGTGTCTCCGGCAAGTGCAGGCAGAAACGAGTAGGAGGGATGTTCACCTCTTTCTTCTCTTAGATTTTGATTGGTTCTCCGTAAGTGGGGTGAAAATGAAACGAACTAGTTCCTATTTAACATCCCCCTGATTGGTTTACTGTAACCAAGAAAATAATTTTCTCCACTTCTAGATTTCCTGTTTGTGTTTGTACTCTTAAAGACAAAGTGTTGTCATTGTTTGATCCAATAAGTGGTCACAACAGATCAAGCAGTTCCCAGTAGGCCGGCTGAATAAATCAAGCTAATTAAGAGGGAGGTTTTGTACATTTTGAGTGTGATTCTTTTTTTCTTAATTTTATTCCCATGTTAGAGCATGTTACCGGATTTAGAATAATTAAATCTTGACGGTGTGAATTGTTATCTTAGTTTGTTGTTCGATATTGTCCCGTAATTTTTCTCTTCTTGTCTTAAAAAGAATTTTCTATATTAAATTTTGTTGTCTTCAGTCTTGTAAAGCATCGTTGTTTTCTCACCACAATTTCCTAACCGTACATATATTCTCAAAGTTCTAAATTTCCAAGCTAAAACAGGGGAAAACAACACTTCTAGTTGTTCACACAATATTAGGGCGAACGAGAGCTAATGAAGAAGCAGTCATCTGAGAAATCATGTCATCTATTCTATACTATCAACGCCTATGATTAGATAACCGGGCAGCCACCAAGAATTAGTAGCAACAGCCACAGGAGTCCAAAATGAAAATCTGTTACTGTGTCGAAGTCGTCTACCGTGTTTAAGCCTTCGAGGTGGAGTTTATCAGCAAAGATTTGTCCAAGCCAACTCCCGAAATCTCACATCCATACAACGATCAGCTTAAACATTGATGTTTACATTGATGATCTAAAACGGAAGTTATGCAACAACTTCCCATCAGTTTTGTCTTGTCTTTTGCACAGAAATGAATATCGTACTTACGATTTTGTTGTGTTGTACCTCTTCTGTTCATTGAAATGTCTCATACGGTTTATACATCATGTCAGTAAGTAGTAGCTTACCGACTCCAATGAAGAGATACATGATAGAATCTGTGGTTGCGTGCTTCGGAGTAAAAAAGATCCCGACAAGTCAGCCCATAGTGTGAGCTTAAATTTCTTCTCCAAATACGAGTAGTTCAGATGGGGTAAAAGATTTACACAGTTGGATAGGGCCGACTGGAGTGACTCTTCCTTGAAAAGATTAAAATTAAACTAATCACCTGATCCCATTTTCTTGGAACTGAATTGAAGTTTTTGGAAAATAAGTTCCGCAAAAACTATACTTACAACGAATCAACGGGAGCCATACTTCAAAATAATGGCCCACGATTCCAGTCTCACCTGCTACCCTGGCAATTCAAGCTAGCAATTATCCAAATCAACTGTTAATATGGTATTTGATGCATCATCCCATACGCATCTTAGATTGGCTCGTATTTGCGGGCTAGCTCAGCCGGTTAAATTTGTTGTTTGTGAAGTACAAATTGCGGGATTGATTCTCATTTAGACCTTAAAAGAGAGAAGTAAAGTCGCATTCACTGCTGTAATAGGATGTTCCTCTCTCCTAGTTGGTTGAAAAAGAGTTTCAAATCACCACTATTGAAAAATAAATCTTTGATTGGCTCCCCCCGCCCCTCCCCGCCAATATAAGTGGTGTCTCTTTCATTATAGAGCTAAATGTAATATTTCATCCTTATGCACGGACGATCATGTTTGAAAATTAATTTTGTAAGTCAAATTTTAACAGGACTTATATACATCGCTTGCGACATTTGTGTTGGTCTTCAAGATATCAAGATTGAGCTTTAAAGAAACAAAAGTTCCAACTCCCAAGTACATCTAATCCTTACCTTCCGTGACGCACGATTGAGCTTTAAAGAAACAAAAGTTCTAGCTCCCAAATAAATCTAATCCTTACCTTCCATGACAAACACGGATGTAATCAGACGGATCCCTTTATTATTGGAGTCCAGTTTTTATTTCATAGGAGACCAATAGAAGTCCATTGTAGTGTATATTATGGTTTATCTCCCTCTCTTTATTGTTTTTCATAGATTGTAAATATTGATTGGTCCACATTTTATCTAGATGCATGACCAAATGTCGATCACGTGTATACTTGAACTCATTTGATTTTGGAGTTATGCTACACACACTCTCTCACCCATCTGATGGTTAGGAGGTATGACCAAAGTTGATGTGGCAGAAAAAGCAGACACACTATGAAAGAGAGAAAAACAGGAGAGAGAAAATTATTTTGTACATAATTTTTAAACCGTAAGAATTTACGATGATATAAAAAGTGTTAGGTTCATCATAGAAAATACTTTCTAACAAGACCAATGTTGATATATTTTAAGAAAAAAATAATATGAGAAATATAACAAGATAGGATAGAAGTATAAAAAGTACAATACCTACAATTATTATACTCAGATTGACCATCATGTAGAATATTAAAATTAAACTAGTTATAACCAGTATAGTACTCGTGTTTTGAGGTACAATATGTCAACAAATATAAAATTAGTATGGTACCTCCAAAATAAAGAGTAATGACTTCGAAATATGCACATTATAATCCCAAAATATTATTGATATATTCATATAGATAAATAAAAGGGGTACAATACATGTGATTCGGGATACATTACTCCCATTTTGAGGCACAATACGAGTATTTACTAGATGATGTATTGTACTAAAAACACTCAAGTATTATACTCATTACATGTGTATAATACCTTAAAAAATGGATATTGTATTTTGTATATTGTCATTTTTTCAAAATATGTCAACAATAGTCTTGTTGGACAGTGTTTTTTACAAGAAATCCAATATTTTTTTATTTCATCTGAAAATACATCATAAATTGATAGTTATGGAAAAAAATATTTTTATCGCTTCTATTTCTCTCATATTTTATTGCTTTAATTATTGAACCGAACAACGTGTCTACTCCGATTCTTAAAAAATATGATGGGGTCAGGTATATAAGTGACTATGTCTATAATTTTTTGTATTTTATTGAATCTTTCCTCCCATTTAGTTGGTCAAATCAAATCATAACGGAAGACTAGGGGTGTCAAAAAATTAGGTTCGGGTCAGTTTCGGATCAAAAAATCTTGTCTAGATTGTTTGATTGTCAAATTCAAACCTGAACTTGGACCCAAATTGTACTCATACCTCTCAACTCGGAATCGACCCAGATTAAAAAATGTAAACCCAGAACCAAATCCGAACCCGAATTGAAGGTGACATTTTAGAAAAATTATTCTTGATAGATGTACCTACACAATTATAGATAATTTCAATATCTCAAATAAACTACCAAAGATGTCAATAATTATACAATATTAAAAAATTATGATATTTCTTTTTATTTACTTTTATTAGAGAAAATAATACCTACAATAGAACATTAATTCACCTAAATACAAGAAAATCTCATCACAAGTGTAATATCACATATATCAAACTAAAAGCAACACATGTATCACATCAAAATTTTATTGCAACCCCACCTAAATCATACTAAAATAACACATATTCAAATCAAAGTATAGCCCATAAAACCAACTGAGATGGCTATTACCAACAAAAATAATATTTATACCACATCATAACAACATATTAAAAAGAATCATTTGTGTTATCTAACACATAAGTAACTTCTAACACAACATTAATAACATAATACTATATACAATAATCAATTTTTGCATTAAATAACTATAATATGTTACAATATCACATATATTATATCAAAACAACACATATCATTTCAAAATGTAGCATCCATTTCATAAGTATATGTATATAAGTAACTATTTAGAACCTAATTTGTCTAGCTTCTAAACCCGAAACCGACCCGATTTAGATTCAGACACATAATCCTAAACCCAAAACCCACCCAAAAATGTCACAATTGAAATTCGAACCCAATTTTTTTCAAGTCAAACACTATGGGGTTTATGTGTTCGGGCAAATTTTGACTGTCCTATAAAAGACTTAGTCCCAAAATTTCATAATTCAATCATTGTACATTATTAGCTTTTGTTCAAAGATTACGATATGCATAGTTCTTTTGTCCCTAGGTCCTAGCATCAGAGTAAATGTTTGGCATGCATTTATTTTGGTCATTTTTGTTACATTCATATTGAAAATCCTTGCTTCGGCGTGGGTACCAGATTAGATTTTGTTACAATAATAAAGGAAAATGATATGAAGAGATGATCAGGGAAGAGAAATCGGATGACCATTTTGTGTAGCTTTTTGGATCTCAATGGTTGTACTATTATGTCCATAAAACATACTAATCGGGAAACGTGGATGAGAGAGGGGTGTGAAAGAGAGTGGGGAGAAGGGTGACTATAAGAGAGAAAAAAATTATTTGCTTATAACTACCAGACCATAATGTATTTTTTGACAAAATACAAAATGTTATGTTCCTTATAAAAACTATTACAACAAGACCAAGGCCGACATACTTTTGAGAAATATGCTATACAATCTACAAGAGGAGAAAAGAAGTAGCTAGAACAAGATAACAAAGAAGCCACATAAATTTATTTAACTTATAACTTCAAATCCATAATGAGTTTTTGATAAAATGAAAACTACTAGATTCCATACCATACATCCTAAGAAAATAAATATCGACATATTTTTTATAAATGCAATACAAAATCAAAAAGAGATGTATTATCTTTGATCTAGTTGTTAACTTTGGTCTAATTTGATGATATCTCTAATTGAGTTATTATCTCTGGCCTATTTTTCTATTTTTCTTTCCCATCCTCCTCTTGCTCATCATAAAAAAATTATTGTTAATGATGGTCTGATTTATTGTTATTCTTGTGTAGTTTGTTATTATCTCTGGTCTAGTGTCTAGTTTTATAAGAGAGACAAAACACGATGAATAAGAGGGAAGTAGTGCGAGTAATTATTTTTAACCTCTAGTCTAGTTTGTTGTTATCTTTGGTATAATTTGTTAGTTTTGTAAGAGAGACAAAAATTAGAAATAGGAAGGAAGTAGTGCCATTAATTTTTTTAATTTAATTACTATCTTCGGTCTAATATGTTGTTACTTTTGGTCCAATTTATTGTTATCTTTGGTGCAATTTGTAATCTCCGATCTAGTTTGTTATTTTTCTAAGAGAGATAATATGAGGAATATGAAGGAATTCATGCAATTATTGTTTTTTAAATATTTATTAACTATGGCTTAATTTATTGTCATCTCTGATCTTGTTTATTATTATTTATCGTACAATTTATTTCTTTTGTCAGGGAGATAAAATACAAAAATAGATGAGAAATAGTGTCATTAATTATTTTAAGTTTCGTTGTTATCTCTGATCCAATTCATTATTATCTCTAGTATAATTCATTGTTATCTCAAATTGAATTTGTTGTTATCTCTGGTCAATTTATTATTTCAAAAGAGAAAGAAAATATGAGCAATACGAGGAAAGTAGTGCAATTAATTATTTGAAATGTTGTTATATTTAGTCAAATTTGTTGTTATCTCTGGTCTAACTTGTTGTTTTCTCTGGTACAATTTGTTGTTTTTATAAGAGATAAAAAATATAAGGATAGGAGGAAAGTGGTGTCATTAGTTTTTAAAATTTAGTTATTATCTCTGGTCTTATGTGTTATCTTTGGTTCAATTCATTGTTGTCTCTAGTCTAGTTGGTTGTTATCTCTGGTTTATTTTGTTACTTATTTAGGAGAGAGAAAAATTGAGGAATGGGAGGGAAGTAGTGCAATTTATTTATAAATTAGTTGTTATCCCTAGTGCAATTTGTTGTTATCTCTAATCTAGTTTGTTGTTATCTCTGATACAATTTGTTATTTTTATTAGAGAGAAGAAATACAAAGAATGAGAGGAAAGTAGTGAGACGGCCCGACACCAGATCAGACCTCACAGTGTAATTAATTTTGAAATTAACCATAAGAAGTGGAATTACTAAAAATCCCTCAAAATTAAAACCATTTACAAATAGTTCCAAACACAGCAAAACTCTTATACAAGAACCAAAGTACCACATATACATCCTGGTTCATAGGTAGCTATCTTTTACCATTCCTTCTCAAGGATTACAAGCATCAACTTCCCTATTAAAACTATACACAGTCAGTATAAGAACCTTGAGACATCAAGCCAAATCTCAGATTGATTCATTAAAAGTACTAGATACAAACTCTGAGGACCTGAGAGTACAGAGACGACACATAGGACTCTATATACAAACATGACAGCCAATGTCTCCACCTGGATGTCACTGTTGTCCCTATTGTTGCTGATGTTGTTGTTCTTCCCCTATTGTAGGGTTTCTGATTCTTCTTCTGCATCTACCTAAAAAGTTGGATCCCACGGGGGTGACACAATTGAAATTGTCCCAGCGAGAGATATAACTTTCCGCCAGAAATATTATTATTGCATTTTAATAGAATAAAAATGAGCAGAGGAATCATATATATACTCAACATCAGATAAATAAATGTCTAAATAGATTAGAGCATTATTCTTTATTCAAGGCATTTCAACTATATCTTTAGAAAGCAGCATGTCACTTATCCAATAAGGAACTGAAGAATATGTATAACATTTATCCTTCTAGGATATGCTAAACAAAGCAACATCAACCATTGAATCTCATATGTCAACCTTAAGCAAATATGCTACATGGCTGATTACATTTTACAATCATACTTAAGCCCTGAGGAGATGAAGTATACCGCTCATACTCCAACTGACCATTGCGAAATTAAAACTGGTACCTTACATAGGTCAAGGAAGAGTTGGATTCCCATGGCCTCATCCTCCTCAGTCAGTATGAGGACAAAATATAGGACATCTTGTGTCTTTGCTAAATAGCTTTCTAGGGTATCCTGGCAACTTCGCTATAGAGTTGTACTCTCTTCGCAATCGAGAGATATCATGTTTATCTCACATCGATCTGGTATTAACATTATCGGGAGATTCATGATACATCCCAACATTAGGGAAATTAGTGATACATCCATCCCGACATATATAATGAAGGATTGAGAGATTTAATGTTTATCTCACATCAATTCCTCCATTAGGGCATAAGGATATTCGCGCCCATAACCCCCACATACTCAACAGTATGCCCTCCAGGAGTTCCCATAGGAAAACCTGTTTCACCATCACCAACTACTGACGATGATGGTTCTATGGTCAGGGCTCTACATGATAAGATTTCACTTGATTAATTAAGTATATTACCATATTCTTTTAGCACCAGTCAAGTTTTCAAACATAAATCATTATAGAAAATGCTACAAAGAATGAGTAATACTTCTATCAAGTACTTTTCAAAGCTTAATAAAACATTGGGATCTCAATCCCTTGTCACATCAGGGGCATTCTCATCCCTTAACATCTCATCATCATGATTATGGAATATGGGTACTCAAACCCTCAATTCATCAAGAACACTTGTTACCACTTATCAGGTAGCTAATACCTTCAGGTCATTTGAACAAGGTAAACATGATACTTGAAATACAAGTATCTCACATGGCTCTTAAATCCCATTAATCTCTTGTTACCTCTCACTAGGCAACACAACATATTATGGCTTACAAGGCCCATAAACAATTTCATTAATAAAACATCATAGCTGATACCAGGCTATGTCCAACATCTCATGATACCTACATGATAAGTGCACATGATAACAGTTATATCAATTACATATCAGCACTATGCAATGTAAGAGTAACATCACTATTTCCTCATTAGAGTTAGGATTTCCCAATTCATGTCAATTAGGAATACTCATCTGATTCCCCAAACTAGGGTTATGGTTTATCAGCATATTGCCCAAGATTAGGGTTTCATACACTATAACCCAAGATTAGGGCTTCACATACCTTTACCCTATATCAAGGTTAGGATTTCATATCAAGGTTTCACATAACATTACATAGCATCACCTTCGGTTAGTGTTTCACATCACATCATTGCATTAGGGTTTCATTTGATATCACCCTTGATTAGGGTTTATTATAGCTTTTCGCCAAGTTAGGGTTTCATGAAGCATCCTCTTAAATTAGGGATTTTCATTATATTACCCTGAATTGGGATTTCTCATATCATCACTCTAGATTAAGGTTACATCATTACCCTAGATTAGGGTTTCACCTATCATTGCCCTCAATTTGGGTTAGGGCTCATCAACCTTCTCAATTAGGGTTTCATGATCTCTTTATCAAGGATCATACCCTAATTACATATTTTATTCATGTTGAATGTGTTGAAGCTTATCCACTACATGATTATTATATATATGTAGGAATTCCTCTCTCTCTCATCCTCTATAGGATGTTGATTTACTTCAAATTTGATCAGATTAGGTCAACCCCTCAATCAAAGTGCATACATCTATGGTTATCATAGTATATTGAGTTACTACTTTCATAAATATTAAAGGTTAACCACTCAAAAGGTACTAATCACTTAAGTACCTTAAAGGTACAACCATTGTAATTATCTTTGATAAACATTATCAACAATCATGGGGTTGATTGTACTTACATGGTTTGAATCAATTAGATCTTCAAACGGTCTTGAGGTATTAGACCTTCAATCGTTCTTGAAGTACTTTGACCTTCAAACGGTCTTGAATTACTTTGACCTTCAAACCGTCTTGAAGACCGTTAGACCTTAAACAGTCTTGGTCCCAAAACCTCCAGTCGGTCTTAAGACCGTTAGACCATCAAACAGTCTTGACCTCAAAGTCTCTAAATGGTTTGAGACCATTTGAATAAAATATAATTAATCTCAAATGGTTTTGAAACCATTTAGTCCTCCAAATGATCAACTCCTTCAAATGGTCAATGTATCCAAATGGTTTTGAAGTTTGTTTTACCCTTTCGATATTGAGATCCATTACCCATTCAGTTTTGAACTCAATTACCCATCCGATCTTGAAGTCAATTACCCATTCGGTCTTGAAATCGAATCAACCCATTCGGTCTAGAAACCGAATAAATCCATTCAGTCTTGAAACTGAATCTATCCATTCGGTCTTGAAACTGAATCCATCCATTCGGTCTTGAAACTGAATCATCAATCATTGATTTGAAACTGAATCCATCTATTGGGTCTAGGGTTTGCAATCAATGGACCCTACAACATTGAAACCATTGGAATTAGATCAAATTGAAACCATTGGATCATCATCCAACTTATGACATCACCTGACCCCAAACGGTATTGAGGTTATTTGACCTCAAACGGTCTTCAGACCGTTTGCCCTCAAACGGTCTTGAGACCGTTTGATCACCAAAAAGAAAAATCGTTTGCACATGTTCTATGTTGAGGTGTGTGCTTAAGATGACATCATCATCTTCAAGCTTCGATCCTTCAAAATCTACTGCCATTCTTATGGTAATTTTATCAGTTTGATCGAAGGAATTTCAAGAAGAACAAAATGATCAACAAGTGATGAAGAATTGAATGTAATAATAACATTTAAGGGTTCAAGTTATATAACCCACCTTCAAAATTCAATAAAAGCTTCAAGCTTCACGTCCCCAATGGTGAATGAAGCTTTCTCAACTTCCCATAGTCTGTTCTCAAGTCTTTGAGTGAAAGGATTGGCTAGAGTTGAAGATTGAATGAAGAAAAGAAGAAATTAAGCATTGAATTTTGATTTCCACCATGAATTCAAGGTTGAAGATGACTATGGAGCTTACCTATAGGTTTGGATACGTCCTCCTATTGCTCCTAAGCTCCCTTGTGTTCAACCAAAGCAAGGAAATAAAAAGGGATCGAAAAAGCCTTTCATGTTGGTTGAAAATGGGATGTATATAAGGGAATTTCAATGAGAGAGAAAGTGTTATAAAAATCCTTTAATTTCCAAAATTGGTGCCACATACTCCCCTCCATCCCTTGAATATGAATCCATATCCCCCACCTTTTAATTCCTCTTCATTATCCATGAATTAAAAGAAAACAAATTAAGCACCTTAATCAATATAATAATAATATCCAAAATTGAGTGGATATTACTTTTCCTTTAACTTATGTGAGTGGGCTCTCCACTCACTTTAGATATTTCGTTGCCTTTGCAAGGCACAAGGATGTCCATACTTATGTAATTTCAACCATCACATTTTTGGTTGAAGGGAAATTCAGTTAATATATTTATTTTTGCATTAAATTGAATTAGAGTTTCAATTATGCTTAAATCTTGATTATTTTAATATGAAGATTCTCTCTCCTCCAAAGAGATTCAAATGATATGCCCCTCTAATTTTCGTTTCTCTATATGATGCCAAGAAACATAAGGGACTCTCTAGAAGTGGTATTTTGCATATTGAACCCTAGGTTTTGGGTAAATTGCACATTACACCAAAACTAGGTTTTAATGCACAACATTGCTCAACAAGTTCTTTCTTGGTACCCAGGCATGTGGAATCCATACCTCTGCATCATTTTCATTCTTATGATGCTTCAACATATGAGGAATATTTTATCATGTAACATTTGCAAGTTAACCCCTCAACTTGGGTAATTTGCACATTAGTCCAAAATAGGCAAAACATTGATTTCAACATTATTCAAAAAGGACTAAAATGAAACATAAGTTCCTCTTGAGCCTTAATTACTTTTCAAAAGATAAAAGCAAGCATATAATTATCTTTATTAAACAAAACATCTAGGGTTAAGGCATAACCCAGGTTAGGGATGTTACAAATTATCCACCCCTAACAGGGATTTCGTCCCCGAAATCATCAAGAGAAAAGAGGGGTACTTCCTCCTCATCTCTTCCTCTAGCTCCCACATAGCTTCTTCAATTCCACGGTGATGCCATAGAACTTTCACAAGACATATGTCTTTCTTTTTCAGCTTTTTAATTCTTTTATTAAGGATCATCACAGGTCCTTCAACATATGATATATCATCATTTAATTCTACCTCCACAGGTTGCAAAACTAACTCTGTGTCAGGATGACACTTTCTCAGCATGGAGATATGGAACATTGGATGCAACGTATGCAACTCAGGTGGTAACTCCAGCTTATAGGCTACCTTTCCAATCTATTCAATGATTGGAAAGGCCCCATAAATCTAGGAGCTAACTTTCCCTTCCTTCCAAATATAAGGACACCTTTCCAAGGTGAGACCTTGAGATATACTCTGTCTCCAACCTAGAATTCTAAAGGTCTTCATCGTTTTTTGGCGTACGACTTCTGTCTATCCTGTGTAGTCTTTAATTGTTGTTGTATTACTTTAATCTTCTCAGTTGTCTGCTGCACAAGCTCAGGACCCAAAAGTTGATATTCTCCTATTTCATACCAACATAAAGGAGATCTACAACGTCTACCATATAATGATTCATATGGTGCCATATCAATACTATGTTGATAGCTATTATTGTAAGAAAATTCTATCAAGCTCAGGTGTAGATCTCAATTTCCTACAAACTGAAGGACACATGCGCTAAGCAAATCCTCCAAAGTTTGTATGGTCCACTCAGATTGTCCATCTGTCTATGGGTGAAAGGTTGTAATAAACCTTAATTTTGTACCCAAAGCTTTGTGTAGTCATTCCCAAAAATGACTCGTAAACTGGGGACCTCTATCAGAAACAATAGTAACCGGAACCCTGTGCAACCGCACTATCTCATCTACATATATTTGTGCAAGCTTCTCAACAGTGTAGGTTGTTTTGATAGGAAGGAAATGTGTTGTCTTAGTCAACCTATCAACTATCACCCATATGGAATCATGACCTTTGGTTGTTCTAGGAAAACCAACCACAAATTCCATGGTCACATGATCACATTTCCACTATGGTATAGTTAAAGGTTGCATTGTTCCTGCGGGCTTTTGATGTTCAGCTTTAACCTACTGACACACCGGACACTGTATAAAAAACTCAGCTACATCCTTCTTCAATCCTAGCCACCAATACATATCCTTCAAGTTATGATACATTTTGGTGCTCCCTGGAGGCATTGCATACATAGAAGAATGAGCTTCCTCCAAGACTAACTTCCTTAAGTCATTGGCATCAGGTACTACCGTCCTACCATGGTAACCGACTACCTAATCCTCTGACTCATGAAAGCCATCCCATTTTTCACTACCATACTCTGACCTGATCTGCTAAACCACAGTATCAGCTTGATGTGCTTCTTTAATCTGTTGTCTTAGAGTAGGTTTTATGTGCATCTCAGCTAACAGCCCGGCTAACAATGATACTTTAAGCTGTACATTGTTTTGCCTCAAGGAGATAAGTATATATCTATTAAAGCACACTAAGGAGTTCAACTGTGCTTTATTTAAGGCTGGTGATGATGATTTCCTACTTAGTCCATCATCCACTACATTAGCCTTTCCTGGATGATAATCAATTGTACAATCGTAGTCCTTGATTAACTCCATCCAGCGGCGTTGTCTCTTGTTCAACTCATGTTGTGAGAAGATATATTTTAGATTCTTATGGTCTGTGAAAATCTGGAATGTTTCCCCATAGAGATAATGTCTCCAGATCTTCAAAGCATGGACCATAGTAGCTAGCTCTAGATCATGTATCAGATAATTCTCCTCATGTTTCTTAAGCTATCGAGAGGCAAAAGAAATCACTTGATTATCCTGCATCAACACACATCCTAGACCATTCTTAGATGCATCAGAAAAAACTATGTACCCTTTCCTTTGCTCAGGTAACACCAGCACAGGTGCACTTGTTAACATTTCTTTCAACATCTGGAAAGAATGTTGACACTTGTCATTCCAGACAAAAGTAACCTCCTTCCTGGTCTACTTGGTTAGGGGTAAATTTATAGAACTGAAGTTCTTATTGAACCTCCTATAATATCCCGCCAGTCCTAGGAAACTATGTATCTCCGTCAGTGTCCTTCTCTATTCCCATTGCAGGACAGATTCTACGTTCTTAGGATCAACACGGATACCTGAGGCAGTGATTACGTGTCCTAGAAAAGAAACTTCTGGTAACCAGAACTCACATTTGCTAAACTTAGCATACAACTTATGCTCTCTTAGCAAAGTTAAAACTTGACGGAGATGCTGCTCATGATGTTGAGCATCTCTACTTTATACCAAGATGTCATCTATAAAGACTACTATAAACTGATCAAGAAAAGGCCGAAAGATTCTATTCATGAGTTCCATGAATGCAGTTGGTGCATTAGTTAGTCCAAACGACATAACTATGAACTCATAGTGACCATACCTTATCCTAAAGGCAGACTTAGGTATGTCACTGTCCTTGATACGCAATTGATGATATCTCGACCTTAGATCTATCTTAGAGAAGATAGTTGTGCCACATAATTGATCAAATAGATCATCGATCCTTAGTAGAGGATACTTGTTCTTTATAGTTACCTTATTTAACTGCCTATAATCAATGCATAAACACATTGATACGTCCTTCTTCTTAACAAAGAGAATCGGAGCACCCCATGGTGAAGTACTCAGTCGGATAAAACCTTTCTCAAGTAACTCCTACAACTGTTTCTTAAGCTCTGCCATCTCAGTAGGTGTCATTCTATATGGTGTTTGTGCTATTGGTTGCGTGTCCGGGATTATATTAATCTCAAAATCAATGTCTCAGGGTGGAGGAACACCAGGAAGTTTCTCAGGGAACACATCTTCAAATTCCCTAACTATCGAAACTTCAGAAACATTAGAACTCTCCATTGTGGTGTCTAGCACATGTCCAAGAATGCAAATCATCCTTGTCTCGTCAGCTTCTCAGCTACCATAGCTGACACAAGATGGGTTGGAAGAATCTTTCTATCTCCCTGAAAGATCCATGTGTCACCATCATATGTGAACATAGCTTGCTTGGACTCACAATCCAAGACAACCTTATACTTTTCTAGGGTGTCCATCCCGAGAATTATATTGAACCCATGCAACTCAAGTGGTATAAGATCCACCTGAATGCGATGTTTGGAAAAGGAAAGAATGCGGGGAGAACACACCTCCTGCAACACTGTAGATCCCATCAAAAGGGTTTCTAATAACAGACTATCTGCTCTATGACGGATAGTCATGTTGCATTCAAGGATCACTTTTTGAGTGATAAAGGAATGTGTAGCACCCGGATCAATCAAAAAAGATATGAAGCTGGATGAAGACAAATCATAATGAAATAGTTCCATCTTACCTATCACAACTCGAGGGTTGACTACTGCTTCAGGTTGATTCATTGCATAGAATCTCACCGTTGCTTGTTGTTGACCCGGTGCTCGGTTGTTAGGTGTCGACGAACTAGCTTGGGATGCTTGTCCACGTCCTCTAGTGCCACTCGAAAACTGTCGCCGCTGAGAGCCTTGTTGACTCTGCCTCTGAGGTTGAGTCACACTTGCTGCTCTAGCTCGACAATCTTTCATCAAATGCCCCATCTTTCTACATATAAAACAACCTCTGGTCTCCCTCTCTGGCCTGGGTGGTCCTATTACTGACACTGATGCTGAGCAGTGGGATCCTTCTGGTGGTAAACTACACCCTCTACCCCTACTCAACATCCATTGTGTCTGGGTATTGAATCTTGGTGGTGCTATTGGTGCAGAAAATCTCAGTTTCTTGAAACTTTTAGACCCTTGTGCTTGAAATTGAGTATACACCTTCATACTCTTAGTCTGACACTTCTCAATCACGGACCTTTCTATCCGTCTGACGGACTCCACAAAAGTGGCAAACCTCTCCATGTTCTCCAAAGCAGACACAGGAGTGGTCAATTCAACGTTCAACCCCTTCTCAAAATGTCAAATTCTTTCCTCATCAGTAGCTTCCATATGCGGATAGAACCACAAAAGCTCCATGAAATTAGCCTCATACTCACTAATGTTCATTGGTCCTTGCCTTAACCTCTCAAACTGAGAGATTTTTTCATCTAGAAATGTCTTGGGGAAATATCTACTGATGAATTCTCGTCGAAATACTTCCCATCTGATCTCAACACCTGGCCTCTTGCCCTCTTCTATTGTCCACCAGTGGCCAGCACTCCCTTTTAGAAGGTACACTGCATGCCTTACCTTCTCTGCTTCAGGGATATTGAGGATTCTGAAGGCCTTCTCCAGCTCAGTCAGCCACATATCTGCATCTGCTGGGTCAGCTGTACCAGCATATTCTATGGCTCCAACCCGGCAAAGTCGTTCAAATGTCTTATCAGCTCCCTGTCCTTCATGGTGAGCTGGTGCCCTAGGTGTAGGTGGTGGCATCCTATCCGCCATATGTGTCATGGTTACCATGAACTGCCCAAACAGATCATGGAAGGCTGGGTTTTCCAATGCAGCTTGGTTAAGTTGGGGATGTTCAGGTTCTGGTTCCTCCCTATCCTGATCCCTTGCACCACTTCCTGGTGCAGCAATGCTGCTCTCAGCAGCATGTTCTTCGTGTGATATAGACATCTTAAAGTTATTCTTCTCTTCCTATATTAGTAGAAGACACTATTAGATAATTGGAAGACACTAGAATAGACTCAACAACCTTAATCCTATGTCTCTGTAGACTCAGCGAACCTAGAGCTCTGATACCAACTAAACTGAGACGACCCGACACCAGATCAGACCGTCATAGTGTAATTAATTTCAAAATTAAACATAAGCAGCGGAATTACTGAAAATCACTAAAACTTAAAACCATTTACAAAGATATCCAAACACAGGAAAACTCTTATACAAGAACCAAAGTATCACATATACATCCTGGTTGATAAGTACCTATCCTATACCATTCCTTCTCGAGGATTACAAGCATCAACTGCCCTGTTAAAAATATACACAGACGGTATAAGAACCTTGAGGCATCAAGCCAAAATCTCAGATTGATTCATTAAAAGTACTAGCTACAAACTCCGAGGACCTGAGAGTACAGAGACGACACATAGGACTCTATATACAAACATGACAGCCAGTGTCTCCACCTAGATGTCACTGCTATCCCTGTTGCTACTACTGCAGCTGTTCTTCCCCTGTTGTAGGGTTTCTGCTTCTTCTTCTGAGTCTACCTAAAAAGTTGGATCCCACGGGGGTGAGACAATTGAAATTGTCCCAGCGAGAGATATAACTCTCAGCCAAAAATATTATTATTACAATTTAATAGAATAAAATTGAGCAGAGGAATCATATATATATTCAACAATAGATAAATCAATGTCTAAACAAATTAGAGCATTATTCTTTATTCAAGGCATTTCAACTATATCTTGAGAAAGCAGCATGTCACTTATCCAATAAGGAACTGAAGAATATGTATAACATTTATCCTTCTAGGATATGCTAAACAAAGCAACATTAACCATTGATTCTTGTATGTCAACCTTAAGAAAATATGCTACATGGCTTATTACATTTTACAATCATACTTAAGCCCTGAGGAGATGAGGTATACCGCTCATACTCCAACCGACCATTGTGAAATCAAAATCAGTACCATACATAGGTCAAGGAAGAGTCAGATTCCCATGACCTCATCCTCCTCATTCAGTATGAGGACAAAATGCAGGACATCTTGTGTCTATGCAAAATAGCTTTCCAGGGTATCCTGGCAACTTTGCTATAGAGTTACATTGGTAGTTGTACTCTCTTCACAATCGAGAGATATCAGGTTTATCTCACATTGATCTGATATTAACATTATTGGGAGATTCAAGATACATCCATCCCGACATTCGGGAGATTAGTGATACATCCATCCTGACATATATAATGAAGGATTGAGAGATTTAATGTTTATCTCACATCAATTCCTCCATTAGGGTGTAAGGATATTCACGCCCATAACCCCCACATACTCAACAGTATGCCCTCTAAGAGTTTTCATAGGAAAACCTGTTTCACCATCACCAACTACTGACGATGATGATTCTATGGTCAGGGCTCTACATGATAAGATTTCACTTGATTAATTAAGTACATTACCAAATTCTTTTAGCATCACTCAAGTTTTCAAACATAAATCATTATAGAAAATGCTATAAAGAATGAGTAATACTTCTATCAAGTACTTTTCAAAGCTTAATAAAACATTGGGATATCAATCCCTTATCACATCAGGGGCATTCTCATCCCTTAACATCTCATCATCATGATTATGGAATATGGGTAATCAAACCCTCAATTCATCAAGAACACTTGTTACCACTTATCAGGTAGCTAATACCTTCATGTCATTTGACCAAGGTAAACATGATACTTGCACTACATGTATCTCACATGGCTCTTAAAGCCCATTAATCTCTTTTTACCTCTCACTAGGCAACACAGCATATTATGGCTTACAAAACCCATAAACAATTTCATTAATAAAACATCATAGCTCATACCTGGCTATGTCCAACATCTCATGATACTTGCATGATTAGTGCACATGATAACAATTATATCAATTACATATCATCACTATGCAATGTAAGAGTAACATCACTATTTCCTCATTAGAGTTAGGATTTCCCAATTCATGTCAATTAGGAATACTCATCCCATTCCCCAAATTAGGGTTTTGTTTTATCATCATATTGCCCAAGATTAGGGTTTCATACACTATAACCCAAGATTAGGGCTTCGCATACCTTTACCCTATATCAGGGTTAGGATTTCATATCAAGGTTGAACATAACATTACATACCATCACCTTGCGTTAGAGTTTCACATCACATCATTGCATTAGGGTTTCATTTGATATCACCCTTGATTAGGGTTTATTATAGCTTTTCCCCAAATTAGGGTTTCATGAAGCATCCTCTTAAATTAGGGCTTTTCATTATATTACCCTTAATTGGGATTTCTCATATCATCACTCTAGATTAAGGTTACATCATTACCCTAGATTAGGGTTTCACCTATCATTGCCCTCAATTAGGGTTAGGGATCATGAACCTTCTCAATTAGGGTTTCATGATCTCTTTATCAAGGATCATACCCTAATTACATATTTTATTCATGTTGAAAGTGTAGAAGCTTATCCACTACATGATTATTATATATATGAAGGAATTCCTCTCTCTCTCATCCTCTAGAGGATGTTGATTTACTTCAAATTTGATTAGATTAGGTCAACCCCTCAATCAAGTGTATACATCTATGGTTATCATAGTGTATTGAGTTACTACTTTCATATATATTAAAGGTTAACCACTCAAAAGGTACTAATCACTTAAGTACCTTAAAGGTACAACCATTGTAATTATCTTTGATAAACATTATCAACAATCATGGGGTTGATTGTACATACATGGTTTGAATCAATTAGATCTTCAAACGGTCTTGAGGTATTAGACCTTCAATCGGTCTTGAAGTACTTTGACCTTCAAACGGTCTTGAAGTACTTTGACCTTTAAACGGTCTTGAAGACCGTTAGACCTTAAATGGTCTTGGTCCCAAAACCTTCAATTGGTGTTAAGACTGTTAGACCGTCAAACTGTCTTGACCTTAAAGTCTCTAAACAGTTTGAGACTATTTGAATAAAATATAATTAATCTCAAATGGTTTTGAAATTGTTTAGTCTTCCAAACAATCAACTCCTTCAAATGGTCAACGTATCCAAATAGTTTTGAAGTTCAGTTTACCCATTCGATCTTGAGATCGATTACCCATTTGGTTTTGAACTCAATTACCCATTCGATCTTGAAGTCAATTACCCATTCAGTCTTGAAACCGAATCAACCCATTCGGTCTTGAAACTGAATCTATCCATTTGGTCTTGAAACCGAATCATCAACCATTGATTTGAAACTGAATCCATCTATTGGGTCTAGGGTTTGCAATCAATGGACCCTCCAACATTGAAACCATTGGAATTACATCAAATTGAAACCATTGGATCATCATCCAACTTATGACATCACCTGACCCCAAACGGTCTTGAGGTTATTTAACCTCAAATGGTCTTGAGACCGTTTTCCCTCAAACGATCTTGAGACAATTTGGTGTCAAACGATCTTGAGACTGTTTGATCACCAAAAAGAAAAACCATTTGCACATGTTCTATGTTGAGGTGTGTGCTTAAGATGACATCATCATCTTCAAGCTTTGATCCTTCAAAATCTACTACCATTCTTATGGTAATTTTATCAGTTTGATTAAAGGAATTTCAAGAAGAACAAAATGATCAACAAGTAATGAAGAATTGAATGTAATAATAACATTTAAGGGTTCAAGTTGTATAACCTTCCTTCAAAATTGAATCCAAGCTTCAAGCTTCACGTCCCCAATAGTGAATGAAGCTTTCTCAACTACCCAAGGTCCTTTCTGAAGTCTTTGAGTGAAAGGATTGGTTAGAGTTGAAGATTGAATGAAGAAAAGAAGAAATTAAGCATTGAATTTCGATTTCCACCATGAATTCAAGGTTGAAGATGACCATGGAGCTTACCTACAGGTTGGGTCACGTCCTCCCATTTCTCCTAAGCTCCCTTGTGTTCAACCAAAGCAAGGAAAGAAAAAGGGATCGAAAAATCCTTTCATGTTGGTTGAAAATGGGACATATATAAGGGAATTTCAATGAGAGAGAAAGTGTTATAAAATCCTTTAATTTACAAAATTGGTGCCACATACTCCCCTCCATCCCTTGCATACGAATCCATATCCCCACCCTTGTAATTAATCTTCATTATCTATGAATTAAAAGAAAAAAAATTAAGCACCTTAATCAATATAATAATAATATCCAAAATTGAGTGGATATTACTTTTCCTTTAACTAATGTGAGTGGGCTCTCCACTCACTTTAGATATTTCATTGCCTTTGCAAGGCACAAGGATTTCCATACTTATTTAATTTCAACCATCACATTTTTGGTTGAAGGGCAATTCAATTAGTATATTTATTTTTGCATTAAATTGAATTAGGGTTTCAATTATGCTTAAATCTTGATTATTTTAATATCAAGATTCTCTCTCCTCCAAAGAGATTCAAACGAGATGCCCCTATAATTTTCATTTCTCTACATGATGCCAAGAAACATGAGGTATTCTCTAGAAGTGGTATTTTGCATATTGAACCCTAGGTTTTTCGTAAATTGCACATTACACCAAAACTAGGTTTTAATGCACAACATTGCTCAACAAGTTCTTTCTTGGTACTCAGGCGTGTGGAAGCCATACCTCTGCATCATTTTCATTCTTATGATGATTCAAAATTTTAGGAACATTTTATCATGTAACATTTTCAAGTTAACCCCTCAACTTGGGTAATTTGCACATTAGTCCAAAACAGGCAAAACATTGATTTCAACATTATTCAAAAAGGACTAAAATGAAACATAACTTCCTCTTGAGCCTTAAGTACTTTTCAAAATATAAGAGCAGCATATAATTATCTTTATTAAACAAAACATATAGGGTTAATGCATAACCCAGGTCAAGGATGTTACAAGTAGTGTCATTTGTTTAATCGTTGTTGTCATCTATGATCCAATTTGTTATTTTCTCTGGTCCAATTTGTTGTACCCAATCCAAATTATTATTATCTCAGGTCTAATTTATTATTTATATAAGAGATAGAAAATATGAAGAATAGTAGGGAAGTAGTACAATTATTTTTTTAATTAATAGTTATCTCTGGTCCAATTTATTATTATCTTTGATCCAATTTGTTTTTATCTCCTGTCCAATTTGTTATTTTAAAAGAGAGAGAAAATATAAGGAATAGGAGGGAAGTAGTGTCGTTAATTATTTTAAATTTAGTTATTATCTCTAGTCAAATTTATTGTTCTGTATGGTCCAATTTTTTATTATCTCTGGTCTAAGTTATTAATATAACATGTCTAATTTGTTGTTATATCTGGTCTATTGTGTTGTTATTTCTAGTTTGGTGTTTTCCTCCTCATTTCACTCATCACAAAGAGATGTGTTGATACCATTGGTCCAATTTTGTTGTTATATGTGGTCCAGTTTGTTGTTATCTTCTGTCTAGTGTTTTGTTTTTTAAGAGAGAAAAATTAAGAGGAATAGGAGGAAGTAGTGTCATTGATTTGTTTATTTGAGATGTTATCTCTTGTCCAATTTGTTATTATCTCAGATCTAATTTGTTATTATATTTGTTTTGTTATGTTGTCATCTCTGATCCACTATGTTGTTATCTCTAGTATGTTGTGTTGTTATTATTTTTCACAAATGTTTGTCAAAATTGGTCATGTTGGAACATATTTCTTATAACGAATTTAACAATTGTTGTTTTGTCAAAAAAAAGTCATAAATTGGAAGTAATAAATAAAATAAATTTTCTCTCCTTTGTTATTTTCTTTTTTTTCTAGTAATTTCTACTCATCTTTTAGATTATATATTACATTTTCTCAAAAATATATCGGCATTTCTCTTATTGTAACGTACTTTTTAAGGACTAATAGTTTTATTTGTTAAAAACCATTACAGTGTGAAATCTATTAGTAAAATTATTTGTTTTTCTTCTCTCCTGCAACCACTCCTTCTCTCGACTTCTTCTTCCCACTCCCTCTGTCACACACTACTTTTCCATCATTTAGTCTTAGGTAGAGTTCCACGCCACTTTGAAAGCATTGGCTACTACTGAGCAAAATTGGTCTAGAATCTCGTCCAATCTAACCTCTGTATAGCATATCTCTAAATATATAGATAATATATATTTCTTCATTAATAAGGTAAGAAACAAGTACACAAAAGTGCGTGAAAATTTGGAGAATGGTCACGAAGAATATCCCTCTCATATGTTAGAGAAGAGACTTAAATATGTTATTAGAGGCATGTTGGAAATAAAGTGTTGGATAGAAACACAAATCATACACATGCATGGAATAGTAAAGACAAAACAATGATTTTTTTGCAAAAAAAATTAATAAAAAAATCATGATATTATTCGTAAAACAAAACTAGACATTGAAACAACGTGATAACAAGCACATATGACAAAATCTAAAGACAACGAAATTTTTGTAAGAAAGAACAATTGTTGCCACTTGGCATGTATTATCTATGCCACCATGAGGTTTTGAGAACATTAATATGTAAAAAAATCATCAGATTTATGTCATGTAAGCTCCTAGTGGTCTATCATTTTTTGATAAACCATTATGCAATTTTAATTAGATCCAACATTGTAGAATCACAAAGTGGCATAAGAAACATCAAAATTCAGAAACAACAAGGTTTGAGTCCATAACACAAAGAAAGTAGACAATAGTGATTGTATTACATCATTCTGAATGATGTAAAACAAGTGATATCATGGGTCAGACAAGGTGAAAAGGCTTGCAAAAAGGGGTTCCCTATTTCAAACCCCACCTGCTTTTTCTGCCAAACAATACCATCTGTTCAAAATTAAACGAGACTACAAAATACATGAGACTATTTGATACAAATCAAAACAAAAACAGATAAACATGGTATTGTGAGTACCATTACAGATAGTCTCTCTTAAATAAAGGATGGATACTAGGTCCTTTGTCCTCTCTTAGATATGAAACTGTAAAAGGTTTTTAGGGTAAAATCCAACTAGGATTCTAGGAACCTAGCAGCCTTCATGGGCCAATTGTATAATATAAAATCCATATGTATCAGGGTATGCGTCTTCAAAAACTTGAAGAAACATCAAGCAAGTAATATGTCTACATTAAATATAAACACTTATACTATGCTTTTGGTCATCATACATCCTTTGAGTGCCTCCTTCCTCAACATGGTCATCTGGAATATTTCTATAACCATTCTGTAAGTTGTATGAAACTATGGTGGAATGGTTGAACTTACGACCACTGCCTTTGTCTCCCCTTCCATTCGGTTTGTGTTTACCAGTAGTGGTCAATGTTATTGGGTCTTCATTCACAGAAATATATGAGTCAGAGACATCCTGCATAGGTATCCCTTAAATGACCTCAGCAACATCAGGATGAAATATTGTGTGCATTCCATTATTCCAAGATTTATCATTCACCTCTTCATTTCCATCCTTGTTCCATGTAGAACTCTCATAGTTCATGTCAACCTCTAGTTCAGATGTGTGAGTCTTTTTCTTTCTCTTCCACACCTTTGCTCCACTAGGATTTGGTGTGGATACCTTGGAATTCACATTTTTCTCCTAAGTCTTTTCCACCTCATCTTCCTCCGGTGAATCAACTATTATAGGTTTATATCAATTTCCAGCCGATTGTTTGTTACCATCTTTCTCTTTGTCAGGTTGATGTCATTTAGCATGTATTCCATTGTCGTAGTATTTCTACATCTACCCTCCTCATTATACAACTTCACCGTAGTCACCTCCTTGCTCTTTGTTTATTCTCTATCCATATATTTCAATAGAGCTAGGATTATAGGCTCTTGAACAGTGACCAATTTACCACGACTTAGGTACAATTCAAGAAGCATGTTGTATTTGAGTTTTCATTCCATTCTGTTGATAAGAATCATAGATTGAATTGGTTTTGTGGGATCTGATTCAACTATGAGTCTCGCAAATCAACTTCTTCTCTTCTTGACTATATGATCATCTACCATCACAAGAATACCTAGTGATTGACCCACAATTTCAAACATCGATGGCACATATAGGTCTAGCACCAGGTTCGATATCCTTACATAGGCTACAATATGATCTGGAAGGCCCACTTTTGGTATTAAATTTCCATCTGATTTGCAAACCATTAGACAACTATTAAACATGGACCAAGGTCCTCCCATGATTGCAGTTTCATAGTCCATCTTTCAAGAAAACTACACAACATAAAATTTCATATTGAGTTCATACAAGTTCAACTCGCGATGGGTTTCCAAGTAATCACAATCGATCCTCCATCATTATGTACCCATTTCTCTTTCTAATGAACTTTATGATGACTGTGAATTTCCAAGGAACTAGTAATGTTTTTGATCCATCAGGATTGATATATAGCTTCGGGCATCCCTTATCAATGACTAGCTTGACATCACTTGGATCTAATTTGGAAAATCTAGTTGTCTGTGAACTCCATTCATGAGGCAACTCATTGGCCTACCATCATATATAGATTTTTTGAAGGTACTTGGGTACCTAGAACTACTTCCTTTAGTAGAACTTTTACTACTACATTTTTGGCCAATAACGTCGCTGCCCTTAGCGTCATTTTTACTAGAATAACTGACCTAATACACTATTGCATCGGTTTTATCATTAACACTGACCTTACAAGCTTTCCGCGGTGAAAATTTGTGTGATTTTTGCTTCATGCCTCGATCTATAGGGTTTGTTTTTCCAAATAACCGACGCTATAGGGTCAACAAAAAATGCGGGCACCACTTTGGACCTATTGGGTCAGTTTTCTGAAAATAACCGACCATGTAGCACCACTCTATAGGATCGGTTTTTTAGGTTACCCGACCTTACTGGTGGTCCTAAAAAACATGGGCACCACTTCACCTGTAGCGTCAGTTTTCTTTGTTAACCGACGCTATAAGGTCCTCTATAGCATCGATTAATAGAGAAAACTGACACTACAGGTGAAGTGGTTCCTACGTTTTTCAGGTCCGCTTACTAAGTACATCAGTATCGTCACTTTGGTCGATCAATGAAGAAAGAAGATGTCATGCTCAGTACTACAGAAATGGCTTCTAACATCACATTTACAAGCATCGATTGTCTACAGGAAACTGACGCCTAAACACTACAACGTCGGTTGGATACACAAACTGACATCTTTATGTGAAGAGCGGCCAGACACGAGTATCACTTATAATTTAGCGTCAGTTCCTTAATACGCAACCGACGCCTAAAATCGACCGCTAAATCCAAAATTTTCAGTGGAAAAAGATTACCTCCAAAATTTAACATACGGCGTCGGTTATTAACTAAATAACCGACGACTAAAGGTATTTCACGAGACAGAAATTGGGCACATTTCTATCATCGGTTGTCTTTCAATAACCGACGTCGATGTGTTTTCCCGCGCTGTCCATGCAAAAAATTTCACCCCCTGTGGCGTCGGTTTTCTACGTTAACCGATGACTATGGTTAGAATTCGAGAACATTTTTTTTGTCGGCATATGTAGATAAACGTCAGTTTTTCTAGTAGAAACCGACGACTATCATTGATAATAGGTGTCAGTTTTTTTGTGGCAACCGATGCCGATTGTTATAAGTGTCAGTTGCTTTTAATAATCGACGCCGATTGTTAACTTAATAGCACCTGCCTGAACCAGACTCTTCCCCTTTCTCTGTTTTATTCCCGATTAAAAGAGTTTAGGGTCTGGCGATTTCTCTCCATCGATGATATCTCTGCCGCCATTGCTGCTACTACCACCATCGCCGTTACTGCTGCTACCGCCGTCGCCGTTGCTGCTAGCCTCCGTCGTCATTGTTGTTGCTATCGCCGTTGTTGTTGGCTGCGCCGCACAACTACCTCTATCATTGATGCTACTACTACTGCTACTGCTACTGCTACTGTGTCGGACACTACACAACCACTGCCTTTGTGCATAGCTACCACACAACCACTGCCGTCGCTGCACTGAGGAGCCACGAGCTCGCACCACTGCCTACAGGTAACAACATTTTTTATTTTACTGATGTCGATCAACTAATTAGTATTTACTTATCTACATATTTGTATTTACTTATCTACTGATTTATATCAACTTATATACTAATTTGTATTTACTTATCTACTGATTCATATTTACTTCTATTGATTTGTATTTACTTATCTATTGATTTGAATTTACTTATCTACTGATTTGTATTTACTTATCTACTGATTTATATTTACTTATCTACTGATTTGTATTTACTTATGTGATGATTTATATTTACTTAAATACTAATTTGTATTTACTTATCTACTCATTCATTCATCTAATGAATTTTTATTCATCACATTATTTAAATTTAGGGCTTTGTATTGTTCATCTACTTTTTAAAATTATTTAATCATCTACTGATTTATATTTATTTATCAACTGAGCTATACTTTTTTAGATAAGTAAATCAACCTAGGATATGAACAAATCTTGTGCTTGCATATATTTGTTCTTCTAATCCTCATGCTTGACCTAATTCAGTAAATTTTGATGCATGTTGAAATAAGATTCAAACTTGTCCATTCTAGCATCCTAATTTGATTTGAATATTCTCACTCTCCCAATGTTCCATTAGGCTCTATTTTGATTCAAATATTTGATATATGGAATCATGGTTTATTTATTGTTTATTATTTACTGACAAGAATGATTAAATGATGTTACGCAAAACTTAGGATATGAATGATGAAACTAAGATTGTAGGTATAAGAATGACAGCACATGTATTTGTTGGCCTAGAAACTCGTCCAAGATTTACTCATTAGGAGTAAATCATGGATAGTCCCCAATTTGGGACTGTTCTTGACACCTAATCTCACTTAGGATGTAAGTGTATAATATGTATTGGGTTTTCAAGAAAATTGCAGTAGCATTTCCCCATTTGTTCTCTAAGTACATATGTACTTGGAGAACATCGAAGAAATGCTGCCGAAATTTTCTTAAAAACCCAATACACATTATACACTTACTAGTGAGATTAGGTGTTCAAGAATGGGATAGATGGTATACATTTATTATATATAAGAATGACATCACATGTATTTGTTGGCCTAGAAAGCTGTCCAAGATTTACTCATTCGGAGTAAATCTTGGATAGTCCCCAGTTTGGGATTGTTCTTGAACACTTAATCTCACTTAGGATCTTTTAACCATTAATTATATATAAGACCTTAAACCCAAAACTTTTAACCATAAACTCTAATATGTTAACCCTAGACCCTAATCTTGTTCTAATATATACTTGTTTTCTCTTTGATCATAGAATGGATAGATCATGGATGTCCATTCCAAATCGCAACACCCTAGAGTTTATTTCTGGTCTTGATTAGTTTATTAGATTTGTCGAGGAACATAGGAAACAACCTGGAGATAGGTTCTACTGTCCATGTAGGCATTGCGGTAACAACTTGAAAGTCAGCATTGGTGATGAAATCAAAAGTCATGTCATGTGCAATGGGATTGTACAAGGCTATATAGAATGGTACTGGCATGGAGAGATTTCAAACCTGAAATCAGTGGATGTAAATAGCAGTGCTTGTGTGGAAGAAGAAATTACCTCCGATGACGTAGATGTGAACGAACCAGTTCTAGTAGACATCATTGATGCGATACTGGATAGTTGTGAGGTAGAGCACACTGATCCACCTCCCATGTTTAGAAACATTGTGCATGATGTTGAGATACCGTAATACACAGGTTGTAAGTTGACGAAGCTTAGAACTGTGTTGAGATTGTATAAGCTGAAACCTAACAATAGATGGAGCGACAAAAACTTCACGTCATTGTTGTCTTTGTTGAAAGAAATTCTTCCTAAAGGAAACGAGCTGCCAATCTCAACATACCAGTTAAAGAAATTGTTGTGCCCAATGGGAATGGAGGCTAAGAAGATACACACATGCCCGAATGATTATGTATTATTTCAAAAGGACTATGTGGATTTGAAATATTGTCCCAAATTTGGTGCGTCAAGGTATAAATTGACGACTTTAGGGGAGTCCAAAACTGGTTCTCCTGCCAAGGTGATGTGGTATCTACCTATAATACCACGGTTTCAACGCTTCTTTGCCAATCCGATAGATGTGAAGAATTTGAGGTGGCATGTAGATGTTAAGAAAAATAATGATGGGATCCTACGACATGAGTCTGATTCCCCACAGTGGAAGAAGATTGGTTTATTGTACCCTGAATTCGGTGAAGAAGTCAGGAATCTAAGACTTGGGCTTTGTACAGATGGGATGAATCTGTACGGGACATTGTGCAACCAACATTGCACTTGGCTAGTTATGCTTGTTATATACAATCTTCCCCCTGGTTGTGTATGAAAAATAAGTATGTTATGCTATCGTTGTTGATATCAGGCCCTAAACAACCTGGAAATGATATCGACATTTATCTTGAACCTCTGATTGATGACTTGAAGAAGCTCTAGGGTGAAGATGTGATGACCTATGATGCTTCATGAAGAGAGACATTTCGTGTGCACGCTATGTTGTTTTGCACTCTGAATGACTTTCCAACATATGGGAATTTGTCTGGATATAGTGTCAAAGGATCTAAAGTGTGTCCTATATGTGAAGAGAACACTAATTCAATACGACTAAAACACGACGGCAAGACTGTATATCTTGGTCATCAAAGGTTTCTTCTAAAGTTTCATATGTATCATAGGATGCACAAAGCATTCAATGGACAGAATGAGGAACAGAGTGCACCTAAACCAATATTAGGGAAGGATGTTTATGAAAGAGTAAAAGACATTAACAATGAATTTGGTAAGAGATCACAATGTACGATGGCCACACAGAGTGACAAATCTTTATTCAAGAAGAAGTTAATATTTTGGGATCTTCCTTATTGGAGTTCTTTGGCAGTCAGGCATTGTATTGATGTCATGCACGTTGAGAAAAATATCTGTGATAGCATCATCGGTACTCTGTTGAATATACCAGGTAAGACTAAAGATGGGATAAAATCCTGAATGGACCTACGTGAAATGGGAATAAGGACAGAATTAACAGAAGTAGTTAGTAGCAATCGGAGAACATACTTACCTCCCGCTTGTTACATGTTGTCGAGAAAGGATAAGAAAGTTTTTTGTGAATGCTTGGTAAATGTTAAGGTGCCACAGGGTTACTCATACAACATCTGTACATGGGTATCAATGAAAGATATGAAGTTGATAGGTCTTAAATCTCATGATTATCACACTCTAATGCAACAAATATTGCATGTCGCAATTCGATCTATATTGTCAAAGCATGTAAGGTTTGCAATCACCAGACTTTGTTTCTTTTTCAACAGTCTATGCGGCAAAGTTATTGACCCTGATACTCTCGATAAATTACAAAGAGAAGTGGTTGTTACCCTATGTCAGCTTGAGATGTATTTTCCTCCTTCATTCTTTGATATCATGGTACATCTTGTTGTCCACTTGACTAAGGAAGTGAAAATGTTGGGACCAGTTTTCTTGCATTGGATGTATCCCTTTGAACGATACATGAGCATTTTTAAAGGTGATGTTCAAAACCATTATCGGCCTGAAGGGAGTATTATTTAGGGTTATGTGGCGAGAGAGGTTATGGATTTTTGCAATGACTTTCTGAGTGCTAATGATGCTACTGTTAATGACAAGAATATTGAGGAGCATTTTGGCAAAGGAATTTTGGGATCACGGATGAAAGTAATCAGCTGTGAGTAGTTGGAACAAGGTCACTTGTATATTTTACACAACATTGATGAAGTGAGTGTTAATATCGAGGAACATACCAATTTCATCAAGAGACAATATCCTTGAGCCAATTCAATGTGGCTTGCTAGAGAGCATATCAAGACATTTATTAAGTGGTTTGAAGATAAAGTCTTACATCAACTATCTGAAACACCAGATAATCTTATTGAAACTATCAAATGCCTTGCCTTTAAACCAAAATTGAATGTTATGTCTTATGAAGGGTTTGACATAAATGGATTCTCATATTACACAAAGCATAAAGATGATAAGAGTGTCATCCAAAACAATGGGGTCACCCTTCAAACGGCTGAATTCAAGGTATTAAGCGCCACTCCAAAATTTAATTAATATACATTCTTATATATTCACCTATTCAAGATTAACCTTTAGTGTTACTAACCAAATCAATGTGCTTACAAACAAGGCTATGAGTGATGCTCAAAGAGCAAGGCATGCACTGAATGTGCATGACCACACAATGGGTCCAAGAGGCTATGCAGGAGTTCACCAAAGACTACAAACTGAGTCTACTGCTCAGTCTACTGCTACTCAGGAGTCCTCTACTATTGGTCCCGCACCTCTGCCTCGCCATGCTATGTGGATAGCTGGGAGGCAAAACAAGAAGGGAGATATAACGAAGCTCGCAACTACTGAGGTGGATGCAAAAATGGTAACATTCAACTCTTAGAGCAATCGATCGATATTGATTATTGTTATGTTTACTTACCAAATTATGTTGGTGGCGATTAGCGGGAGCTGCACGAGCAGAGGAAGGAAGGCAAGTTCATCCCTGAGGGCACAAGGGATGAATTGACAGTTGCTCTGGGTAACCTAGAGCATCCTAGACATGTTAGGGGTGCAGGCACTAGTGTGGGCATGAAAGCATTCTTTGGGCCATCCCAGTGCAAACCTGTCCCAAAAGTGGGACTTTCACAAGTTGAGGTAACCTATTATTTTTTTAGAATGTTATTGTGAAAGGGAATTCAACAATCGATAGCTACATTTCTTTTATCCATGTATAGGTAGATGAATTAATTGAGAGGAAAGTCCAAGAAGAAATGGTGAAGTGGAAGGCATCTCAGACGGCCACTCAGACGGTACCTGTGACGTGACATGCTTCTATTACTCCTACTATAGAGGTTGGGAGTAATCCTATAGACCCACTACCTAGGACATCCTCTGTAAGTATTTTTCTAACATAGTAGCTAGTCTTTTCAAGATGATATGTTTATGTATATATGTATATAACATTCTTTATGTAAATGTGTAGGGGTTGAAGCCATGTCGTCTAAAAAGTCAAGAATATGTCGTTGCAGAGGCATCGTCTTACCCACCCCTTCTAGGGGAAATGTTTCATGGGACTCCAGTACCAGATGGTGCGGTTCGTGTGAGCCCGATAAGTGTAGTCCCCAAATGGAGGGATCTTACATTGCCATATCCCCACCCAGATTCTGAAACACTTGGTGATTCAGAAGGCAGAGTGATATTGTGGCCCAAAGAAGATGTCGTCTATACTAATATTGTATGGTAAATTTACATTACGTTAATTTGTTAGTGTGTACGTATATATGAGTCAATTGATCTAAAATTATATATACAGGTCAAAAGGAAGACACCCGCTACATCTCAGCCTCCACCTCCACCTCTTGAAGTACCAAGTTGGCTTCCACGGGACCTACATGCCTCGTTAGGTCCTAATTGTAGGGGTATGGAAGATTGGATAGGTGAACATGATCCAAATTGCCCTATAAATGTTACTATTCCAGAGGAAGCTACAGGTCAATCATACGATAACAAGCTATTTATACAAGATAATTTGGAGATGTTTCATTATTCTTGGATGAATACATCTATGATAGAGCTATGGATATGGAGAGATCTTATTTATACATCCATATACCTTGTTTTATATACAGTGATCTGGTTTCTTATATATTAATGCATACATAATACATGTTTTGCAGCCACTTACACACGATATGTATAGATTTTTCATTTCTGCATTTGGGATTTTTGGTTCCATCTTTGATTAGTCTTGTAGGTAAAAACCCTAGGTCAGTTACTTCATACTGTTGTGATGTTTTTAAATCTTTTGGTAAAAACAAGAAGACGGTGATAATAGCTCCATTCAATGTCGGGTAAGTTTGCTTATAATTTGGACTTAAGAAAATTACATTTTTATTGTGACTTTGAGTTATTAATTTTTAACTTTCTTACCTCTAGTGGTAAGCATTGAGAGTTACTAGTTATTGTCCCTGAGACGTTCACTATCTATTATCTAGATCCTTTGGGGAAGGAATTGAATATATATGGACACCCAATGAAAAGGCCATTATTCCCGTGAGAAATATTTCATATTTTTATATCTGTTAACATCTGTTATTACATTACTATTTAATTATACAATTCAATGTGTTATATTAACATGTAGGACTTTAGAAGAGTTCAAAAAAGCTGGAGGAAAGGTCCCCAAGAAAAAGAACCAGCCACTAACTTGGGAGAATGTGAAAGTAATTTCCCGACTCCAATGTATATATTATTTATGTGAACTGTGCTTATTTGTATTTTTGAATATTTTGTTTGGTTCAATTTATAGTGTGCTACACAAGACAACGGCTGGGCATGTGGATTCTATGTGATGCAATTTATGAGCATAATTATCGAACATGCCGCAATGGAAATCGATACCATACATCAGGTATTATATGTAGTCTCATTAGATAATATGAAATATATCAATCTTTTTATATATTATTAATTATATATATACATCATTCTCTTTGCAGGTGTTTAAAACTGACTTCACTATAGGTGAAAAGTTATTAGATGTACATACTCTCTATACGATGGATGAGTTAAATGATGTAAGATAACAATGGGTAGAAGCCCTACAAGTAGTGGGAATTTTTAAATATAATTGGGATACTCATGGAGATAATGATGATGATGAATAAAGAATGATATTTCTAAACTTTGTTCTCATAATTATTTTTGTGTGAATGTGAATGAATTTTTCTAAATTGTCATGTGTGTGAATGTGAAGATGATCAATACATGAATGTTTCTACATGAGTCTGAATGTGAAAAGAGATCAAATGAATGGAACTACAGGTTGCTACTGGTATCTACATGTGTGTGATGAAAAATAATATGAATTAAATGTGCTTATACATGTGTGTGAATCACATATATATAATATTGTCCATCTTGTTAATTTTGCAAGTTTGTGTCCTGTTGTTGGCTGATAACAATGGATGTTGTAAACCTGCAGTTCAGAACTGAACTGCAGGTTCTGCATCTTGTTGACCAACCATACAGCAAGCCTGCAAACTGTTAAGA
The DNA here is from genome assembly GCA_963693085.1 of Alisma plantago-aquatica. Classification (NCBI taxonomy): domain Eukaryota; kingdom Viridiplantae; phylum Streptophyta; class Magnoliopsida; order Alismatales; family Alismataceae; genus Alisma; species Alisma plantago-aquatica. The sequence goes on along the minus strand of OY856413.1, from coordinate 316,361,571 downwards.
AAAAAAATCAATTCATAGGCGTCGGTTATTTGTAAAAACTGACAACAAAACTCATAGGCATTGGTTATTAGTAAAAAAACTGACGCCTATTGAAGCACAACCACAGGGATATAGTGTCAGTTGTCTATGCAAACTGACGCCTATTGTGTGGCAGGAAGGGTTATGGCGTCGGTTGGTAGTACGAAGCCGACGCCTTTTAAAGTGATATAGTGCCAGTTGTATGTAAAAACCAACGTCGATTGTGCCCTTACTGGCACGTTTTATTGGTGGCGGGAAGTGTAATGGTGTCGGTTTGTAGTGAACAATCGACAGCTTTAACAATGATATAGTGTTGGTTTTCTTTAATAACCGACGCCTATAGTCCCCTTGCTTACGTGTTTTTGGCGGCAGGAAGGGAGATGGCGTCGGTTATGAAACTGATGTTGATTGGGCGCCACTTGGAAACCGACGCCATAGGCCTTAAATAACTGACGCCAAACGCCATTTCCGTAGTAGTCGCTACTACTCCCATGTCGTGCCTCACTCCCATGCCATGCTGCCTGACGTCATGCTGCTGCTACCGTGCCCTTCCCATGAGCCATCCTCGACGATGTGTCCCTTCCGACAAGCATCCCCAACACTGTGTCCCTTCTGACGGTTGTGCTGCTGCTACCGAGTTGTCATGCTGTTACTCGAGCTTGACCTAGAGGTCGTGTGACTGCTACCGACCCGTCGTTCTATTGCTCGATCTTGACCTAGTGGTCATGCTACTGCTATCGAGCCACCATGTTGTTGCTCGAGCTTCTTTCTGACCTAGCGGTGGCTCCCTCAACTCGTAGGCAAAACCAGCAAGGAAATTTTGAGCCCAAGTCAGTTCATGAGTTCCTTCTCTTCCATTCACTCCAATATTTGTTAGGTAGAACGGCCATGCTGGGAAGCACGACCGTGGTGATGGCACGGCCGTGGTGGTTGAGTTGCTGAAACTTCAACATTTGTCTATCTTGCATTTATTAATTCTTCCTCCTCCTCTAAAATTGATGCATATTGACCCCTAATTAATACATTATAATAGAATTGAATCATGCATTTGTGTTGTTGCAGGTGATGTTGACTTGTTGTTGACTTGCATATATTTCTTCTTCAGCCTTCAAGTGAGGTATACTATTCTCACTCTCCCAATGTGCTATTAGGCTTCATTTTGATTCAAATCAACCAAGAATAAAAATATGTATTCTATCATATCTACATTTCATTATCAATCACATATGCAATCATTATATACATTCCAGAAATATGAGGGTAGACATTGTGTAGTCTCAGATTGATACTTTAGGGTTTAAAGATGAGATCATTGATGCATGATGTTTAACTTAATATATAAATATGACAATAATACATTTATGTATCAACTTAGAAACCCATTCAAAATTTACTCATTAGGAGTAAATTTTGGATAGTCCCCGGTTTGGGACTATTTTTGGATATTTAATCTCACTTAGTATGTAACTGTATAATGTATGTTTAGTTTTGAAGAAAATTTCAATAGGATTTTCTCATTTGTTCTCTGGGTACATATGTGAGTGGTTATTTTCCATTTACATCGGTGTACTTGGAGAACTTAGGGGAAATGCTACTGAAATTTTCTTCAAGACTAAATATACATTATATAGTTACTAGTGAGATTAAATATTCAAAAATGGGATAGGTGGTACACTTTAGTATAAAAGTAATTAACTTTGTATCAATAAAAACTTACAACTTATAGTATCAACATTAAATGCTTAGTTTTATAATTAATTTTAATGTGATATAGAAAATGGATCAAAGTTGGATGTCTATCAGGAACCGTTGTAGTCTAGAGTTTGCCAAAGGTCTTAATGAATTTGTAAGATTTGTTGAGGAACATAGGAAACTACCTACAGATAGGCTATATTGTGCATGTAGAAATTGTGGTAACAATTTGTAAGTTGATACTGCTGAGGAAATTAAGAATCATGTCATATGCAATGGGATCATACAAGGTTATAATGAATGGTATTGTCATGGAGAGAAATTTAATTATGGATCAGAAAATGTCGATACTAATAGTTGTGGCATAGAAGATATAGATAATGATGATAATGTCAATTCTGAACCGATTCAGGATGACCTAATTCAGGATGATATTGTTGATGAGATGCTACGTAGTTGTCGGGAAAATGTCATTGATCCACCTTCTTTATTTGCAAACATTGCCCATGATGCTGAAAAACCATTATATAAGGGTTGTACTAAGTTCACGAGGTTGAGTGTTGTGATGCGATTATATACTCTTAAAGCTCAAAACCGGTGGAGCGATAAGAGTTTCACTTCATTGTTGTCTTTGTTAAAGGAAATTCTTCTTTAAGGCAACAAACTTCCAATTTCAACATATCAAGCAAAGAAAATAATGTTCCCAATGGGAATGGAGGCTAAGAAGATTCATGCATGTCCAAATGATTGTGTGTTATTTCAAAAGGACTATAGTAATTTGATAAATTGTCCAAAATGTGGTGCGTCAATGTATAAGACCACACATTCAGCTAAGGCTACAAATGGCTCTCCTGTCAAGGTGATGTGGTATCTGCCAATAATACCATGATTTCAATGCTTATTTGCTAATACATAAGATGCGCAAACTTTGTCTTGTCATGGTGTGTTAAAGGCCAATGATGATGGCATCCTACGACATGCATCTGATTCACCACAATGGAAGAAAATTGATTTATTATACCCTCAATTTGGTAAAGAACCAGGAAACTTAAGACTTGGACTCTGTACAGATGGAATGAATATGGTACATTAAGCAGCCAACATAGCACGTGGCCTGTTATGATTGTTATATACAATCTTACTCCTTGGTTGTGTATGCAAAATAATTATTTCATGTTGTCAATATTGATATCAGGGCCCAAGCTACCTGGAAATGATATTGATGTTTACCTTCAACCTCTAATTGATGACCTAACGAAACTATGGGAACAAGGAGTTATGACATATGATGCTTCACGTTTAGCAATTTGAAAAATGACTCTATATTGACTTCATTTACATAAAAATTGAACCTAATTAAACCTAAACCCTAATCTTCTGAATAGTAAACCCAATTTTATAAACTCTAACCCACATAGTATGTTGGCCTAGTAACCCGTCTGAGATTTATTCATTAGGAGTAAACCTTGGATAGTCTATGATTTGGGACTTTTCTTGAGAACTTCATCTCACTTAGGATGCAAGTGTATAATATGAGTTCAATTTCAATAAATTTCAACAAAATTTCCCCTTTGTTCTCTGGGTACATATGTAGGTGGGTATTTTCCCATCTACATCGGTGTACTTGGAGATCTGCGGGGAAATGGTGCAAAAATTTATTGAAATCAATCATGCATAATACACTTACTAGTGAGATGAAGTGCTCAAGAATGGGATAGGTGGTACACATTCATGAATATGAATGCTACTAGATGAATAGGGTTCAATTATTCAAACATATTTTTTTATGAAATTAACTTACTATCTAGAATGTGATGAGATACTCCTCTCTCATTTGATCATATAGAAATGGATCGATTATTGATGTCTAATCCAAATTGGTACACTTCGAAGTTTATTAATGGTCTCGATGAGTTTGTAAGATTTGTAGATGAACATAGAAATCAACCTGGAGACATGTTTTATTGCCCCTGTAGGAATTGTAGCAATAACCTAAAAGTTAACATTATTGACATGATAAAATATCATGTCATGTGCAATGGGATTGTACAGGGCTATACAGAATGGTACTTGCATGGAGAGATTCATAGTATGAGATCAGCAGATGTTGGTAGTGGTATTTGTGTCCAAGAAGAAATGACTGACGATGTTGATGAGAATGAACATATTCCAACAGACATGGTTGATGTGATGCTAGATAGTTGCGGGGTAAATGTTACAGACCCACCTCCCTTATTTAGAAGTGTTGTGCATGATGCTGAGAAACTGTTATACTTAGGTTGTACTAAATTATGATGTTGAGCATTGTGTTGGGATTGTATACTAAGTTTATGATGTTGAGCATTGTGTTGAGATTGTATACTCCAAAGGATAACAACAGATGAAGCAACAAAGCTTCACTTCTCTGTTGTCTTTGTTGAAAGAAATTCTCCCTAAAGGCAACGAGCTTCAATCTCAACATGTGAAACAAAAAAGATGTTGCGACCAATGGTTATGGAGGCTAAGAAGATACATGCATGTTTGTATGACTGTGTCTTGTTTTAGAAGGACTCTATCAATCTGAAAGAATGTCAGAAACATGGGGAATCTAGGTACAAAATAATGACATTGGGTAAGACCAAAATCGAGTCTCCTACCAAGGTGATGTTGTATCTTCCTATAATACCCTGGTTTTAATGCTTATTTGCTAATGTCATAGATGCACACAATTTATATTGGGATGCAGAGGTAAAGAAAAATAGCGATGGTATGCTACGACATGTGTCTGATTCCTCACAATGGAAGAAGATTGATTTATTGTATCCTGAATTTGGCAAAGAAGCCTGGAATCTAAGACTTAGGCTTTTTACTGATGGGATGAACCCATATGAAACATTAAGCAGCCAACATAGTACTTATCACGCCATGCTTGTTGTATATACTCTTCCTCCATGGTTGTGTATGAAGAATAAGTATGTCATGTTGTCGTTGTTGATATCGGGCCCCAAACAACTTGGAAATGATATTGATGTTTACCTTGAACCTTTGATTGATGACATAAAGAAAATATGGGGAGAAGGTGTGATGACTTATGATGCATTGCATCGAGAGATGCTTAATATATGTACTATGATGTTTTTCACTATTAATGACTTTCTTGCTTATGGGAACTAGTCTGGGTACAATGTCAAAGGATCCAAGGCATGTCCTATATGTGATGAAAATATAGATTCTATCAGACTAAAACATGGTGATAAGATTATATATCTTGGTCATCGAAGGTTTATACAAATGGTGCATCCTTACTGAAAGTTGCTAAACATTCAATGGCTCAACTGAGGAATGGAGTGTCCCTAAATCTATGTTAGGGAAGTATGTTTATGCAAGAGTAAACAACAATATAAATCATTTTGGTAAGAGACCATGTACTACTTCCACAAGTGAAAAGTCTTTATTCAAAAAGTGGTTGATATTCTGGGATCTTCCTTATTGGAATTCTTTGACAGTTTGACATTGTATCTATGTCATGCATGTTGAGAAAAATGAGTGTGATAGCATTATTGGCACTCTGTTGAATATACCCCATAAGACTAAAGAAGTCATCAAATCTAGAATGGACCTACATGAAATGGGTATAAGGAAAAAATTAACAAAAGTAGTTGCCAAAGACCTTTGAACATATACCTCTTACTTGTTCCACCTTGTCTACAAAAGAGAAGAGAACTTTTTTTAGTGATTGTGTAATGTTAAGATACCATAGGGATACTCTCCCAATATTTGTAGATTGGTATCAATGAAGGATCTGAAGCTAATAGGTCATAAATCTCATGATTGTCACACTCTAATACAACATATCTTGCATGTGGCTATTCAATTTATCCTTACTAAGCATGTAAGGATTGCAATCACTAGGCTTTGCTTCTTCTCCAACACACTATGCAGAAAAGTAATTCATTCTGAGATTCTAGATAAGTTCCAAAGAGAAGTGGTCATTATCCTGTGTGAACTTGAGCAATATTTTCCCCCTTAATTCTTTGATATCATGGTACATCTAGTTGTCCATTTGATTATGGAAGTGACAATGTTGGGTCCAATTTCTTGCATTGGATGTATCCTATTGAGCGGCACATGAGTGTTTTTAAAGGTAATGTTCAGAATCGTTATTAGCCTGAAGGGAGTATTATTGAGGGCTATATTGTATGGGAGGTTTTGGAGTTTTGCAATGACTTTTTGAGTTTCCATGAACCTTGAAGTTTATTCCAGCAAAGGTATTTTGGGAGAACGATAGATACATATCATTCGTGAGGAGTGGAAACAAGAACACTTGTATATTTTACACAACATTGAAGACATGAGTATTTATATCACTGACAAACCAATGAGCTCAAGAGAATTTATCCCTGATCCAGTCCAATGTGGCTTGCCAGAGAGCATAATCAAACATTTATTAGGTGGTTTGAAAAGGAAGTATACAATTAACTATCTCAAACACCAAATAATGTTATAGAAACTATCAAATGGCTCGCATATAAGCTAAAGACCCATGTTACATATTATGAAGGGTTTGATATAAATGGATTTTCATACTAACATAAAACATCAAGATGATAAAAGTTTCATCCAAAATAGTGGGGTCACCCTTCAGGCATCTTCATTGTATATTTATAGTGCCAAGGATCAGAGTCCAAGCAAAGGAAAGATGTCTTATGACAGTTTCATTGAAGACATGTGGGAATTTGACTACACACAGTTTAGAGTTCCATTATTTAGGCGTAAATGGGTTCATAACAATAAAGGAGTTGTTGTTGACAAACTCAGTTTCACAATAGTGAATTTTAAGTAGACAGGAGACAAGGATGAACCCTTCATCATGGCATCATAGGAAAAATAGGTATTCTATATCAATGATCTTGCAAAATAAAATTGGTCTATCATTCTTCATGGGAAAAGATAGTTCATTTTAGATCCTATTGATGAAGAAGAGCACTATGACAAGTATGATGACTCTAGTCCATTTTTAGTTGGCTTACCAAGTGTAAATGTTGAATATAACACTGATGACTATACACATGAAGATCACACAAAAGGGATATTAGTTTAAGGTATACTATTTATATGTCTTGAGTTTTATAGTGTTGAGTTTTTATATGTAATATTTTTATGGTGTTTATGTTTTTTATATGATCTCATTTTTTATATGTGATTTGTCTTTTATCATTTGTTTACCTTTGATTTTATAGATGGCATTTGACCAGGAGCATATTGATCATGAGCATGAGGATGATGAGCATCCTGACCAAGGTGTTGAGGGTGCTGATAACCCAAAACTTAAGGGGGTTAGAGGGATAATAGTGATGAAAGATGCCACAAATAGGCAAGGGAGAAAGGGCATCATTGAATTCAATGAAGTAGGACCACCACTTACTATAGAGTTTGTCAGATATTGTGGGGTCCTTGCTCGAGGCGAAGTGCCTCTCCTTGTTAAGGATAGGAGACAAGTGAGTACGGTTCACAAAGACCTCATCTGGAGGGAGTTAGTGGTGAGATAAATGAAGTTATGTTTTATAGTCTTATTCCTTTTCTTTCTTTTATCATTTCTAAACAGTATTGAATGTTGAACCTTTTAGGGCCAACATGAACTTAATAAAAAGTTGCATTGCAAGTCTATTATTTAGCTCGTTGGTAGAAGACATAGCGATTGACTAACAATCCTAACAAGAGACTATGTATTTAAAGACAAGAACAAACCTTGGATTAATGGAACTATATTAATCATGATGATTGGAAGGAGTTTGTTTAGTGGGGACAAACAAATGCTTCCAAATATTGAATTGATTACATTTTTATGATTTGTTATGGTTACTTAATAATATCACTTGTATAAATTAATTAGGCCCTTCACGATGATAAAAAAGGCAGGCATGACAAGAATGTGCCCAACCATCGGTTAGGTTGAAGTGGTTATTAGAAATGTTGCCAAATGAGAGAGATGTAATAGGAGCAAGAGCAAGGGCCTTCTATTTCTACTCCTTCTACTACTGCATTTTCTAGTGCTTCTGGATGGTTGCCTCGCTATATTGAGTGAAGATATGTGAGGAAAAACAATGCTAGAGAAATCCTCATCCAAGTAATACAAGAGGTGGCTTCAAAAATGGTAAATTTCTTAGTTTAGTGATAATATCCTTGTTCTTTTTTCACCGGATAAGTTTTACCTCGGTTTTTGATGATAATTAGTTGGAGTTGGATGCCCAAGAAAAGGAGGGCATGTTCACCCCTCAGAGCACACACAATGAGTTGACGGCTGCTCTAGGGACAGAATATCATCTGGGATGTGTTAGGAATGCTGGAGTTGGGTATGAGATAAAATATTTTTTGGCTCATCCCAACAGAAGTGCAAACCCACAAAGAAAGGGGAAATGGACCAGGAGTATGTGCAGAGATTGGTAGATGCAGCCTTAGAGAAACACTTTTCTTCTCAGATGACACAGAAACCAGCTTCTCCAGTAGTCACATAACATGTTCATCACTCACCCACATAGTGCATTGGGAGTAGTCCTTCAAACACGCATGGCACAACCGGGATAAGATTCAATTCAAGTTAATTTATATTTATATTGTGATAAAATAATCTTTCAACTCAAAATTTTTGTTTGTTAAATTAAATTTTGTATTTCATAAAATCTGTAGGTGGTCAAAAAATGTCATCTTGTCGTCAATGTTCCAATAGGAAATGTCATGGAAGATGTCAAGGTTGATACCGTCAATGTGGTTCATGGTATTCCCTTTCCCACTGATCACTATTGTGTGAGAGTCATTCATGTCTTTCTAGGAATGAGTGACATCCCTCTCCCATATGAGCACCCAAATGTCACCACAGTCGGAGAGCTAGAAGGCAGCTTTACTGGTTGTCCCAAATGACTCGTTATATTTGTTCAAGTATGAAAAATATATTTTAAATTATGTAAAACAATCAAAAGATTATTTTTCATACATGCATAAAGCCTACAACAACTAAGAAGCCCCCTAGGGTTCCTAAGCCACCACCCCCAATTTTATTCCACATGAGTTGCTTGACTCCATAGGCCCTATATGCAAAACATTTACAACATGTTTAGACATTATAGACCAAACAAATACCATAGTGATCGGCCTTGGGGAGGATATGGTAGGTATACATTGAGACAATGTTATAGTGTTGACAGATGTTTCTAAGGTTTTTAAGTATGATTCACAAAACACATTAGTGGTAGAACATTAGATAATGTGAGTGTGAATACCCCATCATATATGAAAAATTAGTTAATTGTTTCCTACATATAAACTGAGTGTTGGTTATTATATATATTTCAATCATTTGTATTATGCCACTCGTGACTTTGGAATAGCAAAGGTGGCATTTCTAATGCCATCCTTGATTGGCGATGTACTTAGATATCTGAGTGTCATCAAAGAATATGTGATTACTCTGCTACAGTATTTTGGTGCTTCCAAGAATGTGATCTTATCTCCCTTCAACCTTAGGTAAGTTTTTGGCATGTTGTCTATATGTCTAACTGATGGATACAATTCTATTGTGAGATTTAATTTTTATTTTATTTGCCATTTATTCACACATAAATAGGCATTGGCAGTTGTTAGTGATTGTTCCCGAGACTTAGAGTGTGTATCTCTTTGATCATTCGTGTGAAAAACTATCACCAAATGAGGGACACCTAATAAATTTTTTGATTCATGTGTAAGTATAGTTTTTCGGTACCTAACATATTTGTTAACATTTGCATCATATGATAGTTTAGTAATACAATGTATATGTTAATTTAACTTATAGGGATGTGAAAGCATTCTATGACGATAGAAGGAAGGTAGATAAGAAAACGAAATCAGTAACTTGGAAGAGTGTTGATGTATACTCTTATCATTCCAATTGCATAATATATGACCAACTCTATTTGATTACATTTATTAATAAATTGTAAATCTATAGGCCCGCATACAAGACAATGGTTGGGCATGTGCATATTATGTGATGTTGTATATGCAGGTGATTGTTAATCACACAGAATAAATCAAATGTATAGAGAATGTAAGTTATTAGTTTTGGATCATATTAATGGAGGAGTCTCATCTGATAATACATACAATCAAATATAATTAGAAGTCTCATTCTCTTTGTAGTTTTTTTTTAGGACTGAACCCTATATATTGGAACAACTAAATGACCTACGTGAACAGTGGCCAACGTGCTTCATCATAATTGTAGACTTGAATGAAATAATTAATAGTTGATTGATATTTTTTGGTAGTTTGAAATTTGATGTCAGGTTTTTTATATGTATTTTATGAGTGTGATTGAATGTTTGATATAAATTTGTGACTTAAAATCTGAGATGTCAATTGATGTTGATTTGTATTTTGTGAGTGTGAATTGAATGTTAAGTATATATGTATGTGTGAATTTGAATGTGAAGGCATGAAGAAAAAAACGGTATTTATTTATGCATATATGTATGATTTTAAGTGTCACTGAGAAATGAAATAATTGAGTTGTGAGTTCATAGATTTGTGTGCAATTTGAAGTGAAGAAAATGATATAATGTGTAATGTGTGTGCCTACTTTGTGTAAAATCTTTTTCTTACAAGTGTGTCAGCCTGTTGTTAATTCATGATGCTTGCAGAGAGCCTATTGTTCTTCAGAACTTTCAATTCTGAAGAACAACAGTCTCCACACAAGCTAGCAGGCAGGATAGTAGGTCTGCAGACTTGCTATATATAAAAAACACATTTATCGTCGATTATTTGAAAACAAAGAATGACATAGGGTTTCACCGTGGGTTCTTCAACAACAATCGACTGTATATACCTAAAATTTCACTATTCATTCACTGATAAAGCCGACATCAGGAAATTTAGAATCACGAATTTATCATTAAGCAAACGATGAGGAAAGCTTAACAATGTCATTTTTATCGTGCAGTTGCCAAGCAAAGGTCAAAGCACACTACAAATTATGTCACTCATTGCACTTTACATCATTGGTTCTGTCCGAACATAGAACCGACGATCTCATACATTCTTCCAAATCAATACACTTATAAGTAATTCATAAAAAGAGTGTGGGTTATATCTTAAAAAGTTGTTATTCTTATGATAAACAAATAGTTGACAAATGTTAGATTTTTTGTGGAAAATGAACCCTAAAAATGTTGTAGAAAAGGTTGTTAGTGATAAGATCTTGTATATTTCAAGTAAAAATCAATATTGTAAATACATTTGACTACTTCCCTACCCACTAAACTAGAGTGGAGAGAAAGGGAGGGTAAAAGATTTGGTAGAAGTTAGATCATGAACATTGGAGGAAAGTATGGGAACTAGAATGTGAAGCATGACGAGAAACATATGAACATGGAGGAAACTAACAACATAAATAGAAATAAAACATGATTTTTTTCCAAACAATAAGAGGGAAAATTATAATCTTGAAATAAAATAGATAGTAAACTTCAAAATTTGATGGAAATTATGATTGGATATGATAAAATGTCAGCATAAACATTAAGATTTGAACATTTTCAAAATATGGTAGGAGTCTGAATAGTTATAAGGAAATTTGATGTTTAATATTAAATGTACAGAAAAATATGTGCTCAATGAAAATAATAATCCGTATTTTATGACTCATGTTTTATATTTTAAATTTATGTATTTTTCATCTACTCTTCCTCCCTATGATAATCAAACACACCAAATTAAGTTTCCCTCCCTTCCCATCCCATCCCTTTAATTCATAAGTACCAAATATAGTTTTAAAAAACAAAGTTTGTTACATCATTCTAGTTCTAAAAAACACCATCTATATTTGACGATGTGATACTTCTTATTATTTTGTGTTGCTTGCAGATGGAAATGATGGAATTTGAAGCAGAACAGATAATGATGATTCATTACTAGGTTATTGGAAATGAAAACATATCTTTAGGTTATTTGATAAAACATACCACCAATTTTCTCATAACCAATTAGAACGGGGGACTAATAGATAAAAAATAATTTTCCTAAGCAAGTTATCCATATAAAGTATCTTCCAAATTGTGAGTTTTTTTATTTTCAGATGCCAACAACACAAAACATTTATTATTCACTTAATTATAAAAGTCTAACAAAAAATATATGTTTGTGATGTGGCACATGCACGTGCACATGTGGAATCTAGTAAATTCTAATATTCCAATCACAACTCAAAATTCACAAGGCGATGCAAAATACTCCATATTTAATCAATTTGTGGCATTTCCAAAGTATAGATAGTTAAAATGTGTAAAAAACTCAAGAAATTCACACCTAGACTTTGAATGCCCCACCAAATGACTTCCTAACCTACTACATGTGCCCCACAAAACTATTAAAAAATTTCCCTCACAACTCCTCTCAACTTTAATGATTAGCTCTGGTATATTAGCACAAACCTAAGATAGTTTCCATTTTGGATAACGAGGCCCTGACATGATTACAAGTTTATAGTTTCCATTTTGGATGACGAGGCCCTGACATGATTACAAGTTATCTTGTTGATGTTTCTTTTTCTTAATCCAAGTTCCAAATAATTTAAATTGGAAAATGACATGTGGACTCAGTTTTAATTCTCAAAAATGGATAACTATTGTTCATTTCACACAAAATAAAAGACATAAAAAGTATGTCAATTTTTATTTATGTGTTGTTTTGTGTGAGAAGGATAGATTGTGTCCTATTTTGAATCCATATAGTAGATCCCATTTCAAATTTAAAATTTTGAATAATATATCACCCTAAAAATATTTAATGAAAAATACATTGGCAGGTCCCACTCTCTTTACCACTTTTGAATTCTTGTATATACAACATGTAACTCTTCATCTTATGATAGGGAACAAATTAGAAACATGTTTAAAACCCTATGAAAATGATAGATATGAAGTATATTTATTCATTATGGTGGCACTTCAACATATGGAACACAAATATTTTTTTCCACCATACACATGTATTAGCTTGCAACCACATGCACGTTCAATCATGATGACTTTGGATCTTATCCTATAAGCAATTGTTGGTACAAAACTTGAGTAATTTAATTTTATCAGTATTTCCTTTTAATATTTTAACATATCCAGTTTTAGTAATCCAATTATACTCTAGGGCTGCGTAGGAAATACAAGTACTGATGAGATAGTAATTCACTCAGTAAAAAAAATTACTATTGTACTGCATGTTGCAAGTCCTTAGGCATTCATGAATCAAAATGAAATAATATGTGAAGCTTCATTAGAATGAGAGGCAAGAGAGAAGGGCAAAGAATTGGGAGTGGGAAAAAGAGAGAATGAATCCTCACTATTAGTTACTTTGAGAGAAACTTTATATAGAAGCATAGTCTTCATGTAAGGCCGAATCGGCCATTGGGCACACCTAGAGTTTACAAGATTAATAGGAATATATAGAAGGAAATAAGGTAAACCCTCACTGATCTATCTTTTGTAAATAATAATATTATTTGTCATTCTATCCATTTTATATTCATAACCCCCCTCATGTTGTGCCATAGAGAATATAAGGCCCAACTTGCTCAGTACGTGATAAAAAGTATGCTTTGACACCACTTCAGTAAATATGTGAGGAAGATGTTCCTTGGAGGAAACAAAGTGGGTGACAATGTATGTGAATGCTACCTTCTCCCTGATGAAGTGGTAATCCAACTCAATATGCTTGGTTCAATCATGAAAAAAAAGGATTCACAGACTAATGTAAAACATTGATATATTCACAATACAGTAAGGTAGGTATGTGTTGCGAAACTCTATGATCTCGAAGAGGAGCATCAATCCAAGTCATATATGTTGATGTTTGAGACAAAGTCTTGTATTCATCTTCAATACTGGATCGGGCTATTGTTAGCTGCTTCTTGAAGCTTCACATAATACAAGTTGATCCAAAAAAATGTAAAATAGCTACAAGTAGAGCATTTTATGAGAGGACAACCTACCCAGTCAACATCAGAGAAGGAAATAAACTAAAAGGAAGATCGAGTATATTGTTGGATCCCCTGTTAAGAGTTCCTTTGATGTATCATAAGATCTTCTTGAATAGAGACATATAGATAGTAAGAGGTTGATGTATGAACTGACATGAAAGGTTAACAACAAACTTGACATCAGGTCTTGTAATTATAAGATATTGAAACGACCCACAATCTTTCCATACTCAATAGGATAGATAGGTGTATTGTTAGTCTCTGCAAACATAGTTCTTAGAAAATTTGTAGACACTATTGTAGAAATGGTTCTAAAATTTAGCATATTATACTTATGATGTAAATACATGGCATACTTAGAATAATGTAGAAGAATCCTTGATGCCGCTAGAACATCTCTTTTTTATACAGGTTGTGGTAGATGCCACTAAAAATACATAAAAATATCTGGTATGGTATGTATTGGTATTCCAGTTGTCAGACTTTATGGAATGTTACTGAACATAATGGTAATGTTGAAATCAGTTTTAATATATCCTCTTTTATGGAAATGTGGATAATTATTAACTGATGTGTGTTTTGTTTTGAGTGATCTTATTTAGCATGGCGGGTTGTCACAATTTGTCCCCTGAGGAGGACCTTGCCACTAACTTCCTTCTAGTGGACCACCTCGACCCAGCTGGTGATCACGTCCCCCACCTCCCCCTCATCCAATCGCAGAGCATAGTGAAAAACACATAGATGTACTCATACATTCTTCCAAATCAAAACACTTACAAGTAATTCCAAAAAAGAATATGCATTATGTCTTAAAAAGTTGTTATTCTTATGATAAAAAAATAATTGACAAATGTTAAATATTTTGTGGAAAATGAACCCTAAAAGTGTTATAGAAAAGGTTGTTAGTGATCTGATCTTTTTTATTTCAAGTAAAAAGTTGATATTGTACATACATTTTACTACTTCTCTACCCACTAAACTGGAGTGGAGAGAAAGGGAGGGGAAAAGATTTGGTAGAAGATAGATCATGAACAATGGAGGAAAATATGGGATGTATAATGTGAAACATGAAGAAAAACATAAGAACATGGAGTAAACTACAACATAAATAGAAATAAAACATGAATATTTTCCAAACAATAAGCAGGAAAATTACAATCCCAAAATAAAATAGATAGGAAACTTCAAAATTTGATGAACATTTTGATTGGATATGTTAAAATGTCAACATAAACATTGCGATTTGAAAATTTTCAAAATATGGTGGGAGTCTGAATAGTTATAAGGAAATTTGTTGTTTAATATTAAATATACAATTAATTTGTGAACAATGAAAATAGCAATCCTTATTTTATGAGACCTGTTTTCAGTTTTAAATTTATGTAATATCATCAACTCGCACTCCCTATGATAATCAAACACACCAAATTGAGTTTCCCTCCCTTCCCATCCCATCCCTTTAATTCATAAGTACCAATTATAGTTTTTTTTAAAAAGTTAGTTACAACATTCTAATTCTAAAAAACACCATCTATATTTGAGGATGTGATACTTTTTAATATTAGGTGTTGATTGCAGATGGAAATGATGGAATTTGACGAAGAACAGATAATGATGATTCATTACTATGTTGATGGAAATGAAAAAATATCTTTAGGGTATTTGAGAAAACATACCACCAACTTTCTTATAACCAATTAGGATGGGGGAATAACAGATACAAAATAATTTTCCTAAGCAAGTTATCCATATCAAGTATCTTCCAAATTATGTGTTTTTTATTTTCCGATGCCAACAACACAAAATTTTTATTATTCACTTAATTCTAAAAGTCTAACAAAAAGTAAATGTTTGATATGTGACACGTGCACGTGTATATGTGGATTCACTAGTAAATTCAAATATTCCAATCACAACTCAAAATTCACAAGACGATGCATAATACTGCATATTTAATCAATTTGTGGAATTTCCAATGTATACATAGTAAAAATGTGTAAACAAACTCAAGAAATTCACATGTAGACTTTGAATGCCTCGCCAAATGACTTCCTAACCTACTACATGTTCCCCACAAAACTATTAAAAAAAATTCCCTCACAACTCCTCTCAACTATAATGATTAGCTCTGGCATATTATCACAAACCTAAGATAGTTTCCATTTTGGTTGACGAGGCCCTAACATGATTAAGAGTTATTTTTTTATGTTTCTTTTTCTTAACCCATGTTCTAGCTAATTTTATTTGGAAAATTCCATGTGGACTCAGTTTTAATTCTAAAAAATGGATACCTATTGTTCATTTCGCACAAAATAGAAGACATAAAAAGTATGTCATTTTTTATTTATCAGTTGTTTTGTGTGATATATCATCCTGAAACTATTTAATGAAAAATACATTGGCAGGTCCCACTTTCTTTACCAATTTTGAATTCTTGTGTATACAACATGTAACTCTTCATCTTATGATAGTAAACAAATTAGAAACACATTTCATGCCCTATGAAATAGATAGACATGAAGTATATGTATATATTATGGGGGCAGTTCAACAAATAGAACACATGTGTTTTTTTCCACCATACACATGTATTAGCCTGCAACCACATGCACCTTCAATCGTTACGACTCTAGATCTTAGCATGTAAGCAATTGTTGGAACAGAACTTGAGTAATTTAAATTTATGAGTATTTCCTTTTCATATTTTAACATATCCAGTTTCAGTAATCCAATTATACTAGGGCTGCATAGGAAATACAAGAAATGATGAGGTAGTAATTCACTCAGTAAACCAAATTATTATTGTACTGCATGTTGCAAATCTGTAGGCATTCGTGAATCAAATTAAGTAATATTGGAAGCTTCTTTAGAATGAGCGGCAAGAGAGAAGGGCAAAGAATTGGGAGTGGGAAAATGAGAGAATGAATCCTCACTATTAGTATTACTTTTGGAGAAATGTTATATAGGGGCATAGTCATCATGTATGGTTGAATGGGCCATTGGGCACACCCAGAGTTTACAAGCTCAATAGGAATATATAGTAGGAAATAAGGTAAACCCTAACTGATCTATCTTTTATAAATGATAATATTATTTCTCATTCTATCCGTCTTGTGTTGATAACCCCCCTCAAGTTGTGCCATAGAGAAATATAATGTCCAAATTGCTTAGTAGGGGATGAAAGTATTCTTGGAGACCTCTTTAATAAATATGTGAGCAAGTTGTTCCTTGGAGGAAACAAAGTGGGTGACAATGTATGTGAATGCTACCTTCTCTCTGATGAAGTGGTAATCCAACTCAATATGCTTGGTTTGATCATGGAAAATAGGTTTCACAGACAGATGTAACACATTGAGATAATCACCATACAGTAAGGTAGGTATGTGTTGCGCAACTCTACGATCTTGAAGAGGAGCAGTAATCCAAGTCATATATGTTGATGTTTGAGACAAAGACTTGTATTCATCTTCAATACTGGATCGAGCTACTATTAGCTGCTTCGTAAAGTTTCACAGAATACAAGTTGATCCCAAAAATGTAAAATAGTCGCTAGTAGAGCATTTTATGAGAGGAACATCTACCCAGTCAGTATTAGAGAAGGAAATAACCTGAAAAGAAGATTGAGCATATTGTTGGATTCCATGTTAAGAGTTCCTTTGATGGATCGTAATATCTTCTTGACTAGAGACATATAGATAGTAAGAGGCTGATGCATGAACTGACATGAAAGGTTAACAACAAACCTGACATCAGGTCTTGTAATCATAAGATAATAAAGCGACCCACAATCTTTCCATACTCAATAGGAGAGATAGGTGTATTGTTAGTTACTGCATACATAGTTCTTTGAAAATTTTTAGTCATTGTTGTAGAAATGGGTCTAAAATTCAGCATATTATACTTATGATGCAAATACAGGGCATACTTAGAATAATGTAGCAGAATCCTTGATGCCACGGGACATACATCTAAATACCTGGTATGGTATGTGTTGATATGCAAGTTGTCAGACCTCTATGTAACGTTTCTGAACATAATGGTAATGTTGAAATTGGTGTTAATATATCCTCTTTTATGGTAATGTGGATAACTATTAACTGATGTGTGTTTTGTTTTGAGTAATCTCGTTTAGCGTGGTAGGTTGTCACAATTTGTCCCCTGAGGAGGACCTTGCCACTAACTTCCTTCTGGTGGACAACCTCAACCCACCTAGTGATCACGTCCCCCACCTCCCCATTGTCCAATCCCAGAGCATTGTGACAAACACATAGATGTACTCATACATTCTTCAAAATCAAAACACTTACAAGTAATTCCAAAAAAGAGTATGCCTTATATCTTAAAAAGTTGTTATTCTTATGATAAAAAAAGAATTGATAAATGTTATAGAAAAGGTTGTTAGTGATATGATCTTTTATATTTCAAGGAAAAAATTGATACTATATATACATTTTACTATTTCTCTACCCACTAAACTTGAGTGGTGAGAAAGGCAGGGGAAAAGATTGGGTAGAAGATAGATTATGAACATTGGAGTAAAATATGGGACATAGAATGTGAAACATGAAGACAAACATAAGAACATGGAGGAAACTAACAACATAAATAGCAATAAAACATGAATATTTTCCAAACAATGAGAAGGAAAATTACAATATCAAAATAAAATAGATAGGAAACTTCAAAATTTGATGGAAATTTTAATTGGATATGTTAAAATGTCAGCATAAACATTGAAATATGAAAAAAAATTAATAGGTGGGAGTCTAAATAGTTATAAGGAAATTTGGTGTTTAATATTAAATATATGAAAAAATATGTTCACAATGAAAATAACAATCCTTATTTTATGAGACATGTTTTATGTTTTAAAATTATGTATTTATCATTTACTCGCCCTCCCTATGATAATCAAACACACCAAATTAAGTTTCCCTCCCTTCCCATCTCATCCCTTTAATTCGTAAGTACAAAATATAGTTTTTAAAAACAAAGTTAGTTACAACATTATAATTCTAAAAAACACCATCTATATTTGATGATGTGATACTTTTTAATATTAGGTGTTGATTGCAGATGGAAATGATGGAATTTGACGCAAAACAGATAATGATGATTCATTACTATATTGATGGAAATGAAAAAATATCTTTAGGGTATTTGAGAAAACATACCACCAATTTTCTTATAACCAATTAGGATGGGGGAATAATAGATAAAAAATAATTTTCCTAAGCAAGTTATCCATATCAGGTATCTACAAAATTGTGAGTTTTTTATTTTTTGATGCCAACAACACAAAACATTTATTATTCACTTAATTATAAAAGTCTAACAAAAAGTATATGTTCATGATGTGGCACGTGCACATTCACACGTGGATTCACTAGTAAATCCAAATATTCCAATCACAACTCAAAATTCACAAGTCAATGCACAATACTCCATATTTAATCAATTTGTGGCATTTCCAATATATAGATAGTAAAAATGTGTAAATAAACTCAAGAAATTCACACCTAGACTTTGAATGCCCCACCAAATGACTTCCTAACCTACTAAATGTGCCCCAGAAAACTATTAAAAATAAATTCTCACAACTCCTCTCGACTATAATGATTAGCTTTGGTATATTATCACAAATCTAAGAAAGTTTCCATTTTAGTTGATGAGGCCCTAACATGATTAAGAGTTATTTTGTTGACGTTTCTTTTTCTTAACACAAGTTCCAACTAATTTTAATTGGAAAATGCCATGTGGACTCATTTTTAATTCTCAAAAATGGATACCTATGTTTGTTTCACACAAAACAAAATACATAAAAAGTATTTCATTTTTCATTTATTAGTTGTTTTGTGTGAGAAGGATAGATCGTGTCCTTTTTGACTCCATACAGTAGACCCCATTTCAAATTTAAAATTTTGAATAATATATGACCTTGAAAATATTTAATGCAAAATACATTGGCAGATCCCACTTTCTTTATCACTTTTGAATTCTTGTGTATACAACATGTAACTCTTCATCTTATGATCGGAAATAAATTAGAAACACTTTTCAAACCCTTTGAAACTGATAGAAATGAAGTATATTTATTTATTATGGTGGCAATTCAGCATATAGCACACAAGTCTTTTTTCCACCGTACACATGTTTTAGCCTGCAATCACATGCACATTCAATCGTGACGACTCTGGATCTTAGCCTGTAAGCAAGTGTTGGAACGAAACTTGAGAAAATTAAATTTATGAGTATTTTCTTTTAATATTTTCCCATATCTAGTTTCAGTACTCCAATCATACTAGGGCTGTGCAGGAAATACATGTAATGATGAGGTAGTAATTCACTCGGTAAAGCAAATTATTATTGTACTACATGTTGCAAGTCCTTTGGCATACATGAATCAAAATGAAGTAATATGTGAAGCTTCTTTAGAATGAGAGACAAGAGAGAAGGGAAAACAATTGGGAGTGGGAAAATGAGAGAATGAATCCTCACTATTAGTATTACTTTGGGAGATACTTTATATAGGAGAATAGTCTTCATGTAAGGATGAATGGGCCATTGGGCACACCTAGAGTTTACAAGATCAATAGGAATATATAGAAGGAAATAAGGTAAACCCTCACTGACCTATCTTTTATACATAATAATATTATTTGTCATTCTATCCATTTTAAGTTGATAACACCCCTCAAGTTGTGCCATAGAGAATATAATGCCCAACTTGCTCAGTTGGTGATGAAAAGTATGGTTGGACACCACTTTAGTAAATATATGAGCAAGTTGTTCCTTAGAGGAAACAAAGTGGGTGACAATGTATGTGAATTCTACCTTCTCAATCCAACTCAATATGCTTGGTTCGATCATGGAAAATAGGATTCACAGATAGATGTAAAACATTGAGATTATCACTATACAGTAAGGTAGGTATGTGTTGTGCAACTCTACGATCTCGAAGATGAGCAGCAATCCAAGTCATATATGTTGATGTTTGAGACAAAGACATGTATTCATCTTTAATATTGGATCGAGCTACTGTTAGCTGCTTCTTGAAGCTTCACAGAATACAAGTTGATCCAAAAAATGTAAAATAGCTGCTAGTAGAGCATTTTATGAGAGGACAACCCACCTTGTCAGCATAAGAGAAGGCAATAACCTAAAAAGAAGATTGAGCATATTGTTGGATTCCATGTTAAGAGTTCCTTTGATGTATCATAAGATCTTCTTGACAAGAGACATATAGATAGTAAGAGGTTGATGCATGAATTGACATGAAAAGTTAACAACAAACCTGACATCAGGTCTTGTAATCATAAGATATTGAAACGACCTACAATCTTTCCATACTCAATAGGATAGATAGGTGTATTGTTAGTTACTGCAAAGATAGTTCTTTGAAAATTTGTAGACACTATTCTAGAAATGGGTCTACAATTCGGCATATTATACTTATGATGCAAATACATGGCATACTTAGAATAATGTAGCGGAATCCTTGATGCCACGGGATGTACATGTAAATACCTGATATGGTATGTGTTGATATGCAAGATGTCATACCTTCATGTAATGTTTCTAAACATCATGGTAATGTTGAAATCGGTGTTACTATATCCTCTTTTATGGTAATGTGGATAATTATTAATTGTTGTTTGTTTTTTTTGAGTAATCTCGTTTAGCATGGCAGGTTGTCACAATTTGTCATCTAAGCAGGACCTTGCCACTAACTACCTTCTAGTGGACGAACTCAACCCACCTAGTGTTTACGTCCCCCACCTCCCCCTCTTCCAATCCCGGAGCATTGTGAAAAACACATAGATGTACTCATACATTCTTCCAAATCAAAACACTTACAAGTAATTCCAAAAAAGAGTTTGCCTTATATCTTAAAAAGTTGTTATTCTTATGATAAAAAAAGAATTGAAAAATGTTAGATTTTTTTTGGAAAATGAACCCTAAAAATGTTACAGAAAAGGTTGTTAGTGATATAATCTTTTATATTTCAAGTAAAAAATTGATATTGTATATACATTTTGCTACTTATCTACCCACTAAACTTGAGTGGTGAGAAAGGGAGGCGAAAAGATTTGGTAGAAGATAGATTATGAACATTGGAGGAAAATATGGGACGTAGAATGTGAAACATGAAGACGAACATAAGAACATGGAGGAAACTAACAACATAAATAGAAATAAAACATGAATATTTTCCAAACAATGAGAAGGAAAATTAAAATATCGAAATAAAATAGATAGGAAACTTCAAAATTTGATGGAAATTTTAATTGGATATGTTAAAATGTCAGCATAAACATTGAAATCTGAAAATTTTCTAAATATGGTGGGAGTCTAAATAGTTATAAGGAAATTTGGTGTTTAATATTAAATATACGAAAAAATATGTGCACAATGAAAATAACAATCCTTATTTTATGAGACATGTTTTATGTTTTAAATTTATGTATTTATCATTTACTCGCCCTCCCTGTGATAATCAAACACACCAAATTAAGTTTCCCTCCCTTCCCATCCCATTCCTTTAATTCATAAGAACCAAATATAGTTTTTAAAAAAAAGTTAGTTACAACATTCTAATTCTAAAAGACACCATCTATATTTGACGATGTGATACTTTTTAATATTAGGTGTTGATTGCAGATGGAAATGAGGGAATTTGACGAAGAATAGATAATGATGATTCATTACTATGTTGATGGAAATGAAAAAATAGCTTTAGGGTATTTGAGAAAACATACCACCAACTTTCTTATAACCAATTAGGATGGGGGAATAACAGATAAAAAATAATTTTCCTAAGCAAGTTATCCATATCAAGTATCTACAAAAGTGTGAGTTTTTTATTTTTTGATGCCAACAACACAAAACATTTATTATTCACTTAATTATAAAAGTCTAAAAAAAAGCATATGTTTGTGATGTGGCACGTGCACGTTCACATGTGGATTCACTAGTAAATCCAAATATTCCAATCACAACTCAAAATTCACAAGTCTATGCACAATACTCCATATTTAATCAATTTGTGGCATTTGCAATATATAGTTAGTAAAAATGTGTAAACAAACTCAAGAAATTCACACCTAGACTTTGAATGCCCCACCAAATGACTTCCTAACCTAGTAAATGTGCCCCACAAAACTATTAAAAAGAATTCCTCACAACTCCTCTCGACTATAATGATTAGCTTTGGTATATTATCACAAATCTTAGATTTCCATTATGGTTAACGAGGGCCTAACATGATTAAGAGTTATTTTTTTGATGTTTCTTTTTCTTAACCCAATTTCCAAATTATTTTAATTGGAAAATGCCATGTGGATGCAGTTTTAATTCTAAAAAATGGATACCTATGTTTGTTTCACAAAAAACAAAAGACATAAAAAGTATTTCATTTTTTTTTTATCAGTTGTTTTGTGTGAGAAGGATCGATCGTGTCCTATTTTGACTCCATACAGTAGACCCCATTTCAAATTTAAATTTTTGAATAATATATGACCTTGAAAATATTTAATGCAAAATACATTGGCAGATCCTACTTTCTTGACCACTTTTGAATTCTTGTTCATACAACATGTAACTCTTCATCTTATGATAGGAAACAAATTAGAAACACTTTTCAAACCCTTTAAAACTGATAGAAACGAAGTATATTTAGTTATTATGGTGGCAATTCAGCATATAGAACACAAGTCTTTTTTTCCACCATACACATGTTTTAGCTTGCAACCACATGCACGTTCAATCGTGATGACTCTGGATCTTATCCTGTAAGCAATTGTTAGAATGAAACTTGAGAAAATTAAATTTATGAGTATTTCCTTTTAACATTTTCTCATATCCAGTTTCAGTACTCCAATTATACTAGGGCTGCATAGGAAATATGAGGTAGTAATTCACTCTATAAAGCAAATTATTATTGTAATGAATGTTGCAAGTCCTTTGGCATTCGTGAATCAAAATGAAGTAATATGTGAAGCTTCTTTAGAATGAGAGGCAAGAGTGAAGGGAAAAGAATTGAGAGTGGGAAAATGAGAGAATAAATCCTCACTACTAGTATTACTTTGGGAGATACTTTATATAGGAGCATAGTCTTCATGTAAGGCTGAATGGGCCATTGGGCACACCCAGAGTTTACAAGCTCAATAGGAATATATAGAGGGAAATAAGGTAAACCCTCACTGACCTATATTTTGTAAATGATAATATTATTTGTCATTCTATCCATTTTGTGTTGATAAAACCCCTCAAGTTGTGCCATAGAGAATGTAAGGCCCAACTTGCTCAGTAGGTGATGAAAATTATGCTTGGACACCACTTTAGTAAATATGTGAACAAGTTGTTTCTTAGAGGAAACAAAGTGGGTGAAAATGTATGTGAATGCTACCTTCTCCCTAATGAAGTGGTAATCCAACTCAATATGCTTGGTTCGATCATGGAAAATAGGATTCACAGACAGATGTAAAACATTGAGATTATCAATGTACAGTAAGGGAGGTATGTGTTGCGCAACTCTACGATCTTGAAGAGGAGTAGCAATCCAAGTCATATATGTTGATGTTTGAGACAAAGACTTGTATTCATCTTTAATACTGGATCGGGCTACTGTTAGCTGCTTCTTGAAGCTTCACAGAATACAAGTTGATCCCAAAATTGTAAAATAGTTGCTAGTAGAGCATTTTATGGGAGCACAACCTACCCAGTCAGCATCAGAGAAGGCAATAACCTAAAAACAAGATTGAGCATATTGTTGGATTCCATGTTAAGAGTTCATTTGATGTATCATAAGATCTTCTTGCCTAGAGACATATAGATAGTAAGAGGTCGATGCATGAACTGATATGAAAGGTTAACAACAAACCTGACATCAGGTCTTGTAATTGTAATATATTTAAGCAACCCACAATCTTTCCATATTCAATAGGATAGATAGGTGTATTGTTAGTTACTGCAAATATAGTTCTTTGATAATTTGTAGACACTATTGTAGAAATGGGTCTACAATTCAGCATATTATACTTATGATGTAAATACATGGCATACTTTGAATAATGTAGCAGAATCCTTGTTTTCACTGGACATACATGTAAATACCTGGTATGGTATGTGTTGAAATGCAAGTTGTTAGACCTTTATGTAATGTTTCTGAACATAATGGTAATATTGAAATCAGTTTTAATATATCTTCTTTTAAGGTAACATGGATAATTATTAATTGATGTGTGTTTTGTTTTGAGTAATCTCGTTTAGCGTGGTGGGTTGTCACAATTTGTCCCCTGAGGAGGACCTTGCCACTAACTTCCTTCTAGTGGACAACCTCGACCCACCTAGTAGTCACGTCCCCCACCTCCCCCTCATCCAATCCCAGAGCATAGTGAAAAACACATAGATGTACTCATACATTCTTCCAAATCAAAACACTTACAAGTAATTCCAAAAAAGAGTATGCATTGTATCTTCAAAAGTTGTTATTCTTATGATAAAATATAATTGACAAATTTTAGAATTTTGTGGAAAATGAACCCTAAAAACATTATAGAAAAGGTTGTTAGTTATTTGATCTATTATTTTTCAAGTGAAAAATTGATACTGTATATACATTTTACTACTTCACTACCCACTAAACTGGAGTGGAGAGAAAGGGAGGGGAATAGATTTGGTTGAAGATAGATCATGAATATTGGAATAAAATATGGGACGTCAAATGTGAAACATGAAGACAAACATAAGAAGATGGAGGAAACTAATAACTTAAATAGAAATAAAACATGATTTTTTCCAAACAATAAGAAGGAAAATTTCAATCTTGAAATTAAATAGATAGGAAAATTCAAAATTTGATGGAAATTTTGATTGGATATGTTAAAATATCAGCATAAACATTGAGATTTTAAAATTTTCAAAATATGGTGGGAGTCTGAATAATTATAATGAAATTTTGTGTTTAACATTAAATATACAGAAAAATATGTGCACAGTGAAAATAACAATCCTTATTTTATGAGACATGTCTTATGTTTTAAATTTATGTATTTATCATCTTCTCATTCTACCTATGATAATCAAACACACCAAATTAAGTTTCCCTCCCTTCCCATCCCATCCCTTTATTTCAAAAGTACCAAATATAGTTTTAAAAAACAAAGTTTGTTACATCATTCTAATTCTAAAAAAACACAATCTATATTTGAAGCCGAATAGATAATGATGATTCATTACTATGTTGATGGAAATGAAAACATCTCTTTAGGGTATTTGAGAAAACATACCACCAATTTTCTCATCACCAATTAGGATGGGGGAATAATAGATAAAAAATAATTTTCCTAAGCAAGTTATCCATATCAAGTATCTTCCAAATTGTTATTTTTTATTTTCTAATGCCAACAATACAAAACAATTATGATTCACTTAATTATAAAAGTCTAACAAAAAGTATTTGTTTATGATGTGGCACGTGCACGTGAACATGTGGATTCAATAGTAAATTCAAATATTCCAATCACAACTTAAAATTCACAAGACGATGCACAATACTCCATATTTAATCA
Source organism: Alisma plantago-aquatica (assembly GCA_963693085.1). NCBI lineage: Eukaryota > Viridiplantae > Streptophyta > Magnoliopsida > Alismatales > Alismataceae > Alisma > Alisma plantago-aquatica. Next base: position 316,335,306 of record OY856413.1, on the reverse strand, counting down.
ATTTGTGGCATCTCTAATGTATAGATAGTAAAAATGTGTAAACAAACTCAAGAAATTCACATCTAGACTTTGAATGCCCCCACCAAATGACTTCCTAACCTACTACATGTGCCCCACAAAACTATTACAAAAATTTCGCTCACAACTCCTCTCAACTTTAATGATTAGCTCTAGTTTATTATCACAAACCTAAGATAGTTTCCATTTTGTTTGGCGAGGCCCTAACATGATTAAGAGTTATTTTGTTGATGTTTCTTTTTCTTAACCCAAGTTCCAACTAATTTCAATTGGACAATGCCTTGTTGATTCAGTTTTAATCCTCAAAAATGGATATCTATTATTCATTTCACATAAAACAAAAGACATAAAAAGTATGTCATTTTTTATTTATCATTCATTTTGTGTGAGAAAGATAGATTGTGTCCTATTTTGACTCTATAGAGTAGATCCCATTTCAAATTTAAAATTTTGAATAATATATCACCCTGAAAAGATTTAATGCAAAATACATTTGCAGGTCCCACTTTCTTTACAACTTTTGAATTCTTATGTATACAACGTGTAACTCTTCATCTTATGATAGGAAACAAATTAGAAACACATTTCAAACCCTATGAAACTGATAGAAATGAAGTATATTTATTTATTATGGTGGCAATTCAACATATAGAACACATGTGTTATTTTTCCACCATACACATGTATTATCCTTCAACCACATGCACGTTCAATCATGATGACTCTGGGTCTTAGCCTGTATGCAAGTGCTGGAATGAAAAATTGAGTAATTTAAATTTATGAATATTTCCTTTTAATATTTTAACATATCCTATTTTAGTAATCCAATTATACTAGGGCTGCGTAGGAAATACAAGTAATGATGAGGTAGTAATTCACTCATTAAAAAAATTATTAGTGTACTGCATGTTGCAAGTCCTTAGGCATTCGTGAATCAAAATGAAGTAATATGTGAAGCTTCTTTAGAATGAGAGGCAAGAGAGAAGGGCAAAGAATTGGGAGTGGGAAAATCAGAGACTGAATCCTCACTATTAGTATTACTTTGGGAGAAACTTTATGTAGGAGCATAGTCTTCATGTAAGGCTTAATGGGCCATTGGGCACACCTAGAGTTTACAAGCTCAATAGGAATATATAGCAACAAATAAGGTAAACCCTCACTGATCTATCTTTTGTAAATGATAACATTATTTTTCATTCTATCCATTTTGTGTTGATAACCCCCTCAAGTTGTTCCATAGAGAATATAAGGCCCAACTTGCTTCGAAGGTGACGAAAAGTATTCTTGGAGACCTCTTTAATAAATATGTGAGCAAGTTGTTCGTTGGAGGAAACAAAGTGGGTGACAATGTATGTGAATGCTACCTTCTCCCTGATGAAGTGGTAATCCAACTCAATATGCTTGGTTAGATCATGGAAAATAGGATTCATACACAGATGTAAAACATTGAGATTATCACAGTATAGTAACGTAGGTATGTGTTGTGAAACTCTACGATCTTGAAGAGGAGAAGCAATCCAAGTCATATATGTTGATGTTTGAGACAAAGACTTGTATTCATCTTCAATATTGGATTAGGCTACTATTAGTTGCTTCTTGAAGCTTCACAGAATACAAGTTGATCCTAGAAATGTAAAATAGCCACTAATAGAGCATTTTATGAAAGTAGAACCTACCCAGTCAACATCAGAGAAGGAAATAACCTAAAAAGAAGATTGAGCATATTGTTGGATCCCATGTTAAGACTTCCTTTGATGTATCATAAGATCTTCTTGACTAGAGACATATAGATAGTAAGAGGTTGATGCATGAACTGACATGAAAGGTTAACAACAAACCTGAAATCAGGTCTAGTAATCATAATATATTGAAGTGACCCTCAATTTTTCCATACTCAATAGGATAGATATGTGTACTGTTAGTTACTACAAACATAGTTTTTTGAAAATTTGTAGACACTGTTGTCGAAATGGGTCTACAATTCAACATATTATACTTATGATGTAAATACATGGCATACTTAGAATAATGGAGTGGAATCCTTGATACCACTAGAACATCTCTTTTGTATACAGGTTGTGGTAGATGCCACTAGACAAACATGTAAATACTTGATATGGTATGTATTGATATGCAAGTTGTCAGACCTTTATGTAATGTTTCTAAAAATAATGGTAATGCTGAAATCAATCTTAATATATCCTCTTTTATGATAATGTGGATAATTATTAACTGATGTGTGCTTTGTTTTGAGTAATCTCATTTAGTGTGGCAGGTTGTCACAATTTGTCCACTGAGGAGGACCTTGCCACTAACTTTTTTCTAGTGGACGACCTCTACCCACCTGGTGATCACGTCCCCCACCTCCCCCTCATCCTATCCCAGAGCAAGTGAAAAACACATAGATGTACTCATACATTCTTCCAAATAAAAACACTTACAAGTAATTCCAAAAAAGAGAATGCATTATATCTTAAAAAGTTGTTATTCTTATGATAAAAAAATAATTGACAAATGTTAGATGTTTTATGGAAAATGAACCCAAAAACTATTATAGAAAAGGTTGTTAGTGATATGATCTTTTATATTTCAAGTAAAAAATTGATATTGTATATACATTTAAGTACTTCTCTACCCACTAAACTTGAATGGAGAGAAAGGAAGGGGAAAAGATTTGGTATAAGAGAAATCATGAACATTGGAGGAAAATATGGGACATAGAATTTGAAAAATGAAGACAAAAATAAGAACATGGAGGAAACTAACAACATAAATAGAAATAAAACATGATTTTTTCCAAAAAGTAAGAAGGAAAATTACAATCTCAAAATAATATAGATAGGAAACTTCAAATTTGATGGAAATTTTGATTGGATATGTTAAAATGCTAGCTGAAACATTGAGATTTGAAAATTTTCAAAATATTGTGGGAGTCTGAATAGTTATAAGGAAATTTGGTGTTTAATATTAATTATACAGAAAAGTATGTTTACAATGAAAATAACAATGCTTATTTTATGAGACATGTTTTATGTTTTAAATTTATGTATTTATCATCTACTCGCCCTCCCTATGATAATCAAACACACCAAATTAAGTTTCCCTCCCTTCCTATCCCGTCCCTTTAATTGATAAGTACCAAATATAGCTTTAAAAAACACGTTTGTTACATCATTCTAATTCTAAAAAACACCATCTATATTTAACGATGTGATACTTTTTATTATTAGGTGTTGATTGCAGATGGAAATGATGGAATTTGAAGTTGAACAGATAATGATGATTGATTACTATGTTGATGGAAATGAAAACATATCTTTAGGGTATTTGAGAAAACATACAACCAATTTTCTCATAACCAATTAGTATGGGGGAATAACATATAAAAATAATTTTCCTAAGCAAGTTATCCATATCAAGTATCTTCCAAATTGTGAGTTTTTTATTTTCTGATGCCAACAACAAAAAACATTTACTATTCACTTAATTATAAAAGTCTATAAAAAAGTATATGTTTTTGATGTGGCACGTGCATGTCCACATGTGGATTCATAAGTAAATTCAAATATTCCAATCACAACTCAAAATTCCCAAGACAGTGCACAATACTCCATATTTAATCAATTTGTGTCATTTCTAATGTATAGATAGTAAAAATGTGTAAACAAACTCAAGAAATTCACACCTAGACTTTGAATGTCCCACCAAATGACTTCCTAACCTACTATATGTGCCCCACAAAACTATTAAAAAAAATTCCCTCACAACTCCTCTCGACTTTAATGATTAGCTCTAATATATTATCTCAAACCCAATATAGTTTCCATTTTGGTTGATGAGGCCCTTACATGATTAAGAGTTATTTTGTTGATGTTTCTTTTTCATAACCCAAGTTCCAACTAATTTTAATTGGAAAATGCCATGTGGAGTCAGTTTTAATTCTCAAAAATGGATACCTATTGTTCATTTTACACAAAATAAAATACATAAAAAGTATGTCATTTTTTATGTATCATTTGTTTTGTGTGAGAAGGATAGATTGTGTCCTATTTTGACTCCATACAGTAGATCCCATTTCAAATTTCACATTTTGAATAATATATCACCCTGAAAAGATTTAATGCTAAATACATTGGCAGGTCCCACTTTTGCATTCTTGTGTATAGAACATGTAACCCTTCAACTTATGATAGGACTCAAATTCGAAACACATTTCAAACCCTATGAAACTAATAGATGTGAAGTATATTTATTTATTATGGTGGCAATTCAACATATAGAACCCATGTGTTTTTTCCACCATACAAATGTATTAGCCTGCAACAACATGCACGTTCAATTGTGATGACTCTGGATCTTAGCCTGTAAGCAAGTGTTGAAATGAAACTTGAGTAATTTAAATTTATGAGTATTTCCTTTTAATATTTTAACATATCAAATTTTAGTACTCAAATTATACTAGGGCAGCATAGGAAATACAAGTAATGATGAGGTAGGAATTCACTCAGTAAAACAAATTATTATTTTATTGCATGTTCCAAGTCCTTAGGCATTCGTGAATCAAAATGAAATAATATGTGAAGCTTCTTTAGAATGATAGGAAAGAGAGAAGGGAAAAGAATTGGGAGTGGGAAAATGAGAGAATGAATCCTCACTATTAGTATTACTTTGGGAGAAACTTTATATAGGAGCATAGTCTTCATGTAAGGCTGAATGGGCCATTGGGCACACCCAGAGTTCACAAGCTCAATAGGAATATATAGAAGGAAATAAGGTAAACCCTCACTGACCTATCTTTTGTAAATGATAATATTATTTTTCATTCTATCCATTTTTTGTAATTAACCCCCCTCAAGTTGTTCCATAGAAAACAAAAGGCCCAACTTGCTCAATAGGTGACGAAAAGTATGCTTGGACACCACTTTAGTAAATATGCCAGTAAATTGTTCCTTGGAGGAAACAAAGTGGGTGACAATGTATGTGAATGCTACCTTCTCCATGATGAACTGGTAATCGAACTCAATATGCTTGATTCTATCATGGAAAATAGGATTCATAGATAGATGTAAAACATTGAGATTATCACAGTACAGTAAGGTAGGTGTGTGTTGTGCAACTCTACAATCTGGAAGAGGAGCAGCAATACAAGGCATATATGTTGATGTTTGAGACAAAGACTTGTATTCATCTTCAATACTAGCTCAGGCTACTGTTACCTAATTCTTGAAGCTTCATAGAATACAAGTCGATCCCAGAAATGTAAAATAGATGCTAGTAGAGCATTTTATGAGAGGACAACCTACCCAGTCAGCATCAGAGAAGGCAGTAACCTGAAAAGAAGATCGAGCATATTGTTGGATCCCATGCTAAGTGTTTCTTTGATGTATCGTAAGATCTTCTTGACTAGAGACATATAGATAGTAAGCAGTTGATGCATGAACTGACATGAAAGGTTAACAACAAACCTGACATTAGGTCTTGTAATCGTAAGATATTGAAGTGACCCACAATCTTTCCATACTCAATAGGATAGATAGGTGTATTGTTAGTTACTGCATACATAGTTCTTTGAAAATTTTGTAGGCACTGTTGTAGAAATGGGTCTACAATTCAACATATTATACTTATGATGTAAATAAAAGGCATACTTAGCATGGAATCCTTGATGAATTATAGTCAACTTCAATGCCTAGGAAGTAATGAAGCTTCCCTAAGTCACGAAGACAAAAAGTATCTTCAAGATATCTAATATAATTACTAAAAATGATAGTGTTGTTTCCTGTAATGATTATACCTTCCACATATAACAAAATAAATATGGATGTACCTCCATGCTAGTAAGTAAATAAAGATGGGTCATCACCACTAATTAGAAACCCAAGGTCAACATGAACAGAGTTGGCCTTATTGTACCAGGCTCTTGGAGATTTTTTGAGTCCATAGAAGTCTTTCTTAAGCTTATAGACACAATCTTGTGAATTTAGCTTATTAAAGCCAGATGGTTTTTCCATGTAAACAATAATATCTAGCGTCCCAATAAGAAATTCATTGCATACATCAACATGTCTCAACTCCCATTTGTTTGAGATGAATAGGGTAAAAGAACCTTTAATAGTTGGACATTTGACCAAAGGGCTACATGTTTCCAAGTAGTCAATCCCTTCTTCTTGGGTGAAGCCTTTTGCAACCAGTCTAGCTTTTAGCCTATCAAGAAACCTGCCAGTTTTTAACTTGGTTTAAAACACCAATTTGCATCCCACAACATTGGCATTTGGTGGTCTTGGGATAACATCCCATGTATCATTCATTTGAAGAGCATTGATTTCATCTAGTATGGCTCCCTTTCAACTAGGGTGATGTAAAGTTGCTTTAATACTTATGGGTGTAAGGGACAATTGAGACAATAAGGAGATATTTAGGGTTTAGACTCACAATTACAACCTTGTATCTTGTGGTGATGTGATGACCAACATCATATGTATGTTTCTTTTGTATTAGAGATGGTATTGCTTACAGAAATGTCTTGGTCCTTAATCATATCTTTGTTGTATGTATGAATAGAATTATCTATACTAGTTGGGGGAGTAATAGAAGAAGAAGAAATTTCATTGAGAATATTTGGTGGCTCGGTGCTGCAAATAGTTTGAGGAAAAATAGAGGATATGCCTAGTATATAGGGTTCAACAAGTTGTAGTTGGTAATTAGTAAAATGATGTTCATTTGTGATCATGCTATCAACTAAGTGAGCAGGCTTACCTACAAGGTTCTGTTTGTCACTAGTGATCAGAGACTACTCATTTCTGAGCTTAGAATAGGTGTCTAATGACTCCAGATAAGTGGACACCTCACTACCTATTGTTGATATGGGTGCATGATTCTTGAAGGGAAAGGTTTTTTCAACAAACACAACATGCTTAGAGATGAAAGTGTGATTTGTAGAAACATGGAGACACTTGTATCCCTTATATTGTTGGCTATACCCAACAAAAGCATGAGGCAATGACCTGGTTCAAGTTTATCCTTAGCTATATCTCTTAGGTAAGAATAACAAAGAGTCCCAAAATTGGTAAGAAATCATAAGTAGGTGTATTATTGTATAGAGATTCGAAAGGGCTTTTAAAATTTAGAACAAAAAAGAGTAACCTATTGATTAGAAAAGTACACAGAATAAACTCTCCATCTAGATATTTTTAGTTACGCCACATTCAAACATTAATGCAAGAACAATTTCAACTATGTGCCTATTTTATCATTCATTTTCACCATGTTGAGAATGAACATGAGGACATGAAATATGATGAATGATGTCATGTTGATTCATATAGTCCCACATTCTTTTGTTTAAAAAATGTCCTCCTCCATCAGACTGTAAAGTTGTTTAGTAGTGTCAAATTGATTTCTAATCATGACATGAAGTGACACAAAGGTACAAAACAAATTATCGGTATACTCCATAGGTATTATACAACATAATCTACTATAATCATCCATAAGAAAGCATAGTAATTTAAACCATAGTTAGACATAACAGGTGCCTTTACACAAAGGTCATAGTGAACAACAAAAAATGGTCCAGATGACCTTATGTGCTTATGGATTATAGTTAATTTTTTACTTTTACTTATTTTACAACTATTACATGAATATATAAATATATATATACTAATTATGGCACTATTTTGAATTAGCACCTACAACACTTTGGTATTTGGATGTCCAAGACACTTGCTCCAGATGAACCCACTCATCTTTATGAACTTGTTCAAAAAGAAAAGCTTTAAAACACTATCTTCAAGAAGGTAATGTCTGACTCAACATCTCCCATGGGCCAGAAATAGATGGTTCTTCATGTCCTTTATATAAAAAGCATCATGAGTGATTATTAAATAACAAGGTTTGATTCAGGTGAGCCTAGACACAAATAATAGGTTATGTTTTCTACTAGTACTCTATAGAGGTATTTTTGTTCTACCATATATATATCTATCACCAGTATTTGTGATAGTAATATATTGCCCATTGCTTGTCATAACAAGATCATCACCAATATCAGACTGAATGCACATAAATTTACCTACATTTTGTGATACATTATCAGTAGCACCAGAATCAACATGTCATTCACTAAAGTCACTTTCATTTACTCTCATAGCAGCCATAGATGCCGTGTCATCCACAATAGCTCTAGGTACCTTAGTGCTGTGGTAATTTGTATTGAACATGCGCCAACAATAATAGGCTTCATGTCCATTTTTACCATTGATTTCACAGAAAATAGTCATCTATTGTAATTAATATTATTCTTCATATTATTTTTCTCAAATTGTCCCTATTTAGCAGGATGAGGAAAACCTCTTCCCTAAGAAGTGAAGTAAGAGTTGTTGTTGGACGGACCACTACGTAGAATTGTAGTATTGTAGTTAGTAGAGTAATAATTATTCTGATATCTTCCTCTTCCTCTATTATAGGGCATACCTCTGTCAGAGTTGTATTGGTGTTGCTTTTAAACATTTCCTTGCCAGGATTTTGAGTATTTAAGTTTCCACCTTTGTTAGTGTAGAAATCAAAAAAAGAATTGTTAGATCCTTTAGTGATCTTCCTCTATTCATGTCCTTGAAGAAGAGACATTACTTCAGTATATTAAGGAACAGGTGGTTTCAACATTGAGACAACAAAGATTTCGTACTCACCCCCATCCAAACCATTGAGATGAGTAAACACCTTTTATTTTTAAGTAACAAAATTTCCTATTGCATTTAATTAATTACAAATAGGCTTCAGTGTCTCAGATACTCATCCAAGGTTATTGTTCCTTTTTGAAAGGTTCTTAAGTGTGACACTATATCAAATTCTCTAGAATTGGAGGAATCAACAAATTACTTTCCAAGTGTCTTCCATACCTCGGTAGCCATTTTACGACCTATGATTTTCCATGACTTCTTCAGATAAAGAGCCTGAGATCCACCCTTTTACAAGTCTGTCAGTTTTCAACCATGCTCTATGTTTGAGATTTACATCTGGTTCTCTAGCTTCCATGTAACTAACTTTGATTGTTGTGTTGTTCCATAAAGAAACCCTTTTAGGTAGCAACTCTCTGCTAGGGTTCAAATGTATGCCTTCCACAATAGAAAATTATTGTGATTCAGTTTACTAGAAACAAAGTTAGACACATTTAGCCTTATCAGATAGGGATAATTCATTGTGCTTTTCATTCTAGATTCTCATGTGGTTCCAGACACAGTTTCACAGATAGGAACATAAGGCATTAAACCAACAATTGAAATAGACAAAGTCTCAGATTAAGAGCAGAGAGAGAAGAAATATTAGACTAAGATGACTAAGTAACAATCTAGGATGTCGACTCTAATGTAGATCTTAGATAATATGATGAGATTGAACCAAATAGAACATAAATATTCTTTTTAATGTGATCTACAACCACAGAAAATCAACAACAGATTCATACCAGAACATTGATGAACTTCGAGATAGATAAGCTTGAGGCAGATAAGACTTTCTTGTTGCAGACAAATGTGAGGATGATGATGATCAATAAGATAGGACTTTGTCGTTGTAGACAAATGCGAGGATGCAGATGATCAATTGTCATCTATTCTGATGCGAGAACTCAGAAAGAGGGACTTAGAGATGGGAATTTGCATAACATCAACACTAAAAGGAAGCTTTCATGACTCTTTCTTCCATCATTGTCGATCATGAATGAATTAGTGTTTTCATTGGTAGGTCGATGTTTTCATTGCAAATGCTCTGATACCATCTTAAGAATGAGAGGCGAGAGAGAAGAGAGAACAAGTGGAAGCGGAAAAATGAGAGAATGAATCCTCTCTACTCATATTACTTTGGGATAAATTTATATAGGAACAAAGTCCAATTACAGGATCCATATAAGGCCAAATGGGTCTTTGGACAGACCTAGAGTTTACAAGCCCAACAAGAATAAACAACGGGGTATAAGTTAAAGCCCCGTTGATCTATCCTTTGTCAATTATCCTATTATTTCTCACGCTATCCATTTTCTTGATCGAAACTTTGATTTATGATTAGTACACACAAACTAGCCAAGTTCTTGCTCATCGGTTTTGATAGAAAATATCAAGTGAATGGCTAGCGAGAAAACGGTGTTGAGAAAGGGGAAGGTGTGCTAGCGCACAGTTTTAATAATCGACTTCGAAAAGACTTTACTCAGGAGATAAACCTCCACCGTTATGCATAATTTTCTCAAATTTCTCAAAACGACAACAATTGATAGTCATAACCTAATTTGAATGAAACATTTAACAAATGGTCAACAAATTCTCCATATCCTGGCATTAATAGTTGACGAGGCCGACCTGATTATGATTCAACATATATATATATATATATATAGAGAGAGAGAGAGAGAGAGTTAGAATTTGTTGCCCGGCAGGTAGAATTCGGCAACTTACCCGGCAGAACACGCGGTGGCATTGCCCCATAAATACTTCAAAAAAGAAAAATAGGCGGAAAGCGTTCGAACGCGACCTGCCCAAAACCCTCGCTCAGACCGTCGCTCTACCTTCCCTCTGCCATTGCTCTGCCTCTCGTGCAAAAATCATCGGCGACCAAATCACCGCAACAACTTCTATCCCGAACTCCTCCGTCTCTACTTGCTCCTCCATCTCCATCATCTTCAATTACATGTCTTACTTCATCTCAATTCCGAATCAGTTACCTCTTCCAAGATGACGAGAATAAAGAAAGCATCAAGGAAGACCTCAACGATGCCGCCGTGGAGAAGGATTCTACGGCCAATGATTGAGGAAGATGATGACTTCGAAATTCAGCCCCATCAGGCCAAGGAGGAGATGGCCAAAGAACCAGAAGAAGCGGCGGCCACAGAATTACATACTACCCTGAAAGGGGATACCGAATGGGCTACGATGCCTAAGACAACAGATGTAGCGGAGAAAGAAGAAATTGTGGAAAAGAAGATGAAAAAAGGGGATGCAAACACCGGTGAAACGGGACAAGAGGAAGTTGTGAAGGGGGAGGAGGTTGCTTCTGCGACTCCTCTGTCAAAAACGAAAAGGAAGAAAAGAGGGTCTGTAGATCCCCTGACGAGTAAACCGTCCCAGAAAAGAGAAAAATGAAGTAAGCTGGGTACGGCTGAGAAAGAAGGCAAAGGATCTACCGAGACTGGCAAACCTCAGAGTGACAAAGCGGAGAGCAAAGAACGACAAGGTAATTTATGAGAGCATGTACATTACAAACGAGAAACAGAAAGATATCGTATAGAAAGTAACTACGCATGTTAAAAGAGTAATTGTTATAAGAAGTCGATTAACTGATATAGAACATTAGAGTAATTGTACGATAGCCTAGAGTAACTAGAGTAAATGCTGGAGTAATTGTACATGATACCAAGAGTAACTACATGATACCAAGAGTAACTGATATAGAACATTAGAGTAACTGTATGATAGCCTAGAGTAACTAGAGTAAATGCTGGAGTAACTACTATAGAACAAAGAGTAATTTGCACACTTTACATATCAGTTTGACATATGAAAACCATATTGTTAAGCTAAAAAAGACTAAAAATATAGAGTAACTTCATTCCTATACAGGAAAAGAAAGTGAAGGGAAAGGGAAGGCCGAAGAAACTAATGATACAGATAAGGCTACTGACGAGATAGAAGAAGAGGAAATAAGGAGGAAAGAAAAGGGAAAGGAAAAGGCTACCTATGAGGGAGAAAAAGAGGATAGAATTAAGAGGACAGAAAGGGAGAAAGGAAAGGCAGCTGAAGGTAATATTGAATGGATTTGTAAACTTATTAAATTGTTGTTACTATCATATGACACTTACTTGAACTTTATTAAAATTGTTGCTACAAGAATAAACAGTTAGCATTGAAAATATTATCAACCTACCCCGTGGATTAAATTATGAAACATTGAAGAGTAACTTGAGTGAGTAACAAGTAATGCTAAAAAAAAAGGAAACTAAGAGTAACTTTTCATATGTTTGCAGTGGGGATAAAGAGGATGTACCACAGGTGTTACCTAAAGAGCTACATCACCACCAGCAAGAGCGTGGTGTATACAAGTAATCAGATATGAATGATGAGGGTGACGACATTTGCAAACATGATAAAGATGCCAAATCTTATGGTTGATGTATGCCTCTTGGAAGATTTGATAGACATATATGTAGATGATGACAGGTTTTTGCTGGCTAGAGGGGTGGAAAGAAGGATGATGATTGAGGATGTAGGGGTAATTCTAGGTATCCCAAGCAGAGGTATGGACATCATACCTAGGAAAAATTCTGAGATTGTGAGATCAATATGGCAACAATTTGCCAGCGCAACAGGTAAAAAAGGAAATGAAGAGGACACCTCTAAGAGGTTAAGGGAAAAGGATGTCCTACACAAGGACAACTTAGCAAAGCTTTGGCAACAATTTGTAAGTACCGACGATCCATCAGACTACCAGAACATGTGCCGTGCGTGGATGTTATACCTGCTGGCAACATTCCTACTCCCAGACACCAGCTATTCCACACCAATCTGCATACCGCACTACCTGGACGATGTTACTGAAACGACGCAGATAAATTGGACAAAGCTGGTGTATGGGAGCACCTTCAGGAATATGAAGATGCTGAAGCAAAATGTCCAGCTGAGGAGGAAAGGGGAGAAAGGGAAAATCACCCTCTATAAAACAGGGTGTGTGATGTGTCTATGTGTAAGTGAACGAAATTATCTTCATCTACAAAATTGTTACAATGATGACTATGGGGGTAGTTACATATGCATTGAATTTTTACTCTGTTTAAATGTAGGTTTGGGCATATGAGATGACAAACATGGCAAAGACAATGTTCCTCGACGCAAAGCCAAGGATAAAGAAGTGGGATGCGCCGGTTGAGAAGTTGATGGATTTAGGGGCTGTGAACCCTAAGGATGTAAGAATATTTCTTATTTGTTACAAAAACTAATATATAACATAATCCTGCAAGTTTGCATTGTTAAATACTATTTTTGATTTTTTTATGGATAGGTTTGTGAAGGTATGAATATAGACCAGGGGGATAACTGGCGAGCTGCAAGAACAATGAAAGACATGCCCTACTACCTTGCGGAGAAAAGGGAGAAAAGTAAACAAACACCAGGCAAGGCGCCAGCAAAGCCAGTCATCCGAAAAGGAGTTCCTGCTGATGACTCCAACCTGGCGAGAAGAATTCAAATACTCGAGGAGGAGCTAAAGATGTAGAAGGAGATATGCACGAAAATTGTTGTTGAGGCATTCACTGAAATGTAGAGAGAGAATAAAAGGCTAGAAAACAGAATAGCCGAGCTGGAAGAGGAGAACGGAAAATTAAGGAGAAAATTCAGAGATGAAGGTGACAAATCACAGTCACCTGTCGGTGGATTCAAACAATCTGCTGAGAGGTTCTCATCGGGGAATGTTCAAGAACCCAATAAGGATGTTGCTCGACGAGCAAAGTAGAGAATGAAGGTATGGATAAGGATGACAAGCTGAGGAAGTGAGGCAAGCTGAGCCTCAGAAGAAAATATGTGCAAGAGAATGACTCAGAAGATGAGAATGATGGGAAGAAAAATGATGAGGAGGAGGAGAAGAAAGAAAAATCAGTTGAAGGTTTGGACCACAGAAAATCTGCACGAGATGCAGAAGAATATAATTGATGAAGAAGGGTAGAAGGAGGAGCCCAGAAAAAAATTGTCAAAGATAAAACAGCAAATCATAGGCATCATCGAGAAAAATGTGAAGAAGAGGAGGGAGGAAAAGGTAAGGTTGCATATCCTTTAAATTATATCAATACTTGAGTAACTGTGTAAATACAGTAGAGTAATTGTGTGATAGAAGTAGAGTAACTGTAGTAATATAAAGAGTAACTCTATAATGGTCTAGAGTAACTATGTGAATTAGAAGAGTAACTGTAAGAACATAAAGAGTAACTATACGATGGACTATAGTAACCAAACGACATATCAACATAGTATAACTAGTAGAAAATGAAGATTGATTCTAACATGAAGTGCTCTTTTGTTGTTGACAATACAAGTTGTCAAACTTCATTGGTTTCGAGCATTTCAAAACAAAACAATACAGGGAAATTGTCCACCACTTCATGGACAATATAGAAGAAATGTAAGAGAATTTGTTATTTTTCCAAGTGTACACATATAAAACATCGCTTATTCAATATCCAAAACTAATATGTATAACATATATACAAACGATTGGTAGGTCAAAACAAGAATCGAGATTCAGTGATGATACTTGGTGCACGGGGAAGGACCTCGCCACCCTACTGTACAAAGATCAAATGATGCAATCACCAGTAAGAAACTAAAAATAGTAGTGTAACTCTTTGAGAACTTGTCGTTTTTTTTCTAAACAAAGAAATCTTGTGGTTATTTTTTCAGGTTATGGACTGCTTTGTACAGATGCTCAAAGCTACCACAAGTAAAAGGAGAAAGAAGGGTCTGTCATGGCACTGCTTGAGCACATATGCTCCGGTAAGAAGAACAAAATTGGTATACAAAATTACATCAAAAATACAAAAATATATACACAAAACTAAAACTTATAGATGTGAATTTGCATTTGCAGCAGAAGCTGGCGTTTGATGTTGAAAACATAAACATGGAGCAGATCGACATGCTATCTCCACTATTCAACATCCCGATGAAAGATTGGGACACAATGGACTCAGTGTTCACCATATTGAACAATGACAACCACTGGCACTTGTACGAGGCAAGTTTTCGGGAAGGAGTACACCGGTCTTATAACTCAATGAGTGGAAATAGCAAGTCGAAAAAGGAATTCCTTAGATGGGTAAGCAATATATAAAAAGAAACTCTATTTGTAGTGGATTGACAGGGTTAATGTTTGTTGATTGATGATTAATGAGAGTTGTCAATTTTTAATGTAGGTGGGCATTGTCCACAAATTCTTCAGGGGGGCAGAAAAAGGTGACCAACTATCACAATGGGGACAGGAGTACCCGCTATGTCCACAACAGGCAGAAGACTCACTTGACTGTGGGATCTTCGTCATGAAGTACCTAGAATGACTGGTAAATGGAAAACACATGGACTTCACCTGCAAGGACATGCCGGCCATAAGGGCTGATATTTTTTAGAGAATGATGGCGAGGGGGAGTTGCAACCTGTACAAGCACATCAAAAAGATAAAAATGAAGTCATCAAAGAAGGTCCATCTAAGCAGAACAAGGGAGGAATAGATGAATGTCAAAAGCAACAAGAAGAAGAGACGACAGAAGCACCAGATGAAGAGAAGAAAACAGAGGAAGAAGTTGTTTCAAGACTAACTAAATGGCTGGATTTTAGCTAAAATAGTGAATTATTAATTGAAATGTAAAACTTGAACAGTTTGCTTCTGGAATTTTGATGTGTAACCGCTATGAGATACATTACTTGTGTGCTGTGAAAATCCTGAAAATTACATGTTTGATCTAAATCATATTGCAAATACGAGTATTTCTGGGTTTAATATATAGCGTTTTGTGCTTTGAATATTGTGTTCTTGAATGTAAAACTGTTGTGGTTTTGTATGGAGATATATACTTTGAGTTAGACTACTAACCAAGAAAACTATTGTGGTTTTGTATGGAGATATATACTTTGAGATATATAATTCGAGTAACTCTGATACGCACTGAGAGTAACTATGATAATACTGAGAGTAATTGTGAGAACACTGAGAGTATCTGTGACAGCACTAGGGAGTAACTGACAGAACACTAAGAGTAACTCTGATACGCACTGAGAGTAACTATGATAACACTGAGAGTAACTGCGCGGACACTGAGAGTATCTGTGACAACACTAAGGAGTAACTGTGATAAAACAAAAAGTAACTATGATAACACTGATACGCACTGATACACACTAAGGAGTAACTGTGGTAAAACAAAAAGTAATTGTGATAAAACAAAAAGTAACTATGCAGCACAGTAACTCTGATACGCACTGAGAGTAACTATGATAACACTGAGAGTAACTGTGAGAACACTAAGAGTATATGTGACAGCACTAAGGAGTAACTATGATAAAACAAAAAGTAACTCTAGCGTTTAGGAGTCTGCTGTACATGATTCTTTATTAAAGAAGGAACCAAAAAAGTGAAGAAAAGAGAGCACAGAGCTATAAAGATATGTACAAGAGTCGGTTGTACGATGTAAATGCACATACATATAGCATAGTGCACTGCTGTGTCGTCAGAATAGCACAGTACTGCTGGCATCTTTGCAACCCAACAGGACAGAGCACTACTGTCCATATTTGCAGCACCAACAGCACAGAGCATTACTCTCACTGCTGCACATATTTGCAGCACCAACAATACAGCGGGGGGCTTTCAGATCTTCAACATCTCCATCCTCCATGGCACCCTCGACGTCCACCTCTTCTTCATCTGCGACTGCTACAGTTTACAGAAGGTACAGTTTTACAGAAGAAATATCGACAACCCCCTTAACATTTCAGTAGCACCCCCTTTGACCATCTCCTCAGATCCCCTTTAACATTTCTTCACAGCCTACCATGGAGTCGTTCATCTAGCCAATCAACTACACCATTGACGACAAGATAGTGGAATCCATTCTACTTCCTATAGAATGGAACCATCTCCATTTTCACATCAAACCAGGCAAGACCACCTTCCTAATCGGAAACCAGTCTTTCCAGATAACCCTTATGCAGAATAAAAACAGGTCACTTTCAACTGCTAAGGGCTGGAAAAAGATGATCAAACAGCTCAGTCTTCACAAAGGTTGGATCATCTTCCTCAAGCCAACTGATCACTAGACCATCACAACATGGATCACAGATCAGTTCTTAGAAACACCAACTGAGCTTATTCCGCTCTTCAGAATGCCTGGCGACGAAGTATACTCTGGATCGGAGGACTCTACAGATCAGTTGTTTGTTAGGGACAAATACCAAGCAGCGCCGGGATCAACTGTAAATCCCGTTCAGGTTGACTCATCCACAACAGCAGACACCTCAACATCTGCAGAAGACATTGCTTCTTCGTCTGTCTAGCATTCCTTTCACAAATAGGTATGCACCGACACCCTTTTCTCTTAGCCTTTTCTCTTAGCCTTTGCAGGTTCACTCATTTACAACAGATATGAACTTCTTAGATACGAACGTGTGTTTAGGCTTGATATCTATGCTTTCCAAAGGAGGGAATTGTGTGTATGATATCTATCGCCAGTGATGGACCTTCTTTATAGCTGATCTGGCTATATTTTTCTGTATTGTTATGTTCAGTTGATGGACCTTCTTTATAGTTGATCTGGTTGTATAATATATAACATTTTATGCTTTGAATGTTGTAATCTTGAATGTTTAGCTGTATGTTTTTTTCTGATTATATATACTTTCAATTAGCACTGAAAGAGTAACTCTGATACGCACTGAGAGTAACTATGATAACACTAAGAGTAACTGCGAGAACAATGAGAGTAACTGTGACAGCACTAAGGAGTAACTGAGAGAACACTAAGAGTAACTCTGATATGCACTGAGAGTAACTATGATAAGACTGAGAGTAACTGCGAGAACACTGAGAGTAACTGTGACAGCACTAAGGAGTAACTGAGAGAACACTAAGAGTAACTCTGATACGCACTAAGAGTAACTATGATAACACTGAGAGTAACTACGAGAACACTGAGAGTAACTGTGACAATATAAAAAGTAACTCCAGCAACCATAAAGTAACTCTACCAGTGTATGCCATAGTAGCAAAAACAGACATTTCGTGAGTACACTGAACAAACCATGAAAAAAATTGTACTAATCCAAAAATGTATGTATTCCAAAAGAAAAGAGTATTCAATGCACACGAAGATAAAACAAAAAATATTCTGCAAAAGAGTAAGATCTGATCAAAATAGATTCTTTGAAGCATATTCAAAGTACACATATAGCTGGTGGAGTTCAACGTAACACATAAAATACATTACAAAACACAAAAGTAAAAATACATGGATGGTTACAAAATCACTTTCACAAAAACTGCAGACAAAAAGAACAACCCATTACAGATTTGAATATCCCTCACTCACGCGCTAATCAACTACAAACTCCACTAAAAAACGTCCAGCATCAACAGACCACACGATCAGCAGTAGAGATAATCATTGAATAGCAAACAGCAACAACACATAGTCCATAATAGGAATGGACTACTTCTTCATAGGGCAGTTCCTGCTATCATGGTTGACCCCAAACTCTAAGCAATTCTTGCACTGCCTCTCTCTTTTAGACTGTGCAATCTCAACTCCAGATTTAAACCTCACATCGGTCGATCTAGGTCTTCCCTTAGTTTTACAACTACTAGGTATATGGACCTTGATAGCAGAAGAGGAAGATGTATTAGAAGCGGTTGCACCAACGCCTACACCAAGATCAGCGAGATCCAAGTCTAAGAGCTCCTTTCGCAAAGCTAACAGTTTTTCATGGCAAAGATCTACAACATTGTTCCTAAACGCTATGTTGACAATAGAATTGCAGGCAGAAACAAGATGAAGTGTCCTCCCAGTGGATGGATGCTTAACTGATGCTTTGCCAAAAATCAAAGGGTGTTCTCTGTACCCTTTGGTCCACCTCTTCAGAATGTAAGGCTCGGGAAGAGTGCAATAGTCACGGCTCTTCAAATAAGAGAGGATGTGCCTGCAAGGGATGCCTTTGAATTCCAACATGAAGCAACTGCAGGAAACAATGTCACTAGATAACTCTTTCTTCAATATACGGGGAGTTCCAAGTCCACCGACGCGATACACCTCAAAGACACCTTTTGAAGCTTGCTTTACATTGTAGACCATACTTTGGTGAACCTCAGACTGGAATATCTTAAAGATGGACTTGGTATATATACCTCTCATATGCTCCTCTAGGGGCCACAGTGATGACAAAGGGAGGTTACTGTACTCGTCATCAAAATCTTTGAAATTTTCAATCTCCCGCACATGAGAGTACGCAGTCTCCAACGAACATACAAGTTCAAATAGAGTCTTCCTACTATTCACATGGCTCCTAATGAACGCATTCAGGCTCTCGCTCCTTTGAGTCATCCTCATGCCCGCAAAGAAGGAGGACTGCATATAGCACGGAACCCAATCGCAACGCATCGCATACATATCAGAAAGCCAGGTGATGGACAACAAATCATGCTCCTGAATTACAGAATCCCACCTCTCTTCAAAAATGTCGAAATCATTCACATTCCAGACACAATCATTCAACAAGCTTATGATCTGGTCCTTGTTAGGAATGCCACCAAGCTTGGAGGGAAGCCTCTATAGGATGTGCCAGCTGCAGAAGTGATGCTTGCAATTGGGAAAAATAGAGATGATAGCAGCATTCATAGCAGGGTCCTGATCGATTATGATGGAAACTGGCTCTTTGCCAAAACAAAGTAAGTACTGCTTGAAAACCCAGACAAATGAGTCATACTTCTCATCGACCAGCAGAGCAGATGCAAACAACACTGTCTTGCGATGGTGATCAACTCCACCAAACATTCCAAAAACTATCTAATACTTGTTGGTGCGGTAGGTGGTGTCAAACACAATGGCATCCCCGAACAGCCCGCAGTCTTCAACAGAGACATGATCAGCCCAAAACAGATGAGTAAGGCAACAATTGGGGTCTTTTTGGTAGCTATAGAAGAATTTCAGATCGATGGCTTTGAAACTGGAAAAGCGATCTAAAACCATGTCGACGTCGTATTTGGCCAACTATTTCCTCTTGCTACTGATGTGTCCACGAGCTTGTCTACTAGTAAGTGTCATATTTTCATAGTCACCAGACTCGGATGCTATCAATGCAATTTGTCTCGATATAGGTATGTTAGCTTGGCTCATGGAAGAAATGATCTCTTTTTGAGTTTCATCAAGAGATGAGTTACACTTGAGGTAACGGAGATGAGCAACGTCAACAAGATCATGGTTGTGTTCCTCAACAAATGCAGTCACGACCCACATGGATGAGGACTTATCCAGTGTGAAACGTATCATGGCTTCACAACCACACCTCTTCACAGAACGCCTGTGCTTCTTGGATAACTTATCCTACAAGTTACCCATTTCATCACAAATGGGGCTCAGAAGCCCTCTAGACCTCTTAGAACGACAGATCTTACCCTGCTTATCACAAACCAGATCTTTAGCAACCAGAATCTTACTTCCCCGTTCATATCTATTGTCATCTTTCCTGATGTTAAACCCAATCATTCCAGCATAGTTGGAATAGAAGGATATACCTTCATCTAGACTTCCAAACTGAAGGCCAACTCTAGGGACTGCAACTGGGGACGGAGAAGAAACACCAATAGAATGAGAAGACTGAGGATTATCATCATCACGGCCGACACTTGCATTAGCAGCATCCATATCAAGGCTGGGATCCATGATAGTGTGTTGGAGTAACTCGGAAGATCAGAAGAGTAACTCTGTAACACAACAAGAGTAACTCGGTAAGGCAAAAGAGTAACCAATTATAACAAGAGAGTAACTACGCAAAACATAAAAACATGTATGCCTGTTACTACTTCAAAAATGACAATGCAGAAACAAAAATTGGGTTTCTTTCCCACACAAGATAAGAGGGATGAATAAACATTGAAATGATGAGAAAAAATAAAAAAAACGAGTATAACTGAATGAATTTACAAAGAGAGATACAAAATCTACCTGAATGTATCTTGAAAAAACTGTTGCTCATAAAAATGCAGATAGAACAGTAAATTCTCCCACCACCTCCACTCCCTCCACAGCGGCGTGGAATTCACACAACAACAATCTGCTTCTGAATATGCAGAGAGAACAGAGAATTCTCCAACCACACCCACTCCCTCCTCCTCAGCGGCGTGAGCTTCAGAACAACAGGTCTAAACGGTGGAAACAACTTGGTGAAAATCGATACCGTCACGGGATACATAAACAAAAGTGGGAGACACCTTAGTCGTCCTTCTCTACAAGATTGATAAAAGGGGAAACCGTTCTTGTTATTCGGGAATGGAAATGAATGTAGGTATTTCTGAGGAAGAAATGTAAAATGGAGATTGAAATATGCCAAGGAAGTTGGAATCAGAGGCGGAATTACATATGCAGGGCGTTAAGCGGCAGATGGGGGGTAGATGATCGGCAGATGGGGGGTAGACCGGATGTATCAGCCTGGCGGCGGCACAGACGATCGCGGATGACGAAGATGATCGGCAGATGGGGGTAGACCGGAAGAATCAGCCTGGCGGCGGCACAGATGATCGGCGATGACGAAGATGGTCGGCAGATAGGGGGTAGACCAGAAGAATCAGCCTGGCGGCGGCACAAACGATCGCGAATGATGAAGATGATCGGCAGATGGGGGGTAGACCAGAAGAATCAGCCTGGCGGCGGCACAGACGATTGGGTTTTTCCTTGAACGCGTGCTACAGTAACTTGGACTTATTTACATGCGCCTGCCACCGTGAACATGCTGCCGGGTAACTTAATCAAAAATATCCGCCGGGTAACAAATAAACAGCCATATATATATATATATATATATATATATATATATATATATATATATATATATATATATATATATATATATATATATATAAGTATCAACCAATTTTCAGTCTTATAGATTTGGATAACCTGTCACACTAGCAAAAACCCAATATTAACAATATTGGTGGGTCCCACTTGCTAGAGCAGTTTTGAAAGCCTTATATATATATAATTTGTGACCCATCATCTTGTCAAGGGAAACAAACTTGGAACTCATTCCGAACACTTTTAAACTGATAAGTAGCTAGTATGACATCCATTATGGTGGCAATTTGGAATATAGAATAACGTGGAACGACATACACGTTCCATCGTGACGGCTCTGGATCTTATCGCAGAAAGTAAGCGCTTACCAGCATCATACCTCAAGTAAATTAAATTTGCCAGCACTTCCTTTCGACAGTTTAATATAACCAGTTTCAGCACTCCAATTATACCAGGGCTTCGCCAGCAATACGGGTACTGATTACGTAATATCGCCCGGCAGTTGGCAAAGCCAATTATTACTCTACTATACGTTGCAAGTCCTTAGGCATTTGTGAATCAAAGTAAAGTAAACTGGCAACGACTTATTCTTAATTTAAAGCTGTCACTACTTTCAATCTCTAATCAGTTCATGTTAGCCAAGTTTCTGCTCAGCAGTTTGACTTAAAATGTCAAGAGAATAGCTAGCGGAAATGGGCGTTGTGGAAGGGAGAAGCACGTCAACGTACAACTTTAATAATAGACTTCGTAAAGTCGTTACTCAATAATTAAACCTCCACATCTACACATTATTTTCTTCGAACAATAAGATCAATGGGGAGCTATGGATTACTTCTACCTCCAAAGACATGCATAACTACTTTGAGAAGTACTTCATTACAAAGTAAATGAAATTACATTGAGATGGATGACAGACGGGAACAAAACTAATCTTGTGAAATATTAGATTTATAGATTTGGAAATCATGGCATTACTACGCACAACGTTTGAACTCTTTTGAGTAGCCTCACGTCTTTAGATACAAAAAAATTAAAGGTGTCAAGTTTAAAAGATATAAAAAAATATGAAAACGTGTCAAATGACTAACTTGAATATAACAACAAACAAAAGATCAACTAAGGAATACTTCTATGCCTATGCAGCAACTACTACAAACCGTATGATGTTTTTAATGACGCCGTAATCAATATTTATGTTAAAGATGCCATAAGTAGATTACCAAATGTACAAGACGAGCAACAATAAACGGATCGATAAGAGAAACTTGCAACCACACTGTTGGAGTGAACGAAAAACGAAATGAAACGATCAACTAAACAATTCTAACAGAAAAATAAAGAAACCAAAGAAGTCGCCCGCGGTCGCGCCGAAACTAGGATTGTTAGATTCATGGTTGTCTCTCACTAGGATCCTTCTTTATGCACGTCGTCAATGGATGATGAGTCCTAGTCTCCACTTAATATTTCGACCTTGTGTGTAAGTGGCATACGTTCCCAAATGTTCTTATATTAATCTTGCATTAATGATAATCTCCTTTTTTCCTCGTAGTACTCCGTATCCTGGCATTAATGGTTGACGAGGCCATGACCTGATTAAGATTCGTTCTCTTGATGTTTTCTTTTCCTCTCCAACTAATTTTAAAATTAACAGTTTTGGATGATACGTCATCCTTGCAAAAAGATAATAGAAAAGGCATTGGTGCGTCCCACTTGGTAGACCAGTTTTGAAAGCCTTGTATATTCAACATGTGATCCGTCATCATGTTACTGGAAAAAAAAATTGGAACCTACTCCGAAGGGGGAGCAAGTCCTATGTGTTCTGGATTGTGTCCCCTCATGAGCGTACATATTGTACTGGGCCACACAATTGAAACGTTTAGATTTGTTAGGGACAGAGGCAGGAACAGAAGTTAGGTACGAACGATGTGGTGCCTTCCCAACCCTTTTAGCCTATTAAGCAGCTATTAATCATCCATTATGACATGTGAGGGCAATTTGGAATATAGAATGTATTTTTTTAGTCTATTAAGTACTTCTATTAACGTGGAACAACATGTATGTTCGATCGTGACGGCTCTGCATCTTATCCCAGAAAGTAAGCGCTGACCAGCATTATAACTCAAGTGAATTAAATTTGCGAACATCCAGTTTCAGCACTCTAATTATACCAGGCTTCCCCAGCAATACAGGATACTGATCGCGTAGTCTCGCCCGGCAAAACAAGTTATTGCTGTAGTATACGTTGCAAGTCCTTAGGCATTTGTGAATCAAATCAAAGTAAACATGTAAAGGACTGGCAACGATCTAATTAATTCAAAATAACTACTTTGAATCCCTAATCAGTTAATTATAGTCAAGTTTCTGCTCATCTGACGAAAATGTCAAGAGAATGGTTAGCGGGAAACGGCGTTGAGAAAGGAGAAACATGCATGCCAGCGCACATATTTAACTATTCGACTTCCTAAAGTAGTTACGCAATAATCAAACCTCCATATCTATATACCAGTTTCTTAAGACAACAACAATAACGAGTTATGTATTACTTCCATGTCCAAACACAAACAGCGAACAAATGATCAGCTAAAGATTACTTCTAGGGAAAAAACCAAAATTGTATACTTTGACAAAAAAAATCCTATTATAACACCTCCGTGAAAATAATTCATAAAATAACCAACTTTCTTAAGAAAATGTCACCTGAATTGGCATTTTTTTTATCAAACATGTGAAAACGAGCTTCTAGTCAAAAATGAAAAAAAATAAATAAAAAAAACAAAAATAAAGAAAAAACGCCAAATATGTTGGCGCTTTCACCCAACACATTTGGGGTGAAAACGCCAACTTATTTGGTGCTTTCTCTTTGTTTTTGTTTTTTGTTTTTTGTTTTTATTAAAAGCTCTAGATGCAATGGCATTTTCACAACTTTAACCAGAAAGACGCCAATTCAGGTAACGTTTTCTCGAGAAAAATGGGTTATTATGAAAATTGTTTTTACGGATGTGCTATATCTGGAATTATTTTTATCAAAGTGTACTATTTTAGTTTTTTTTCCTTACTTCTAATACTGATCACGTAGTAATTGGCCCGGCAAACAAATTATTACTGTACTCTACATGACTACGTCGCAAGTCCTTGGGCATTTCTGAATCAAATTAAAGTAAATATGTATTGCACTGGCAACGACTTTTTCTTAATTAAAAACTATCCCTACTTTGGATCTCTAATCAGTTCATACCTACCTAGTTTCTGCTCATCAGTTCGACGGAAAATGTCAATAGAATGGCTAGCGGAAAACGGCGTTCACAAAAGAGAGAAGCATGTCTACTAACATTTAAAGTTGTTTCTCTATAACTAAACCTCCATATCTATATATTATTTTCTTCAAACAACAGCAATGAAGAGCCATGGATTACTTATATGTCCAAAGATATGCCTATCTATCTCTAGAAGTACTTATGACAAAGTTATGAATTACATCTCAGATGGAAGGCAAACAACAAATTGCACGGCCTACCTTTTCGGAATGGCAAGTGCTACAAAACATATATATGATGTTTTTAGTGACGCCGTAATCAACATTTATATTAAAGATGCCATAAGTAGACTACCAAACGCAAAAGACGAGCAACAATAAACGGATTGATAACAGAAACTTGCAACCACTCTGTTAGAGTGAAATGAAAACCAAAATGAAACGATCAACCAAATAAGTCTAACAGAAAAGTAAAGAAACCGAAGAAGTTGCCTATGGACGCGCCGAAAGTAAAAATGGAATATATGACATCCATCTTCGTCTTCCTAATTTCGGCTCCGTTGCCCCCCTGTCCGTTAACACTCCTCGAAGTGATCCATTCCAGCGCCATGCACCGGGCCTGCACCCCGACGTCACCCACACCAGGCCCTCGAAGGCACTGCAGGTGGAAATCAGCTCCTCTACAGCCATAAGCGCAGCGGTACCTCCATCCGTCGCACGCGAGGCCGCAGGCACCACATGCCACCGGATCCCGTGGGAATAGGTACGTGAGGTTGTGGCCGGGGTGCACGCTATCGTGGACTGTATCTGGGAGCTGCGCGCACACAGGATGTGCATCAAAGTTGTGGCAGTAACAGCCGTAGAAACAGCCGGAGATCGGCTCGGTGCACACGTTGCAGGTGACGGACCAGCCGTCGGCCGGGCGCGTCATGAAGCGTAGCTCGTGCGGGTGCATGAAGAAAGTGACCTGCAAAGAGTATTGTGCGCAGCAGCTGTGTAGCTCCGCATTGCACACATCCAGGTTGCAGCGGTAGCGCGGACCGAATCCGGGGCTCTTGCAACCATTGCAGTAAAATGGCTGGTTTTCGTCATGGAATTTCAGCCCCCCTTGACTGTGGTTGTAGTGGTCGGTAAACCTATCTGAGCTATGAATTTGAGAGCCCATCCTTCTCTTCCTCTCACGTTTCTTCGCTCCTTCCCTCCCTCTCCCAGGCCGCTGGCCGCTGCCTTGCCTTGCATCTTACTCCCCCTTCTATAGAACAGACAACGGCCGGAACAGCAGGCCTCACAGCTACAAAGCAATTAACTAGTGACGGAGCCTCAAATAACAATAATACCAAGTCAAACCACTAATTCGTGGACAGTATCTCAATGATGGCACATGGTATTTCATAATACATGATGCTTATTGGGAAAATAAGAATTTTTTTTCTCCAATAGGAAGTCATCTGTTATAGGCGTTACGGCGCTAAAAAAACGGCAGTATGTCAATGATGACTTCCTATTGGACAATACCTCAATCACGGCACATGGTATTTCGTAATATATACATGGAGCTTTTTATTGGACAAAATTACCAAGTATTTTTTCCTCCAACAAGGAAGTCATCATTTCAGTTATAGTCGTTAAATATATTTTTGAGAAACCAGGGTCGAATTCCATTATGTCATAGGATATTCGCATTTCCTTTCATTCAACCATGCTTGTACAAATGAACACAATTATAGGCAAACGCGACTTACTATCACATTTTAGAATCCTTAGATATTAGGGGAATTATAATTGTTAGAGAAAAACTTTGATCATTGATGTTCTTTTATTTGTCCTTTAAATGATATGACAGTCCATGCTAATTCCTAGAATATCTTGCATATTGAATTTATACCGTCATCTATTTCCATTGACTTTGATTTAGCTTAACACTTTCATATATAACTTCAAACTTTTTTTCTTAAATTAAAGCTATTTCTAATGGTTGTCAATTTGCAGTATCTAGAATGTGAAACAATTAGCATGTCAATGTCTTATGACCCACTCCTCCTCATCTCTTTCATTTCCTTCACCCCTCCACTATTTCTCACTACTCCCCCACCCTTATCATAATCAAAGTCGTGTGATCAACAAAGACAAGTCTTTTGTATTTTATATATAGCATTATGACTTGAATGATGATCATTTTTGTAATGGTGGCTCTACATGAACCTAAGAGTAATACACCTTCATGGCAAGCATTGTACCCTCTAATTATAATTTTTATATGAAAGGAATTAAAAATATCTTGTTCAATTCTTATCATTTTCTTGCAAAAGCCAAGGGACTCTCTTATAAGACTGCTCCCCACTTATTGGACTCACCAGAGAACTTACAAAGTTCAGGTCATTTACAGAATTGACAACGAAATTGAATGTGGAATAATTTAGCCCTAAGTAACATGACACATAGTCTGGAAGAAGAACATATTTCCAGTCTTCCTTCTTGGATCTAGATGTTGTGTGGCCAATGCATCAACAACATGATTTTGAAGATGGCTCGCCTACACAACCTTGACCTGCCAATCATTTTTAAGAAAGTTCCACACCCTGCTCCACCCATGCCAACATAGTTGGTGAAATGCTAGGCTCATTCATAACCGACACATGCATAATGAGAAATTTACTATATGATTGAATCATGATTTTCCACCAAACCATAATCCAAGTCTGATCCAAGCAAGGTAAATCACCATCAATTAAACTCATGTGCCTATTGGGATTTAGACGATCTTCCCTAATTTCCTAACCAAGCTCCTGCATGGTCTGTTGATCCCTCTCTATGCCCACTTTAGATTGTGAGTTCCCCTTTACAACAACATCAAGTTATCTTGATCCAATTCTACGGGGAGAGGCCCATTTCAGAGTGGTTTCCTTGTGAGTATTAGTTTTGTGACTTTTTGTCAAAGTTTCCACTATGCACCTTGTCTAGTTAACTATCTATCTAGGTTAATTCTATCTGATCACATGATACTCAAAATTTCCTTGTTGTGCGCCTACTAGATAAAGAAGTAGGCTACAAAGAAGAAGATAAGGTGGTGCTTATTTGCTGCCAAGTTCATCTTCAACCACTCATACCTATTAACTAGGAAGAAATTAGGGAAATTCATGTCAACACCCAAGACCATCCATACATGCTTAGCTTTGACACAATCTCTCAATGCATGAAGTATGTATTCCTTCTTCCCAGAGAATTTTCCACAATCTACATCATCTCTAAAATACATATACTTCTTCTAAGCATTAGTAATTAAAGCATTGTGATTAACCAACCACACAAAAAATAGTCTCCTACTAGAGGATATTTCCAGATAGGATCCCAATGACTAGACTTTTTTCTTCTTTTTCCTTCTCTCGGCACCTTGTACGCAGAATTTATTGAAAAGTCCCCATTTGTAGTACATGTAGAACACTATCTATCCACCTCCATACTATTCTAAGGGGGTGGTAGACAAGTTATCTTTGGAAATTTCATAGTAGGTAATTAAGTATTGTTCAATGAACTCAACATCCCATTTTCCATCCAAGTAAAACAAACTATCTACCTTTAGGTCCTATATATCCTCAGCAATATCCTTCAAAACAATCTCCCTCAGCTTTTGGACAACTGGAATCCATGGGTCTTTCCATACATTAGTCGATTGTCCATTTACAATGATCCTCCTAGAGCACGAGCGGATAAGCAGAAGTAGCTTTTTAATAACTCTCTAGATACCAATAACACGTTGGCCTAGTCTTCCTATCTAAGACCTATACTTTTGGGTCATGGCTATTCTTCAAAGCACACTCAGTTCCTGAAGTATCTCCCAACCATTGCACATGATGATATCCTGGTTTTAGTGTTGCCTTGATTTAAACTCCAGACCTCGTTATTTACTTTTTTTACTTAATTTCAGGCCACTAGAGATATCCGGTTGAGTTGTATTTGCACCTCCCTAAAGAAATTTATGAGTGATGCATTCTATTATAGTACATAACCTTCTTGGAAGATGAGTTGTTTGCATCATACATGAGGGTATTGTCGATGATACTAATTGGTTAGGAAAGCTCTCCCTTCTAGAAGTACGTTCTTGCATATCATTCATTTATATGTTCTTCAATTTTATTCATGATATTTGTGAAGGTACTATTATTAACTATGCCATGAGTCAAAGGGATGCTAAGATATTTACCTAGATCTATAGTCTATTTGATTCCAGCTGCTTTACATGTAGAATTTCAGAAACCTCATGGGGTAGATGATGAAAAGTAGATAGTCTTTTTTCCACTAAAATACATTGTCTAGAATTTCTTTCAAATTTAATAAAGTCGACCATGATCACCTACACTTAACACAACTCAACCATTCAAAAGATAATGATATCATCAGCAAGCACCACGTGGAAAATGGTTGAACCTTCTCTAAATGTCCACAAGTATCCACTCCTTACCGCATGCTTTCCTTTCAATCAGTTGGCTTAGCCACTCTAGGCATAGAGCAAACATGTAATCCAAAAAGGGGTCCCCTAGTCTGAGCCCTCATGAAGTTTTAAAGCCTTGTAATATTTCACCATTCAAGAGAACACTGCTTGAACCACATTTTATAGAATTCTTTATGCATGCAATTAGATTAAGAGGAAACTAACCTTGTTAATTTTATCATTAATACACTTACAACACATACAGTCATAGGCCTTCGACAAGTCTACCTTAATCACTATAGATGGTGCTACACTAGGTCGACACATGGTATGCATAGATTCCTTCTCAAGAGAAATTATAGCGTAGATTCTCCTCCACAACTCTGTGGTACAAATATCCAGTTCGACATGAAGGGTTTTGTCTTTGAACAATGATTTGGAGCGCAATTTGGGTTTTGTATTGTTCAGAGGTATTCGATGAAGTTGCCCAAAATTCAATAAAGTCTTAGTTTTAGAGATCAGAGCAATCACTGAATCACATATACTAGGTTCAAGAGGGTACCACAAAAGAGCAACCATAATATGCTGCATCATAGAGCCACTCTTAATAGACCAGTTATCTAGTAAAAATCATGAATCAATCCCGTCACGCAAAATGGATTTATATCTCCCCATTTTACTAATCACTTGAACCACCTCCTCTTTTGAATGGACTACTCCTATAAAATTAAAATGAGGTTTATATAGCAACTCAAAGTTACTCGATAAGCTATACATGTCAAACTATGTAGGATGTCTAGTTTTAGTGAAGTAATCATTGAAATGTTCATAAAAATCTTATCCAAGCTCTTTGGCTCAGTGATTGAGTGACCTTATGTTACACCCACATCCCACGATTACAACTAATCATGAGATTAGGGCATAAGTTTGATATAAAAAAAATCTTCCATATTTTTTTTCTTCTTTCTCTAAAATATAATGTAATATCACCTACTGAACGATAAGTCTCAATTAAACATAACAACAAGATACAACACAAGTTGCAAGGACCCTGACCTCCGTTTAGGGCTTATCCTATTTGTTTTGTTTAACCCTCATGCTTGGTTGCTTGCTAATCACCTTTGGTGGTGATTAGGGTTTGTTGATGCTTTTTTTAGTGTTGGAGGTGCTACTTGCATTAACCCAAGTCTAGGGTTTGTGGGCAAGTTGGCCACCTTGAGAGGTGTTCCTCCCTCTCCTTGCTTCCTCTAGTGTTGAGAGGAAGAGTTGGGCTCGTTGCTTGAGTTCCTTTGGGCTTGGTTGAGCTTTTTGGGCTTTGTGGTGCCTTGTCTTTGTTTCTTTGGGCCTTGTGTCGGGAAAGAGTGCCCTGTGTCGGCCTGTGGTGTGTCGCCCAGGATGTGTGTCGGCCATGGCATGGAGGTGTGTCACCCTTGGACCCTTTGACCTTCTTTGACTTCGTTTGTGTCCCCACTAGTGGACGCTTGGTGCTTGATGCTTGCATGTGGCAATGGCCTTAGACATGTGTGTAGGGCATGTTGTAGTGGTGGTGTTGCTCATGGACAAGTGTCCCTAGGTGGGCGACACCTTGGTTTGCTCTACCTTGGTTTCTCCTCCATCCTCTTCTATATATGTGTTTCCTTTCCCTTGCTAAGGATCCATTTAGTTCCTTAGTCTCCCTCTCCCTTGGTGCACAACACCCCCCTTCCTTTACAAGCATGGTGGCTGATCCTTGCCTTGGAGTCTCTTTCTTCCTCTAGTGGTGGCCGAACCCTAGAGTGCCTTGCTCTCCTTCTTGTGGTGGTGCTTGGAGCTAGGAGCTTGGAGCTTGCTTAAGGCGGGTTATATAACTCCTAACCCTAACTATACTACCATCTTCTATGTTTCTTATGATCATGATCGGCTATGTATGTTGCTAGCTTAGTTTCTTGCTTAGTTGTTCTTGTTGGCCGAACCTTGTTCTAGGGTTTCTTGGTGAGCAACACCCCTTTCTCTCTTTGGTCTAGAGGAGTGAGCTTGAGTTCTAGTATCATGGGCAACACTCCTCTCTCGTTTAAGTTGAGAGGTGAGCTTGTGTTCTAGTTGCTTGAGCAACACCCTCCTCTCACCATGGACTTGAAAGGTGAGCTATGTGGTGGTTGTGGACCTTGGTTGTGGTTGTACCTTGTGTTGCCTGATTGGTGTTAATAAGCTTGGCAAGACCCCTCTCTCTTGATGATTGAGAGGTGAGTCATCTTCTTGATCCATTAGGGTTTCAGTGCCCTTGTTCTTGAGGATGGTGGTGACCCTGTCGGGTTGCATCTTGGCCGATATGGCCTTGGGGTTGGTGTCGCCCGATACCCCTCTTGATCTTGAGCCTTGGATGACACATGTTGTGGGTGTGTCGGGCATCATATCTTGATGAAGTCCCCTGCCCGATACACTTAGCCTATGAGATGGCTTGGTGTCTTTGTGCTTGAGGTGTGGAGTCTGTTAGTTAGTTCTGTGATGTTGTGACGGGCGTCACACTCCTGGTTGCTGACCTTTGTGTGTCGGGCGTCACACCTGGTTGTGTATCCTGCCCGACACGCCTTGCTCAAGTAGTGGTTTGGTGTTGTTACCCTTAGACGTTGGGCGTTGTTGTTCTGGTCTTGTGTCGGGCATTACACCTCAGTCGTTGCCTTGAGTGTTGGCCGATAGTTCATGACTAGGCTGGTTGAATGACATCCTGAGATGAGTAGCCTTGTATACGGTACACCTGATGCACGACGCACCGTTGCACGAGATGCCCTTAGACCTTACCACCCGACACCCGTTGCACGACACAGCGTTGCACAACAGGCCTTTGGGGCTGAGCTGCACGATAGGTGTTGAGGCCAATAGACCCCTGTTGCACAATATGGTTGGGTGCACGACACCTAGGGTTTCCCATTACATCTTGATCTGGTACTCGACAACCTTGTTGGTTGCTTGGTCGATAGTTGGTTAGTGTGCTTGGCCGATAGGTGTTGGTCTGCTTAACTGTTATGCATTTGAGGTCTGGGCGATAGGGTAGAGTACCCTGCCCGATACCACCTTTGGTGAGGGTAGTAAGCGCTTCTTGTGAGGGTCTTGTCTCTTATGGAAAACCTATACGCTAATTCTTGTTCTTGCATCACGTTTGGTTTATGATGGTAACCCTTGATATGCTTGATTTAGTAGATCACATCCATGTATCCTAATACGACACTTCATGTGTATATGATCATGTATAATGCTAAGGAAATGGTAAGCATATAAGATGCTCTGCTTGATGATATGACCTATGTATATGATCACAGTTTGAGGCATGAATGATAAAGCATATAATCATCAGTACTGCTCTATGTTGTATAATATGATTCGATGAATGTGCATACTAGCCATGCAGGTGTTTCATATAGATGCATAGCCAGGTAAAGGGCTATGAGGTATTTATGTTTGAGTAACATTACTCCGATGGTTACTCTTGATGATGAGGTTACATGCATGATGTGATGGTCTGAGGACCTGAGTTTGAATAGTGCTGGGATTGCTATCCCATGGTTATGATATAAGCCTTGAGAGGTAGTGACACTATGTGATGAGGGATTAAGATCCCATGGCAATGTGATGATCCTTGAGGTGGATCTAGGTGATTAGTAAGAGGCCAAGTGGTGACATGTAATGTTGGATCCTTGTGATGGATCGGGATGATGTGGATGACAATAAAAGCATGGTATTGAGTTCATATTGTTTATTCTTGTTAATAGTTTTCATGTTGTACTACTTGGTTGAATCTTGTAATCCACTAATCACAGTGGAACATATCATGTAGTTGCCCTGGCCATAGATCCATCATCGTCAGGAGTTGGTGATGGTGAAACTGGTTCTCCTGCGGGTTAACCCAGAGCGCATATTGTTGAATATGTGAGGTTTCTCCTAGCCTAAAGTGAGGAGGTAAGAGTGCAACTTCAGTTGTAGACTCCAAAGTGCAGATTCAGGCCCGTAGCTCAATTATGATAAGAGCATGGTGAATAGGCCCATGGCTCGGGATGTGTGATATGGGAGCATGAATGTGTTCATGGCTCATAGCATGGTGAACAGGCCTGTGGCTTAGTTTCACTAGCACTGATACCTTTACCGAGGCGGGCTAGGAAGAGGGTAGCCTGACCCTAGGGCTGAGGCCACTTATGCATGAGACTGCAGTCCTGCTTGTGTTGTACTCGTGCACTGACCATGAGGCGGAGAGTTCATGGAGTTCGGCTCTTCCATTTGACCTTGTATGGCACCGGCTTGGGTTTCGCAACCGAAGGTTGGATTTGAGTGGTATGGCTCACTTCCTCAGGGCATAATAATATGTAATCCAGCCGAATAGTAATTACTTCTTAAGGAAAAACACAGAACATTGGTTGAGGCCTTGCTTGTGTAGTTAATCTTGTTATATTTGCAGTTACTGATACACTCTTTATGTTATGAGGAAAGATCTTATAAATCATATCTTGTCAATCATGTTCCATAAAAGAGATATTTGGTGATATGCCTTCCGTACATCTGGTAAGCTTGATGGTATGAATAGCTTAGTTATATAGACTGCTCTTATTATACCTGTTACTAGTTATCTGCTGCTACTGCTTTAATCTTCCTTTGGTTTTATAGTTTTGGCGGGGAGTTATGTTTCTCGTTGGGACTGTGTGTCTCACCCTACTGATTTACACCCTTTTTAGTGATCGAGCTAGGCGTGGTGGTGGTCGCGGAGTTGTGGCCAAGCAGCAAGATGAACAGTAGAAGGCAAGAGATGGACATGCTGCTGTTTTCGTTGTTTTGCAGTAGAGTCTAGAGTCGTCCCTGTACTCTCAGGTCCTTGGGAGCGTTTTGACGTTGTTTCACGATGTATAGCTGGTGATATTTTATATATCCTACTGCTGGCCGGATATGGGCGGTTATGTATGTATAAACAGGTGATGAACTCATGTGTTGGCTAGACAGCTGGTCTTCTAGGCTAGTGGACACGTGTCAAGATTTTGTAAATGTGTATATAATATGTTTCCTTGCAGGATGAGGACCTGAATGTAATAGTTTCTCAGTTTATCTGCTATCGGTTTTAATTAACTCGTGCTTTTAGTAATTTGTTGTTTATGGTGATTTCTGCACGTTTTTGCGTAACACCTCGCTGTCTTTGTGATAGTGGGATGTGTTGCCACAAGTTTTGGTATCAGAGCTCTAGGTTTGCTGAGTCTATAGGGATTTAGGACTAGGTTGTGTCTGTTCTTGTGAGTTTCCCAGATTTTCTTACAATCATCTTCTGCCCTCAACGGAAGAAAATCCAAGATGTCTGGAAATCATGAAGAACATGCTGCTGAGAAGAGCGATGCTGCATCAGTTGATGGAGCTATAGGGTAGGAACATGAATATCGGGTGCCTGAGGTCCACCAACCTGACCCAGCCATTCTTGAACACCCTGCCTACCAAAAGCTTATGGGGCAGATAATGGCTACGATGAATCTCATGGTAGAGAGATTTCCAGTGCCTCCGCTGAGAGCACAGGCTCCCCATGGTGAAACATTGGGTATTGGGAAGACCTTTGAGTGGCTTCGCCGAGTCGGAGCTTCGGATTATGCTAGAACGGTTGATCCAGCGGATGTAGATATGTGGCTAACAAGTCTTGAGAAGGCATTT
The DNA here is from genome assembly GCA_963693085.1 of Alisma plantago-aquatica. Taxonomy (NCBI): domain Eukaryota; kingdom Viridiplantae; phylum Streptophyta; class Magnoliopsida; order Alismatales; family Alismataceae; genus Alisma; species Alisma plantago-aquatica. The sequence goes on along the minus strand of OY856413.1, from coordinate 316,300,365 downwards.
CGGATCCTCGACATTCCCGAAGCAGACAAAGTCAAGCACGTCGTCTACCTTCTGTAGGGTAGTGCTGGTCACTGGTGGACCATCGAGGAGGAGAAGCGACCTGGTGAGGTGATCTGTTGGGAGGTTTTCCGGCGTGAGTTCGTCAGCAGATACTTTCCTAAGACGTATCTGGATGAGAAGATCAGTCAGTTTGAGTTCCTATGACAAGGAACGATGAACATCACTGAGTATGAGGCCAAGTTCATGGATCTGTTGAGGTTTTTCCCTCACATGGCGGCAACAGATGAAGAGCGAATCAGACATTTTGAGAAGGGTCTAAGTGCTGAGCTGACAACACCTATTTCTGCGTTGGAGAACCGAGAGTGGTTTGCTACATTTGTGGAATCTGTCTAGAGGATTGAACGATCAGTAAGGGAGAAGAGAGAATCCATGTCTAAGAAGAAGCATGCTCAGTTCCAAGGACAAAGGTTTGGTGGCTTCAAGAAGCCAAGGTTTTCAACACCTTCTGTGATGAGAGGTTCTAGTGTACCATCATAGTGGTCTCCGAGTAAGGGAAGAGGTTATGTTTATTCACCGTTAAAGGCACATAGTACAACTTCTGTAGCAGTGACAGGGCCATCTAGGCCACAGTTTGATGATAGGGTATGCCATCTTTGTGGTCAGATCGGGCATTGGAGGTTCAACTACCCGAATAGAGATGTTGAAGTGACGCAGCAGCCGAGGAAGAATCAATGAGGGTCAGATAGACAACTGCCCAGTAAGAGAAGAGGGCGAGGACGCGGTCAAGTGTCACAAGCGGGATCGTCTGCTCAAGGAATCAGAGGATGTGGACAGCAAGCAACGGCTCGATTCTATGCTATGAATCTTCCGGAGGCGATAGTCAACCCGTGAGTGGTTACAGGTCAGATGGAGTTATTTCATTATGATATGTCTTCTTCTTGCTTTATATCTGTTCTGGTTGACCCAGGAGCTACACACTCTTTTATCGCCTATAGTACGCTTGAAAACTATCATTTACCTGTTAGTCGTAAGAAGGATAGCTTGTTGTTAGAAAACCCTCTTGATGGTTCCTCGATGCTTCGAGAAGAGTGTCCATCTTGTGTCTTATCTTTTTCAGGACACAATATACAAGTGGATCTTATACCACTTGATATGCATGGTTTTGATGTGATCCTTGGGATGGATACCTTAGAGAGGTATAAGGTTGTTTTGGACTGTGGTTCCAAGCAAGTTGTGTTTGATGATGGCGGTAAGAAGTGGGTCTTCCAAGGAGATAGGAAGATTCTTCCGACATGTCTAGTGTCAGCTATGGTGGTAGAGAAGTTGCTACGACAAGGATGTAAGGCGTTCGTAGCTCACGTTGTGGATACCAAGGCGAAATGTCCTAGTCTCGAAGAGGTGTCGGTTGTCTGAGAGTTGGCAGATGTTTTTCCCGATGAGTTTCCCGGTGTTCCTCCACCCCGAGAGATTGATTTTGAGATCAATCTGGTTCCCGGAACACAACCAGTTGCACAGACACCGTATAGGATGGCTCCAGTAGAGATGGAAGAGCTTAAGAAGCAGTTGCAAGAGTTGTTGGAGAAAGGTTTCATCTGATCGAGTATGTCGCCTTGGGGTGCTCCAGTTGTTTTCGTTAAGAAGAAAGATGGATCGATGCAGCTATGTATAGATTACCGGCAGTTGAACAAGGTCACGATCAAGAACAAGTACCCGTTGCCGAGGATAGATGATTTGTTTGATCAGTTGCGTGGTGCTACAGTGTTTTCAAAGATTGATCTATGATCTGGATATCATCAGTTGAGGATTAAGGTAGATGACATACCAAAGTCAGCTTTTAGGAGGAGGTATGGTCACTTCGAGTTTGTGGTTATGCCATTTGGGCTAACCAATGCACCCGCTGCTTTCATGGATCTGATGAATCGAGTGTTCCGTCCATTCCTAGATCAGTTTTTTGTAGTCTTCATAGATGACATCTTGATCTATAGTCGGGACAAGCAAGAGCATGATCGACATCTTCGACTAGCGTTGACTCTTCTTTGCCAACATCCGTTGTATGCCAAGTTTAGTAAGTGTGAGTTCTAGTTGGAAGAAGTAACTTTCTTGGGTCATGTGATATCTGCAGAAGGAGTCAAAGTGGAACCGAAGAAGGTAGAGTCCATTGCAGAATGGGAACAGCCAAACACGCCGATAGAAGTTCATAGTTTCTTGGGATTAGCAGGTTACTACAGGAGGTTTATCAAGGACTTCAGTGTGATTGCATTGCCGATGACAAAGTTGACCAGAAAGGATGTACCTTTCCTCTGGGATGATCGTTTCCAGCAAGCTTTCCAGAGTTTGAAGAAAAAGCTGACTAGTGCTCCAGTGTTAATCCTGCCAGAGCCTGGGAAGGGCTATGTTGTTTTCTATGATGCTTCCAAGAAAGGTTTAGGTTGTGTGCTGATGCAGGAAGATCATGTAGTTTCTTTTGCTTTGAGATAGCTTAAGAAACATGAGGAGAACTATCCGACTCATGATTTGGAGTTGGCAGCAGTGGTTCATGCGTTAAAGATTTGGAGACACTATCTTTACGGGGAAGTGTGTCAGATCTTTATGGATCATAAGAATCTGAAGTACATCTTTTCGCAGCAAGAGTTAAACATGCGACAGCGTCGATGGATGGAGTTAATCGATGATTACGACTGTACCATCGAGTATCATCCTGGTAAGGAGAATGTGGTAGCGGATGCGCTTAGCCAAAAGTCTTCTTCTCTTTCTTCAAAGAAGGCACAGTTGAGTTCCCTGGTATGCCATAGATGAGATATGCTTATTTCCTTGCGGCAGATGAATGTACATATGGAAGTTTCCTTGTTAGCTGGACTTTTATCACAGATGCAAGTCAAGCCTACGCTGAGACAGCAAATCAAAGATGCACAGTAAATAGATGATACAGTATAGTTGATCAGATCAGAGTTTGGCAGTGAGAAGCGTGATGGGTACCATGAGTCACAGGATGGACTAGTTTGCTATCATGATAGGATGGTGGTTCCCGAGACTGATGATCTGAGGAAGTTAGTGCTCGAGGAAGTACACACAACGATGTATGTTATCCATCCAGGAATCACCAAGATGTATCATAGTCTGAAAGACTTGTATTGGTGGCCCGACTTGAAGAAAGATGTAGTCGAGTTCGTGGCTAGGTGTGTGGTTTGTCAGCAAGTCAAGGCTGAGCATCAAAAGCCGGCAGGTACGTTGCATCCCCTGCTGATACCGCAGTGAAAATGGGATCATATAACCATGGATTTCGTAGTTGGTCTACCCAGGACAACTAGGAATCATGATTCCATTTGGGTTATAGTGGACAGATTGACGAAGTCTGCCCATTTCATACCAGTAAAGACAATGTATACAGCCGAAAAGCTCGCTCGAGTATACGTGGATTAGATAGTGCGTTTGCACGGAGTGCCAGCGACGATAGTTTCCGAAAGAGGTCCTCAGTTCACGAGTCGTTTCTGGGAATAGTTGCACAAAGCGTTGGGAACACAGTTGAGGTTCAGTACCGCCTTTCACCCGCAGACAGATGGACAATCTGAGAGGACTATTCAGATTTTGGAAGATCTCCTTTGAACTTGTATTTTGCAGTTCCTAGGAAGTTGGGACGTACACATCAGTTTGATAGAGTTTGCCTACAACAATAGTTATCAGCGGAGCATTGACATGGCTCCTTATGAGGCCTTATATGGAAGGAAGTGCATATCTCCCTTGTGTTGGTTTGAGTCTGGCGAATATCAGTTTTTGGGTCTTGAGTTAGTACAACAGATGAAAGAAAAGATCAAGGTGATACAGCAACAGTTGAAAGCGGCACAGGACAGGCAGAAGTCTTATGCAGATAATCGCCAATGACCCTTGGAGTTCCAGGTAGGAGACAAAGTATACCTTAAATTCTCGCTGTGGAAAGGTGTGCTAAGGTTTGGCCGAAAGGGTAAGCTAGCACCCAGGTATATGGGGCCATACCCAGTCATAGCACGTATGGGCAAGGTAGCTTACGAGCTAGAGTTGCTTCCAGAGTTGCACAGGTTGCATCCAGTGTTCCATGTCAGTATGCTGAAGAAAAGTCATCCAGATTCAGGAACAATGATACAACCAGTCGAGGTTGAGATTGATGAAGATGTGACCTACGAGGAAGGTCATGTGATGATCCTTGATAGGAGAGTTAAGAAGCTGAAGAGGAAGGACCTGGTTCTTGTGAAGGTTCTTTGGCATCATCATGGCATTGAGGAAGCTACGTGGGAGCTTAAGGAAGAGATGAGGAGGAAGTATCCCTCGCTTTTCTCTTCATATTTTGAAGACGAAATCCCTTTGTAGAGGGTTAGCTTGTAAGGACCCTGACCTCCGTTTAGGGCTTATCCTATTTGTTTTGCTTAACCCTGATGCTTGGTTGCTTGCTAATCACCTTTGGTGGTGATTAGGGTTTGTTGATGCTTTGTTGACTGTTGGAGGTGCTACTTGCATTAACCCAAGTCTAGAGTTTGTGGGAAAGTTGTCCACCTTGAGAGGTGTTCCTCCCTCTCCTTGCTTCCTCTAGTGTTGAGAGGAAGAGTTGGGCTCATTTCTTGAGTTCCTTTGGGCTTGGTTGAGCTTGTTGGGCTTTGTGGTGCCTTGTCTTTGTTTCTTTGGGCCTTGTGTCGGGCAAGAGTGCCATGTGTTGGCCTGTGGTGTGTCGCCCAGGGTGTGTGTTGGCCATGGCATGGAGGTGTGTCGCCCTTGGACCCTTTGACCTTCTTTGACTTCGTTTGTGTCACCACTAGTGGACGCTTGGTGCTTGATGCTTGCATGTGGCAATGGCCTTGGACATGTGTGTAGGGCATGTTAAAGTGGTGGCATTGCTCATGGACAAGTGTCCCTAGGTGGGCGACACCTTGCTTTGCTCTACCTTGGTTTCTCCTCCATCCTCTTCTATATATGTGTTTCCTTTCCCTTGCTAATGATCCCTTTAGTTCCTTAGTCTCCCTCTCCCTTGGTGCATGACACCTCCCCTTCCTTTGCAAGCCTGGTGGCCGATCCTTGCCTTAGAGTCTCTTTCTTCCTCTAGTGGTGGCCGAACCCTAGAGTGCCTTGCTCTCCTTCTTGTGGTGGTGCTTGGAGCTAGGATCTTGGAGCTTTCTTAAGGCGGGTTATATATCTCCTAACCCTAACTATACTACCATCTTCTATGTTTCTTATGATCATGATCGGCTATGTATGTTGCTATCTTAGTTTCTTGCTTAGTTGTTCTTATTGGCCGAACCTTGTTCTAGGGTTTCTTGGTGAGAAACACCCCTTTCTCTCTTTGGTCTAGAGGAGTGAGCTTGAGTTCTAGTATCATGGGCAACACTCCTCTCTCATTTAAGTTGAGAGGTGAGCTTGTGTTCTAGTTGCTTGAGCAACACCCTCCTCTCACCATGGACTTGAAAGGTGAGCTATGTGGTGGTTGTGGACCTTGGTTGTGGTTGTACCTTGTGTTGAAGCTTGGAAAGACCCCTCTCTCTTGATGGTTGATAGGTGAGTCATATTCTTGATCCATTAGGGTTTTAGTGCCCTTGTGCTTGAGGATGGTGGTGGCCCTGTCGGGTTGCATCTTGGCCGATATGGCCTTGGGGTTGGTGTCACCCGATACCCCTCTTAATCTTGAGCCTTGGACGACACATGTTGTGGGTGTATCGGGCATCATATCTTGATGAAGTCCCATGCCCGATACACTTAGCCTATGAGATGGCTTGGTGTCGTTGTGCTTGAGGTGTGGAGTCTGTTAGTTAGTTTTGTGATGTTGTGACGGGCATCACACTCCTGGTTGCTGACCTTTGTGTGTTGGGCGTCACACCTAGTTGTGTATCCTGCCCGACATGCCTTGCTCAAGTAGTGGTTTGGTGCTGTTACCCTTGGACGTTGGGCATTGTTGTTCTGGTCTTGTGTCGGGCGTTACACCTCAGTCGTTGCCTTGAGTGTTGGCTGATAGTTCATGACTAGGCTGGTTGAATGACATCCTAAGATGAGTAGCCTTGTACATGGTACACCTGATGCACGATGCACCGTTGCATGAGATGCCCTTAGACCTTACCGCCCGACACCCGTTGCACGACACAGCGTTGCACAACATGCCTTTGGGGCTGAGCTGCACGATAGGTGTTGAGGCCAATAGACCCCGGTTGCACGATATGGTTGGGTGCACGACACCTAGGGTTGCCCGTTACATCTTGAACTGGTAGTCGACACCCTTGTTGGTTGCTTGGCCGATAGTAGGTTAGTGTGCTTGGCCGATAGGTGCTGGTCTGCTTAACCATTTTGTGTTTGAGGTCTGGGCGATAGGGGAGAGTTCCCTGCCCGATACCACCTTTGGTGAGGGTAGTAAGTGCTTCTTGTGAGGGTCATGTCTCTTATGGAAAACCTATATGCTAATTCTTGTTCTTGCATCACGTTTGGTTTATGATGGTAACCCTTGATATGCTTGATATAGTAGATCACATCCATGTATCCTAATATGACACTTCATGTGTATATGATCATGTATAATGCTAAGGAAATGGTAAGCATATAAGATGCTCTGCTTGATGATATGACATATGTATATGATAACAGTTTTAGGCATGAATGATAAAGCATATAATCATCAGTACTGCTCTATGTTGGATAATATTATTCGATGAATGTGCATACTAGCCATGCAGGTGTTTCATATAGATGCATAGCCAGGTAAAGGGCTATGAGGTATTTATGTTTGAGTAATATTGCTTCGATGGTTACTCTTGATGATGAGGTAACATGCATGATGTGATACTCTGAGGACCTGAGTTTGACTAGTGCTGGGATTGCTATCCCATGCTGATGATGTAAGCCTTGAGAGGCAGTGACACTATGTGATGAGGGATTAAGATCCCATGGCAATGTGATGATCCTTGAGGTGGATCTAGGTGATTGGCAAGAGGCCAAGTGGTGACATGTAATGTTGGATCCTTGTGATGGATCAGGATGATGTGGATGATAGTAAAAGCATGGTATTGAGTTCATATTGTTTATTCTTGTTAATAGTTTGCATGTTGTACTACTTGGTTGAATCTTGTAATCCACTTAAAATATACTAACTAATCACAGTGGAACATATCATGTAGTTGCCCAGTCCATAGATCCATCATCGTCAGGAGTTGGTGATGGTGAAATGGGTTCTCCTGCGGGTTAACCCAGAGCGCATATTGTTGAATATGTGAGGTTTCTCCTAGCCTAAAGTGAGGAGGAAAGAGTGCAACTTCGGCTGTAGACTCCAGAGTGCGGTTTCAGGCCCGTAGCTCAATTACGATAAGAGCATGGTAAACAAGCCCATGGCTCAGGATGTGTGATATGGGAGCATGAATGCGTTCATGGCTCACAGCACGGTGAACATGCCCGTGACTCAGTTTCACTAGCGTCAATACCTGTACCGAGGCGGGCTAGGCAGAGGGTAGCTTGACCCTGTGGCTGAGGCCACTTATGCATGAGACTGTGGTCCTGCTTGTGTTGTACTCGTGCACTGACCACGAGGCAGAGAGGTCGTGGAGTCCGACTCTTCCATTTGACCTTGTATGGCACTGGCTTGGGTTTCACAACCAAAGGATGGATTTGAGCGGTACGGCTCACTTCCTTAGGGTAAAATAATACATAATCCAACCGAATAGTAATTACTGCTTAAGGCAAAACACAGAACATTGGTTGAGGCCTTGCTTGTGTAGTTAATCTTGTTATATTTTCAGTTACTGATACACTCTTTATGTTATGAGGAAAGATCTTATAAATCATATCTTGTCAATCATGTTCCATAAAAGAGATATTTGGTGATATGCCTTCCGTACATCTGGTAAGCTTGATGGAATGAATATCTTAGTTATATAGACTGCTCTTGTTATACCTGTTACTAGTTATCTGCTGCTATTGCTTTAATCTTCCTTTGGTTTTATAGTTTCGGCGGGGAGTTATGTTTCTCGCTGGGACTGTGTGTCTCACCCTACTGGTTTACACCCTTTTTAGGTGATCGAGCTAGGTGTGGTGGTGATCACAGAGTTGCGGCCAAGCAACAAGACGAACAGTAGAAGGCAAGAGATGGACATGCTGCTATTTTGGTTGTTTTGCAGTAGAGTCTAGACTCATCCCTGTACTCTCAGGTCCTTGGGAGCGTTTTGATGTTGTTTCACGATGTATAGCTGATGATGTTTTGTATATCCTGCTGCTGGCCAGATATGGGCCGTTATGTATGTATAAACAGGTGATGAACTCATGTGTTGGCTAGACAGCTGGTCTTCTAAGCTAGTGGACAGGTGTCAAGATTTTGTAAATGTTTATATAACCTATTTCCTTGCAGGATGAGGACCTGAATGTAATAGTTTCTCAATTTATCTGCTTTTTGCAATCAGTTTTAATTAACTCGTGGTTTTAGTAATTTGTGGTTTATGGTGATTTCCGCACGTTTTCGTGTAACACCTCATTATCTGTGTGATAGTGGGATGTGTTGTCAAAGAACTTGTCTAGTAAGAGTTTCACACTTAATACACATCATGCACATTACATTTCAAACTTCTCTCTTTTCTCACTCTTTCAATCCCAGGATCCAGAGGAAGGATAAGAGGCCCTCTAACTATTCTAACTACTCTTCTTTCAAGACCTCAGTGGCACTATTGATAAAAGTTGGCTTCCACCTCCTGAGGAAGAGCTAATCCTTTACCTAAAAAATTGTTCAGTAGGTTGTTGAGCTATTGGCTCAGTGAGTAGAGAGTCAACAGGTAACCAAAATATTTATGATTTTTACAAGTAATAGAACTTAAATGAAATCATGTAAGCCTGGAACCTTTAAACCTGGATGAGGTTGTGGAGTGGATGATTGAGAAAATATGGAGCAATACGCAGAATAGAAATGGGGGGGGATCTTCATCACCTCACTCATCTTCCACATATGGGGTGAGCGTAATCATAGGCTACATGGCAAGAGACCAAGGGATAAAACAATCATTTTTGATGTAATTAGTAATAGCATTTTGTGGTTTTTCAAAGTTAATCTGAAGAGCTTGGGTGGGATAGACCGCATGGCTCTGAGGATGTGGGGTCTCTTGTAAAGCTTGTATAGTATACAGGGTTTTTTTGTGTCCCCTATACTTTGTTTTGAGATAGTAATATTTTACCTTATCCAAAAAAAAGAAATCATGTAAGCATAGAAGTTTAAAAACTATAATTCACTCAGCAGGCTAGTAGTACAAATATTGAATGCAATAAAAGGATAACTTAACTATTTACATTATTTTAAATCCATTTATTATGCCTCATGACCCACATGAGGTGTACCACAACGTGTAGAAGTATCGCAGCAAGCTACGATCTCATTGTATAAGACTTAGAAGCATGCTTGGGTTCCTAAGTCTTTAATCTCAATACCACATCCGTAGCTGGCATCGACAGGTCTGCCTCTCGGTGGCTAATGGGGGCGGTCGGATATCTCACACCCCACCTCTCAACCTGGGTACTCAAGCGGTGAGTCAAAGCCCTCAGGATTAAAGTGCATCAGTGGACCTACTGACCACATATCACTACATCATGTAGCACAGGTACCACCAACATCCCGAGTTGGTGTTGGGTACCACATAATTGTAAGGAGTTTGCCCTACTGGTCAAAATCCCCACACCCTATTGGTACGCTCTGACTTACCTCAATCTAGACAACCTCCAATAAGGAAACTGTTTCCTCCCCACAGCAAATGCCTCATCCTGTGAGGATTCTACAGTGTCCATGGCATCTAATGTCTAGTGATGTTTAGTTAATATATCAAGTTTCATCATCGTAGCTAATTATTACCCTATTTTTGATAATTTAGTGTCTTGCATTTAAATAATAAATCACTAAATAATTTTCATATATCTCACTAACCATGCTCCACCTCTTAAAAAATGAACGAGGGAAACTTGTCTTTTTGGTGCCTCAATTTACACATTCATCACCCGTCAAATCACGACAATTCACATGACAACTTTCAACATGGTAATACATCACTAATAATATGATTAATAAGGCATTTCAACTACTGATATTCACCACATTTGTTTATTTAAACCATCACAAATATCATAGAGCAAGAATCAAACACTAGAAACTATTATTTGAATTGGTATGCTATAAATCAAGGTTAAAAGATGATTACTATTCACAGACTTCACCCAAGATCACTAATCTTAATTCACCAACTAATCTCGAATCTTTGCTTACACGAGTCAGGATCAAGTTTAAACCTCAAGATCTCGTTCAAAACAACCTTTAAATGTGTTTCCTGGTCCTAAGGAGGGTCTGTTATAAGTAGAAGATAAATATCAGAGATTAAGCCAAACCTCAAAATCGCTAGATTAGGGATCTCAAGCAAGGGGAAACAAAGAGAAGGAAGAATCAATTGTTAAACCTACCTACCAAGTTGAATCTATAGCTACCCCTTTGGATTTCTGACGCTCTTCACATTCTTCCCCAAAAATTACTCCAGAATTCACCTTCCAAGTCACCCTCTTATTGAGAAACAAGTCTGAGATGATAGAGTATTGAATCGTATTTTCAATACACTTCATTTTGATGAAAATGGATAAGTGTAGCCCGAGATATGATCGTTTTATGATTGGCTTTCCTAGGCGGCATCAGTCGTTGTCGCGGCACATGACACAGTGTCGCGGTCGCGGCATAGCATCGTGGTCATGGCACATGACACAGTGTCGTGGTCACAACACACGACATGGCGTCGCGGTCATGACATAGTGTCATGGTCACGACACATGACACAGTGTCGCGGTCACGACACACGACACGGCGTCGCGGTCGCTACACTCTGTACATATTTACTAAAAAGGACATAACACTCTCATTTTAACTCCAAATTGGTTCATTCTTTTTTTGTTAGATTCATAATTGAATTATATACAATCCTACAATAATTTTTTGATAATATTCTCAGAGGAAAAATAATTTATTAATTATTTCTTTCAATATCATTAACTCTCTTCTTGCATACATGTATGGGTTAATGTTATATTACTCCAACTCGGATCTTTATAGTAGGCTTAAGTCATGATGATGAGTTGCCCAAAAAACATTTAATGTTACCAAAATTAATATAAAGAACAAAATAAAATATTACTAACAAAAATATGACAAGCATTAAGATTATCTTAAATCTCTAGGATTACCAGCAAAGCTAGGAACGGGTTGTAACAATTCTCCCCCTCTAATAAAAATTTTGTCTCGAAATTTCTAAAAGAGGAAAGGATACCTGATAAACATCTTCATATCCACTTCACAAGTAGATTCTTCTACACCATGATTCCTCCAAAGAACCTTTACTAGGGGTATCTCTCTCTTTTTAAGCTTTCAAATTCTATGGTCTAGAATTTGAATTGGTCCTTCAATATGAGAAATATCCTCTCTCAACTGTACAGGATCTGGGTCTATAATCTTCTCTGTACCAGGATGACACTGCTTCAACATCGATACATAAAACACATTATGTAAATTAGCTAACTCCAATGGCAACTCCAATTTATATGCAACTGGTCCAATTATTTGAATGATTGGATAGGGACCCATGTATCTTGGAGTTAGTTTGCCTCACTTTCCAAACCTTAGCACACCTTTCAATGATGAAACTTTCAAATAAACCTCATCCCCAATCTCAAATTGAAGTGGTCCACGCCTTTTGTCTGCATAGCTTTTCTGTCTATCCTGAGCTTCCTTCAACTGTTGTCTGATCACATATATCTTTTCTATGGTTTCTTCCACCAACTCTGGACCTAAAATTTGCCTTTCTCCAACTTCATACCAAAAAACTGGAGATCTACATTTTCTCCCATACAAAGCTTCATAAGGGGCCATGCCTAAGCTAGAATGGTGACTTTTGTTATAGGTGAACTCCATAAGACTGAGATGATCATCCCATCTAGCACTGAACTGCAAAACACATGCTCTTAGCATATCCTCCAGGGACTGAATTGTCCTCTCTGACTATCCATCTGTCTGAGGATGAAAGGTTGCTCTAAATTTCAACTTTGTTCCCAAGGAACGTGGCAACTGATTCCAAAACCTAGATGTAAATTTAGGGTCTCTATCAAATATTATAGAAGTAGGTATTCCATGTAATATGACTATCTCATCTATATAGACTTTGGCTAACTTTGATGTATTCCATGTTATCTTAATTGGTAGAAAGTGAGAAGACTTTGTTAGCCTATCTAGTATTACCCACACAGATTTGAAACCACGTGGTGTCCTAGGTAATCCTACCACAAAATCTATGGTGATATGCTCCCACTTCCATTCAGGGATAGGAAGTGATTGTAGAGTACTTGTCATCTTCTAATGTTCAACCTTGACTTGTTGACATACATCACACTTATCCACATACTCAGCCACATCCTTCTTCATATCTAACCACCAATATAACTCCTTCAGATATCTATACATCTTTGTGTTACCTGGATTCATTGCATATATAGAAGAATGAGATTCTTCAAGAATCTTCTTCTTTGACTCAGTGTCATCAGGCACACACAATCTATCATGTAGATACAACAACCCATCATCTCAAAATCTGAACTCTGATCTCTTTTCTTTTGTCATATCATGAATGATCTGTTGCAATTCTTTGTCACTATGATGAAGCTTATGAATTTGATTATAAAATGTAAGGTCTAACCTGCATCTGTGCAATCATTCCACCTTTATCAGACACATTCAGATCCAAATTCATCTCTCTCATTTTAACTAACATGTCTCTTTTTACACATTCCATTGAAAACATTTTCGCAGACGATGTTGACTTTCTACTCAGAGCATCTGCTACTACATTGACCTTTCCAAGATGATATGGTGACGTCATAATCCTTTATAAGATCCAACCGTCTGTGTTGTCTCAGATTGAGATCCCTCTGTTGGAAAATATACTTCAAACTGTTATGATCAGTAAAGACCTGACACGATTGACGATAGAGATAATGATGCCATGTCTTCAAAGCATGCACTACTGCTACCAATTCAAGATCATGTGTGTGATAGTTGTCTTCATTCTTCTTAAGTTGTCTAGAAGCATAGGCCACCACTTTCCCTTCTTGCATAAGAACACATCCCAAATCTCACCTGGACGTATCACTGAAAACAACATAGCCCTTATCTGCCTCTAGTAATATCAACACTGGTGTTGTAGTTAACTTCTTCTTTAAAATTAGAAACTTTTCTCACATGACTCAGACCAAACAAAAGGTACATCCTTCCTTGTTAAGCATGTAAGAAGCACTGCTATTGCACTAAAGTTCCTTATAAACCTCCTGTAATATCCTACTAACCCTAGGAAACTTCTGATCTTAGTAGGGGTCGTAGGTTGCTCCCACTGAAGAATAGATTCCACCTTCTTAGGGTCAACATGAACTCCTACTCTTGATATGACATGTCCAAGAAAAGATACTTCAGCCAACCAAAACTCACATTTGTTGAACTTAGCATAAAGTTGATGTTGCCTTAACAATTGCAGGGCTATCCTCAAATGTTGCTCATGTTGTTCCGCATCTTTAGAATATATAAGGATGTCGTCTATAAACACTACTATGAATTGATCTAAATATGGTCTGAAAACCATGTTCATCATGTCCATAAAGGCTACAGGCACATTTTTTAATCCAAAAGACATAACTACAAACTCATAGTGCCCATACCTCATTTTGAATGCTGACTTAGGTACATCATATGCCTTTATCTTTAGTTGATGATAACCTAACCTAAGATCTCTATTTGAAAAGATCGTTGCCTCATGGAGTTGATCAAAAAGGTCTTCAATCCTAGGAAAAGGATATTTATTCTTAATTGTTATCTAATTCAATTGTCTGTAGTATATATATAACCGCATGGTACCATCCTTCATTTTCATGAATAGTATTGGAGCTCCCCAAAGTGATGTACTAGGTTGAATAAATCCTTTATTCAGCAACTCATGTAACTGGGTTTTCAATTCCTCTAACTCCCCAGGTGCCATTCTATAGGCAGATAATGCTACTAGATGGCTACTAGGTAAAGTTTGTATCTCAAAGTCAATATGTCTTTTAGGTGGTAAACATGGTAACTCATTAGGGAAGACATATGAAAACTCACATACTATTGGAATATCTGCTAGACTGACTGCTAATTTCTCTATCCTAGCATCCACCACATGTGCTAAAAAGGCCTCACACCCCTTTCTCATCATCTTATCAGCTACAATAGCTAATACTATACATGTGGGCAAGAATTTTCTATCTCCGTTAAGACACATGAAAAACCACCTTGTTGAAAGATAGTTTCTTTCTTCCAACAATCTAACTGGACATGATATGTCTCAAGGCAGCCCATACCCAAAATGATTTGAAAAGAATTAATATCTAAGGGTATGAGATTAACTGCTATTGTATGCCCACTAAAACTCAATAGACATCCATGACATACTTCTGTCAAAACTGAGGATTCACCTAGTAGAACTTTTAACAACAACTCATAAGATAAATCTTGGGTTAGAAGATTTAGTCCACTAACTATCAATCTTTGAATGAAAGAATGTGTTGCACCATGATCTATTAACATTGTAAAAGAAATGTTGTTAAAGAGAAGCATCTCACCTGTCACAACTCTGGGTGAAACTACACCTTCGGATGGTGTCATTGAGAAGAAGCGTCCAGTATCTCTCCCTCTGCCACATTGTCCTCACTGTCTACTACTAGTACTAGGTGCTCCCCCTCTAAAACCTGAAGCCACTGAAGAACTTGCCCCTCTAACTGGAGCCTGCCTCTGTGGAGTCTGAAACCATAATTGTGAACCTTGTTCTGAAACATATGGAAGCTCTAGGCAGTGATCCCTTTTTATATGTCCCATCTATCCATAATGAAAACATATTGGAGCATTAGTTCCCCAGTACTGACCAGAATGTGCCCTGCCACAATTGTCACATATGGATGCATCATGTCTCTGCGGTCCTGTCATTGACACTGATGATCCTGAAGACCTAGTTGGAGGTGTCCATGTAGAATGTGTATTCCATCTACCAGAATTGGCCCTTCCTCCACTTGGTGAAAAACTAGATCCTTGTATCCAAAAATAGACAAGTCCTCATCCTATCTTATAAAAGAAACCACCACATCCTCTTTATCCACCACTTCTTTGTCCCCCTCTATTGAAGTCTCCAGATCTTTTCTTACTCTCAAACTGTTTATCAGCATTAACTGACTCTTCTACACGTCTCGCTGCTTCCACAAATTCCCCAAAGTTTTCTCTGTCTCTTCGACTGATGGATGACACAGTGTGTCTAATCTCTGATCTTAATCCTTGTTGAAATTTTTTGCACTTTTCTACATCATCAGGCATAAGTTGTGGACAGAAATTTACCAAACTTATGAAATGTGCCTCGTATTCACCAATTGTCATACTTCCTTGTCTGATATTCTCCAACTATTTAATCTTATCACTTAGGAAGGTAGGAGGAAAATACTTAAGGTGAAACTCATCCACAAAGTCCTTCCGGGTCATCTCTACATTTCTCCTTTTATCTTCCACTCCCCGCCACCACAACTCAGCATCTCCCTTGAGTAAATAGACCGCATGATTGATTTTCTTATCTTATGATAACTCCATTAGGCAAAAGACCTTTTCTAGTTATCGAAATCACACCTCTGCCACAGCTGCATCTGTTGTTCCAGCAAATTCAGTTCCACCAAGCTTCTTCACCAACTCATAGGATCTCATCAGATCCTTGCTAGAAGATGAAGACTTCCTGTCCATCTTGTATTTTTCTTTTGTCTCCAGAAAAATACGATACATCCTTGTTTCCTCATTATCCTCTCCACCTTGAGCCATTTCTTGAGGGTCACGACCATAATGGCTCTCAGT
Organism: Alisma plantago-aquatica; assembly: GCA_963693085.1. Classification (NCBI taxonomy): domain Eukaryota; kingdom Viridiplantae; phylum Streptophyta; class Magnoliopsida; order Alismatales; family Alismataceae; genus Alisma; species Alisma plantago-aquatica. The sequence goes on along the minus strand of OY856413.1, from coordinate 316,284,464 downwards.
TTGTTCCTCACCATGTCCACATCCTCTTCCTCCCATCTGCATATCCATAACAGAACACATCTATTAGAAAATTGTAGCTCAACAAGGAAAACATCCTAATCTTATCAGTCTCTTATCAACCTTGTCCCAAACCTAAACTCATTTTAGGTTCAACCTATGCTCTAATACCAAGTCGTTACACCCACATCCCACGATTACCACTAATCATGACATTAGGGCATAAGCTTGATAAAAAAAATCGCCATATTTTTTTTCTTCTTTCACTAAAATATATTGAAATATCACTTACAGAATGATAAGTCTCGATTAAACATAACAACAAGATACAAAAAAACTTGTATATTACATAGTAGTATGAGTTTCACACTTAATATACATCATGCACATTACATTTCAAACTTCTCTCTTTTCTCACTCTTTCAATCCCAAGATCTAGAGGAAGGACAAGAGACCCTCTAACTATTCTAACTACTCTTCTTTCAAGACCTCTGTGCTACTATTTATAAAAGTTGGCTTCCGTATCCTCAGGAAGATCTAATCCTTTACCTAAAAAGTGTTCAGTAGGTTGGTGAGCTACTGGCTTAGTGAGTACAGAATCAACATGTAACTAAGATATTTATGATGTTTACAAGTTATAGAACTTAAATGCAATCATGTAAGCATGGAAGTTTAAAAATTGTAATTCACTCAGCATGATAGTAGTACTGATATTGAATGGAATAAAAGGATAACCTAACTATTTACATTATTTTAAATCTATTTATTATGCCTATAGACCCACATGAGGTGTACCACAACATGTGGAAGTATCGCAGCAAGCTACGATCTCACTGTACAAGACTTAGAAGCATGCCTAGGTGCCTAAGTCTTTAATCTCAATACTACATCTGCAGCTGGCATCGGCACGTCTACCTCTCAGCAGTTAATTGGAGCGGCCGAATATCTCAGACTCCACCTCTCAACCTGGGTACTCAGGCGGTGAGTCAAAGCCTTCAGGCTTAAAGTGCATCAGTGGACCTACCGACCACTGATCACTACAACATGTAGCATAGGTACCACCGACATCCCCGGTTGGTGTTGGCTACCACACAATTGTAAGGAGTTTGCCCTACTAATAAAACCCCCAAACCCTACAGGTACGCTCTGACTTACCTCAATTTGGACTACCTCCAGTCGGGAAACCATTTCCTCCCCACAGCGCAGGCCTCATCCTGTAAGGATTCTACAGTGTCTATGGCATCTAATGTCTAGTGATGTTTAGTTAATATATTAGGTTTCATCATCGTAGCTAATGATAACCCTATTTATGACAATTAAGCGTCTCGCATTTAAATAATAAATCACTTAATAATTTTCATATATCTCACAAACCACACTCCAACTCTTAAAACATGAACTAGGGCAACCTGTCTTTTCGGTGCCTCAATTTACACATTCCTCACCTGTCGAATCATGACAATTCACATGACAACTTTTAGCATGGTAATGCATCACTAATAATATGATTAATAAGGCATTTCAACTACTGATATTCACCACATTTGTTTATTTAAACCATCACAAATATCATAGAGCAAGAATCAAACACTAGAAACTATTATTTGAATTGGTATGCTATAAATCAAGGTTAAAAGATGATTACTATTCACAGACTTCACCCAAGATCACTAATCTTAATTCACCAACTAATCTCGAATCTTTGCTTACACGAGTCAGGATCAAGTTTAAACCTCAAGATCTCGTTCAAAACAACCTTTAAATGTGTTTCCTGGTCCTAAGGAGGGTCTGTTATAAGTAGAAGATAAATATCAGAGATTAAGCCAAACCTCAAAATCGCTAGATTAGGGATCTCAAGCAAGGGGAAACAAAGAGAAGGAAGAATCAATTGTTAAACCTACCTACCAAGTTGAATCTATCTAGAAGTAGGTATTCCATGTAATATGACTATCTCATCTATATAGACTTTGGCTAACTTTGATGTATCCCATGTTATCTTAATTGGTAGAAAGTGAGAAGACTTTGTTAGCCTATCTAGTATTACCCACACAGATTTGAAACCACGTGGTGTCCTAGGTAATCCTACCACAAAATCTATGGTGATATGCTCCCACTTCCATTCAGGGATAGGAAGTGATTGTAGAGTACTTGTCATCTTCTAATGTTCAACCTTGACTTGTTGACATACATCACACTTATCCACATACTCAGCCACATCCTTCTTCATATCTAACCACCAATATAACTCCTTCAGATATCTATACATCTTTGTGTTACCTGGATTCATTGCATATATAGAAGAATGAGATTCTTCAAGAATCTTCTTCTTTGACTTAGTGTCATCTGGCACACACAATCTATCATGTAGATACAACAACCCATCATCTCAAAATCTGAACTATGATCTCTTTTATTTTGTCATATCATGAATGATCTGTTGCAATTCTTTGTCACTATGATGAAGCTTATGAATTTGATTATAAAATGTAAGGTCTAACCTGCATCTGTGCAATCATTCCACCTTTATCAGACACATTCAGATCCAAATTCATCTCTCTCATTTTAACTAACATGTCTCTTTTTACACATTCCATTGAAAACATTTTCACAGACGATGTTGACTTTCTACTCAGAGCATCTGCTACTACATTGACCTTTCCAAGATGATATGGTGACATCATAATCCTTTATAAGATCCAACCGTCTGTGTTGTCTCAGATTGAGATCCCTCTGTTGGAAAATATACTTCAAACTGTTATGATCAATAAAGACCTGACACGATTCACGATAGAGATAATGATGCCATGTCTTCAAAGCATGCACTACTGCTGCCAATTCAAGATCATGTGTGTGATAGTTGTCTTCATTCTTCTTAAGTTGTCTTGAAGCATAGGCCACCACTTTCCCTTCTTGCATAAGAACACATCCCAAATCTCACCTGGACGCATCACTGAAAACAACATAGCCCTTATCTGCCTCTGGTAATATCAACACTGGTGTTGTAGTTAACTTCTTCTTTAAAATTAGAAACTTTTCTCACATGACTCAGACCAAACAAAAGGTACATCCTTCCTTGTTAAGCATGTAAGAGGCACTGCTATTGTACTAAAGTTCCTTATAAACCTCCTGTAATATCCTACTAACCCTAGGAAACTTCTGATCTTAGTAGGGGTCGTAGGTTGCTCCCACTGAAGAATAGATTCCACCTTCTTAGGGTCAACATGAACTCCTACTCTTGATATGACATGTCCAAGAAAAGATACTTCAGCCAACCAAAACTCACATTTGTTGAACTTAGCATAAAGTTGATGTTGCCTTAACAATTGCAGGGCTATCCTCAAATGTTGCTCATGTTGTTCCGCATCTTTAGAATATATAAGGATGTCGTCTATAATCACTACTATGAATTGATCTAAATATGGTCTGAAAACCATGTTCAACATGTCCATAAAGGCTACAGGCACATTTTTTAATCCAAAAGACATAACTACAAACTCATAGTGCCCATACCTCATTTTGAATGCTGACTTAGGTACATCATATGCCTTTATCTTTAGTTGATGATAACCTAACCTAAGATCTCTATTTGAAAAGATCGTTGCCTCATGGAGTTGATCAAAAAGGTCTTCAATCCTAGGAAAAGGATATTTATTCTTAATTGTTATCTAATTCAATTGTCTATAGTATATATATAACCGCATGGTTCCATCCTTCATTTTCATGAATAGTATTGGAGCTCCCCAAAGTGATGTACTAGGTTAAATAAATCCTTTATTCAGCAACTCATGTAACTGGGTTTTCAATTCCTCTAACTCCCCAGGTGCCATTCTATAGGCAGATAATGCTACTAGATGGCTACTAGGTAAAGTTTGTATCTCAAAGTCAATATCTCTTTTAGGTGGTAAACATGGTAACTCATTAGGGAAGACATATGAAAACTCACATACTACTGGAATATCTGCTAGACTGACTGCTAATTTCTCTATCCTAGCATCCACCACATGTGCTAAAAAGGCCTCACACCCCTTTCTCATCATCTTATCAGCAACAGTAGCTAATACTATACATGTGGGCAAGAATTTTCTATCTCCGTTAAGACACATGAAAAACCACCTTGTTGAAAGATAGTTTCTTTCTTCCAACAATCTAACTGGACATGATATGTCTCAAGGCAGCCCATACCCAAAATGATTTGAAAAGAATTAATATCTAAGGGTATGAGATTAACTGCTATTGTATGCCCACTAAAACTCAATAGACATCCATGACATACTTCTGTCAAAACTGAGGATTCACCTAGTAGAACTTTTAACAACAACTCATAAGATAAATCCTGGGTTAGAAGATTTAGTCCACTAACTATCAATCTTTGAATGAAAGAATGTGTTGCACCATGATCTATTAACATTGTAATAGAAATGTTGTTAAAGAGAAGCATCTCACCTGTCACAACTCTGGGTGAAACTACACCTTCAGATGGTTTCATTGAGAAGAAGCGTCCAGTATCTCTCCCTCTGCCACATTGTCCTCACTGTCTACTACTAGTACTAGGTGCTCCCCCTCTAAAACCTGAAGCCACTGAAGAACTTGCCCTCTAACTGGAGCCTGCCTCTGTGGAGTCTGAAACTATAATTGTGAACCTTGTTCTGAAACATATGGAAGCTCTAGGCAGTGATCCCTTTTTATATGTCCCATCTATCCATAATGAAAACATATTGGAGCATTAGTTCCCCAGTACTGACCAGAATGTGCCCTGCCACAATTGTCACATATGGATGCATCATGTCTCTGCGGTCCTGTCATTGACACTGATGATCCTGAAGACCTAGTTGGAGGTGTCCATGTAGACTGTGTATTCCATCTACCAGAATTGGCCCTTCCTCCACTTGGTGAAAAACTAGATCCTTGTATCCAAAAATAGACAAGTCCTCATCCTATCTTATAAAAGAAACCACCACATCCTCTTTATCCACCACTTCTTTGTCCCCCTCTATTGAAGTCTCCAGATCTTTTCTTACTCTCAAACTGTTTATCAGCATTAACTGACTCTTCTACACGTCTCGCTGCTTCCACAAATTCCCCAAAGTTTTCTCTGTCTCTTCGACTGATGGCTGACACAGTGTGTCTAATCTCTGATCTTAATCCTTGTTGAAATTTTTTGCACTTTTCTACATCATCAGGCACAAGTTGTGGACAGAAATTTACCAAACTTATGAAATGTGCCTCGTATTCACCAATTGTCATACTTCCTTGTCTGATATTCTCCAACTATTTAATCTTATCACTTAAGAAGGTAGGAGGAAAATACTTAAGGTGAAACTCATCCACAAAGTCCTTCCGGGTCATCTCTACATTTCTCCTTTTATCTTCCACTCCCCGCCACCACAACTCAGCATCTCCCTTGAGTAAATAGACCGCATGATTGATTTTCTTATCTTATGATAACTCCATTAGGCAAAAGACCTTTTCTAGTTATCGAAATCACACCTCTGCCATAGCTGCATCTGTTGTTTCAGCAAATTCAGTTCCACCAAGCTTCTTCACCAACTCATAGGATCTCATCAGATCCTTGCTAGAAGATGAAGACTTCCTGTCCATCTTGTATTTTTCTTTTGTCTCCAGAAAAATACGATACATCCTTGTTTCCTCATTATCCTCTCCACCTTGAGCCATTTCTTGAGGGTCACGACCATAATGGCTCTCAGTTTGTTCCTCACCATGTCCACATCCTCTTCCTCCCATCTGCATATCCATAACAGAACACATCTATTAGAAAATTGTAGCTCAACAAGGAAAACATCCTAATCTTATCAGTCTCTTATCAACCTTGTCCCAAACCTAAACTCATTTTAGGTTCAACCTATGCTCTAATACCAAGTCGTTACACCCACATCCCACGATTACCACTAATCATGACATTAGGGCATAAGTTTGATAAAAAAAATCGCCATATTTTTTTTCTTCTTTCACTAAAATATATTGAAATATCACTTACAGAATGATAAGTCTTGATTAAACATAACAACAAGATACAAAAAAACTTGTATATTACATAGCAGTATGAGTTTCACACTTAATATACATCATGCACATTACATTTCAAACTTCTCTCTTTTCTCACTCTTTCAATCTCAAGATCTAGAGGAAGGACAAGAGACCCTCTAACTATTCTAACTACTCTTCTTTCAAGACCTCTGTGCTACTATTTATAAAAGTTGGCTTCCGTCTCCTCAGGAAGATCTAATCCTTTACCTAAAAAGTGTTCAGTAGGTTGGTGAGCTACTGGCTTAGTGAGTACAGAATCAACATGTAACTAAGATATTTATGATGTTTACAAGTTATAGAACTTAAATGCAATCATGTAAGCATGGAAGTTTAAAAATTGTAATTCACTCAGCATGATAGTAGTACTGATATTGAATGTAGTAAAAGGATAACCTAACTATTTACATTATTTTAAATCTATTTATTATGCCTATAGACCCACATGAGGTGTACCACAACATGTGGAAGTATCGCAGCAAGCTACGATCTCACTGTACAAGACTTTGAAGCATGCCTAGGTGCCTAAGTCTTTAATCTCAATACCACATCTGCAGCTGACATCAGCACGTCTACCTCTCAGTAGTTAATTGGAGCGGCCGGATATCTCAGACTCCACCTCTCAACCTGGGTACTCAGGCGGTGAGTCAAAGCCTTCAGGCTTAAAGTGCATCAGTGGACCTACCGACCACTGATCACTACAACATGTAGCATAGGTACCACCGGCATCCCCGGTTGGTGTTGGCTACCACACAACTGTAAGGAGTTTGCCCTACTAATAAAAACCCCCAAACCCTACAGGTACGCTCTGAATTACCTCAATTTGGACTACCTCCAGTCGGGAAACCATTTCCTCCCCACAGCGCAGGCCTCATCCTGTAAGGATTCTACAATGTCTATGGCATCTAATGTCTAGTGATGTTTAGTTAATATATTAGGTTTCATCATCGTAGATAATGATAACCCTATTTATGACAATTAAGCGTCTCGCATTTAAATAATAAATCACTTAATAATTTTCATATATCTCACAAACCACACTCCAACTCTTAAAACATGAACTAGGGCAACCTGTCTTTTCGGTGCCTCAATTTACACATTCATCACCTGTCGAATCATGACAATTCACATGACAACTTTCAGCATGGTAATGCATAACTAATAATATGATTAATAAGGCATTTCAACTACTGATATTCACCACATACGTTTATTTAAACCATCACAAATATCATAGAGCAAGAATCAAACACTGGAAACTATTATTTGAATTGGTATGCTATAAATCAGGGTTAAAAGATGATTATCTACTCACAAACTTTGCCCAAGATGAGTGATCTTAGCCTTTTCACCAACTAATCTTATATCTTAGCTCACACGAGTCAGGATCAAGCTTTAAACCTCAAAATCTCATTCAAAACAACCTTTTCATGTATTTCCCTGTCCTAAAGAGGGTATGTTGTAGGTAGAAGATAAAGATCAAAGGTTAAGACAAACCTCAAAATCACTGGATTAGGGATCTCGAGTAAGGGGAAATGAAGAGAAGGAAGAAGTAACGGTTAAACCTACTTACCAAGTCGAATCTATAGCAACCCCTTTGGATTTTTGTCGTTCTTCAAGTTCTTCCCCAAAAATTTCCCTTGAAATCATCTTCCAGGCCGCCCTCTGTAACGACTGCGCTTCTCGGTAGCCCCTAATTATGGGAGACCAAGAGGTCAGAGGTGTTATCCCAAAACAGGATCAGTGGTTTTGCAAATAATCAACAATAATTAATAAATTCTACAACAACTAAGCTTTAAACTGGAATAAAATTTTTCTTTTCTCATACCTTGCAAAATATAGGAGCTGAGGGACTTTACCCCATATAACATCTATCTATTTAAATTCCTCCAATATTTATTAAGATTTATTCCATCATTGTCACTTTAAAGGAATATCCATTTTCTTGATAAACCTAAAACGTCGACAAACAAAATGACGGTCAGTATGACGAATTATACTTGTATGTGGGAGAAACAATAATCGTGCATTTAATTGTAACAACATATTGCAAGCAATTATGATTTAGCAAAACAAACTTTACGCTTTGAACATGACTACTCAATCCTTACATACCCTAGCCTCTGTGTTGTCCCAACAATGGACATGGATACTACCTCTCATATGGTAGATCTCAACTAACCCCCATGATCCTACCTTACAGGTAGATCAATACATAGGGTCGCGGAGTCGTATGGTCCTACCCAAGGGTATACCAACACATTGACTCATGATAACCTGATGATCCTACCTCGCAGGCAGACCATGTACTAGGTCATCTATCTCATCATCATCATCAGAGCTACAAAGGAGGACCAGGATCTAAGCTAGTCATGCACATATAATTATGGTGATAGTCATAGTCACTTTATAGTTGCATGAAATAATAGTCAATCAAGCAATTATTTCCATGCAACTGTTAAAACCTCAGGAATTGTCGGGAAACTAAAGCAATTTAACCATAATCGTAACCACATACCTGTTTTGGAGATCTCAAAAAAGCAATATATCCAAATCTAAAAAGATGTCCAATCAAGCAAGCCAATCAATCAATCAAGAAAACATTGATCATGAAAACATGTATAACACCTAGTTGTTACCATCACATCCCGAACAACTCTTTATTGATGTGGGTCACCTTTCTAAGGTTTCTAAGTCTCATTAGGGTTTCTTAGATCAATTTCTCAAACTTTATCCTTTTTAGGTCGACAAACCCTAAAATACTTTTTCTACTCATAAAAACCCTAATTACTAAAATTATCCATATTAAGGGTCTTTTATACTCAAATTGGCTTTGGACCACATATCTTTGTCTTATTTATGGATTTGCACAATTAAAACTATTAAAGTCATAATTATCAAAATTAGGATTTCTAGGCCCATTCATGCATATTCATGCACATGGAACCCTAAATTAAGCCAATTATGCATAAAGATCATCTTTTTAGACCTAATTCTCTCTTTTATTAACAACAAGTTAATATTGGCTTAGATTATCCAAAGAACATCATTAGATCCAACTATCATCAAATCTAAGTGTTTTTCATTAATTAAACCATTACAGATGATAACTTTAGACACTTATCGAAATGCAAGAAGAATCAGGTTTCAATTTCATTTTTATTGAATTCTATGGGTTTTTATAATCAAAAACCATATATTACTTGCTCTCATTGGATCATCCTATAATTTTCTGCATTTTTTTACTAAAAAACTTGTTTTCAACCAATCATGTAGAGCCACGTCAGCAGAGAAGGGCTATTACCTTGTTTTCTACATAGCCCGACCCAGCCCAGCCAATAAGTTGAAGCCACATGGGCGCGTGTGTTCTTGGGCTGAGGGAGCACAATCCCCGCTCTACCCCCGATCCAACAACTACGAGTCATCTCGCTCCCGGGGTCAGAAACGTAATTCTCCCTAATCATCTTCAACCTCATGAGCCAGGCTACTCGCCGCACAACGAAGGCCACATAGTCAACTGCTTCATTGACTCTCGGCTCCAGGGCTCCTGTGGGATAAGCAAGGACGCCTACCCCACTTCCCTGCCCCACCGGACTCGTCTAAGGTCATCGGTTGACCGGAGACGGTACGAACCAACACAGGGGACCCTCTCTCTCACCGGCGGCGTACAGGAAGAAGAGAGGAGAGGGGAGCAGAGCTTCCAGAAAATTGGATGTGGGATAACTTTCTCTATAGTTCTGCGAACCTCGTCCTCCTTCCTGGTGGAAAATTGGTGCCTTATATAGGGAGGGCCATGCGTGCCAACCGCCAGAGGGACTGCCTGCCGTTTTGAAAAAAGGGAAACTCATCAATGCTTCCCAAATAGGGTGCTATTAGGGATCATTTGATTCGTATTTGCCTCCCTAAACTAAAGGAAGGGTGTCTGATCATCAACATACAGTGTAGAGATCGAAATCCAATCAGGAAATTCCCAATTACTGTTCCCGACTTTTCCTCTTTGGGCAGAGCTAGGTGATGACTTCATCACCATAGGATCAAGGATCCAACGGCTCCTGTGTGGTGTGACAGATATAAAGCCTGAAACAAAATTCCCTGTATGAGAGGGAAATCGTAACATTTAATGTAACATTTTATTAACTTATACACTTTATGTATTCTTGTAAAACCCATAACTCTGTCACCTTAATTCCTTTTCTTCTCAAATTTTAAGGTAAACTTCCTAATGCCTTAAAATACTTGTGAGCCATGTTTGGTTCTCAAATTCGAAACTATGAGAGACTTTTCTTCATAAGCAAGTTATCACTTATAAAGACACATTTTATGCATATTTTCTCTCCTATTCAATTATATTACTTATTTGGATTCCTTTTGCCATTAGAAACTATGTGGACTTGAAATCGCATCCATGATGATTCCATTATCCATATTTCCACATATTTCTTATATTTCCATCACTATCTCAAATTTCCTTCTTAATAATGAATTATATGATTTCCTTCAATTTTATTTCTCTTTTTATCATCTTGGATTTGATAACATACTGGGGTCCATGAAATCACATGCACAATGGAAATATTACAAGTAAATCCATTCAATTCATATAATTCATACAATTCCCATAGTCATACATTTATTGGGAAAATTGCATTTCCCACTATATGAAAACCAAAATTGGGGTTGTAACACCCTCTTATTTATAAAGGAGTTTGAGATGATAGAGGATCAAATCTCGGTTCCAACTGAGTTTGTTTCATTGAAAACGCATAAGTATAGACTGAGATATGATCGTTTTACGATTGGCTGTCCTGGGCGGCATCGATCGCTATCGCGGTCGCGACACATGATGCAGCATCACAGTCACAGTCGTAGCACACGATGTAGCATCGCGGTCGTGACACACAACACAGCGTTGTGGTCGCGGCACATGACACGGCGTCGCGGTCGTGGCACTCTGTACATGTTTGCTAAAAAGGGCATAACTCTCTCGTTTTAACTCCGATTTGGTTCATTATTTTTTTGTTGGATTCATAACGAAATTATCTACAATCCTAAAATATTATTTTGATAATATTCTTAGAAGAAAAAATATTTATGAATTATTTCCTTTAATGTCATTAACTTTCCTCTTGCATACATGTATGGGTTAATGATATATTACTCCAACTCAGATCTTTATTGTAGGCTTAAGTCATGATTATGAGTTGCCCAAATAAGTATTTAAGGTTACCAAAGTTAATATAAAGCACAAGATAAAATATTACTAACAAAAACATGACAAGCATTAAGATTATCTTAAATCTCTAGGATTATCGGCAAAGCTAGGAACATGTTGTAACACTTTATGAATCCTTCAATGGTGTGATGGTGTTCCTTAGTTTCCTCCACTTCACATAGAAATTTAAGTATTTATAATTTGTATCACCACTTTTGATCCAGTTTGAAAGGTTTTTTTTTCTGCCAATCTTCTTCTTCTTTATCTAGCTCAGACTCATATTCCTCCTATTTTTGTAGGCACTCCATGTCAATCTTGTGACCATAATTATTTTACATGCTACATTGTAACTCATTAATTTGTCGTCTAAGCTTAGATTTCTTCACCCTTGCCTTATTTGATTGCATGATGTCCTACTTTCCTAGTTTTTGTTCGACTCTTTCCCAATCATCATAAAAGAATGATTCCCCTTTCCACTCCTTCATGATAAATCTAAGATTCTATCTTGCCTTAGTTTTAAAAAGAAACCCCTTATGCTTAGGTTTCAATGCAATAGAGTATAGGTAATGTTTTTTACAAAAAATGCTTTGGTATTGGGAAAAAATGAAGCAAATTTCAGGATTGCTTATGCTTATGATTGATCTACCACTACCCGACTTTGTGATGCATGATGTAATTTTTGGGAAATGTGAATAAAAAACCTAAGAATTTGATAGAAGAAAGTGTATTTAATTGAAACTCTAATACTTGTTTGAAATGATGTTTAAAATAATTTTGGAAAAAATTGCAGAAAGGTAGTTAGACATTGTTTTGTACTGAATATTTATAGATGATACCATACCTTGAGAAGTATTATGTGATTTGAACTCCATAATTGTTAGATAACTAACCCTCCAACTTAGTCTTTATAAAATATAAGCAAGATAAGAACCTTTTAATAGTAGTATTCGGCTGGTAGAATGCAACTTATTTGCTTTGAAGCTAAATTGATGGCACAATTGATTAAGAAGTACCATACGATGCCAAATCCCTAATGGTATAGGTAAATAACAGTTCATTTAATCCATTTTAATTTTCAAAGACAAGCCATATAAAACCTTCAACTAGTAGTTTTAAGGTGGTGTAATGTAATTTATTTATTTTTATTTAATATTTAGACTATCTAATTGTTTATTTTGCTTTTTACTACCTTTAGTCTTAGTTGTGGTGTATTAGCTTTGACAAATTTCTTATTAGTTGGTCAGAATCTATTAAATTGTTTTATTAGAACTAAATCTTACCCTTCTTAACATCATTGAACTTTAAACTCCCTTTGTCATATTTAATCACTTGATTTTTTGCAGTTAAGTAGTGAAATGTGTATCTCATTTTAGAATGTTGTATGGTTCATCACAACCACTTTAGGAACTCACAATAGGTAATTGAAGGACATTTCCATTACTCAATATATTGAATTTTTTAATATTCATAATTGTTTGTGAATATACAATTATAATTAAAAGATTAATACCTTGTACATCAATAGGGTGTTGTATAGCCAGTACACAATAGGAGTTATAAAGAAATTTGAAACATGTATTAGACCTATAAAACTAGGTCATTCACCCATGGTACCCGTGGATCCAACTATTTAATTTGGGTTGTAGTGGGATTTGACAAACCTTTTATTTTGGGTTGAACATGGATGCACTTATTTATTACATAAATCTTGCAAGTTGACATGTGGGAACCTGCATGTAGGGGTGAGAATTCAGTTGGTTTGGCCGACTATGATTAACTCAATTTAGTTAAATAGTTAACTTGGGGTTGACATTTTAATTATTAACCTAACCAAATTAATATTGGTTAATTTGGTTATGGTTAATCGATAAATGGTTAATTTGGTCAATAATTTATTAACCAAATAACACTTCTATAGTAATATTTTTTGGAAGTATCATAACTATCTGAATGATTATCATATTATAGTTGTATTTCATATAAATACATCAGAAGTTAATTAAAGAAAATGTAACTTGTATATTAATGTTAATGTTTATTAAAATAAATGTACAACTATAAGTGTATATATGTGTATGATATTTATTTTTTAGTAAACTGTGACTATTTGATTAATTTGATTAACTAAACATAATATATTTTCATCTGGCAAATTAACTAATTAACCAAGTAACTAAAAATAGTTTACCAAATTTTCATAAAAAATTAACCATTCAAAATTAACCATTTGGTTAATCGATTATTAACTAACTTTTCTCACCCCAACATGCATGCAGACCTGAAAACATGAAAAATTTAACCGAAAGTGGTGTTCTTGCGAGAATCTTATTATATTTTTGTATGATTGTAAAATTCTTATGCATAATGTTATGCTTATAAGAAATTTGTATTTGGTATTTTTTAATCTTCTTGAAGGTGTATTTAAAAGAGTTAATTATGAATTTTGAAATCACTTCTTCAAATGTAATGTGCTAAATAACAACTTTATGTATTATTTAAATGCACATCTTAAGAAAGAGAAACTACAACTTGGTGGCTTTTATGTTTGATGTCAAATGGAAGCAGCTAAATTATATATTTTGACATATAAACACTAATTTTACACAAACTAAATGTTATCTTGTATGACATTCATATAAGATGTCAAAACCTACTTCTCTTTTGGTACTTGTGTCACAATGATCAATCCAATTCAAAATGTGACATATTTAATGTGGATACTCATATAAGATCTAATCTCAATGAAAAATCATAAAATTATATTAGTAGACAAAAACCAAACATACACCTCATCATACAACATTGAATCCCAAAAATACTTTAAGTATACAATTAATGTTCAAATTTGACACTTGAAAATCAATTATATTACATGTTTTATAATATTATTAAGTAAGTTACAAGAGATGTGGAGTTCCTTGATTTTTTATGTTAAAGTTTCCTAATTCTTTCAAATTCTATCAAATGACAAAACATTGTTATATATGTAGACAATGAATTTAATATGTTGTATCAGTTCACTAAATTTTACAATTTGATGTATTTTATCAAATTTGTAAGTGTGTTAAGGAAAAAAATACAAAAGATAAAAATAAGAAATTAAGAAAAAATATTATAAACTATAGAAATAAAGGGAAAAAAGGAGTCATCCTTTTAAACAAAAAGTAAAAAGTTTGTTGAGCCATGTTTTGTTGTTCTAGTATTTTATTATAACACATCAAACTTTAATTTTTGTTATCACTTGATTGTACTTTCAAGTGATAAATGTGAATATTAGAACCTATTAGCTTGTTATATATAATTTTACATAAATTATTCCTCTTAAATTTTCTTTTCTTTTTCATCGTTAAGCTTGCTACTCCTTCTAATTACTTTCAAAAATCATGCACAAGTGGTGGGTAAACCCAATTGAAAAGTAAATAAATGCATATCTATACAACTATAGGCTATCTATTTCTCTACACATCTACTTCCATAGATTCTGACTATTAAAAAGTTTCTCTTCAAAAATGACAGAGTTTGTGGTGAACCAAATGTGATGGAGTATACACTTGCAAAGCATCTGACTCTTATAATCTCTAATTCTCATAATGTCATCAAATCGTATAGGTGTGGTCCCAATCTAGTTTCTAGCTCTTTTCTACATAGATATGGAGAACCTGCAACACCAAAGAATATGCTCAGCACACTCTTCTTCTTCCATACAAAAACGGCACCTAGAAGCCATTTGGATTCCCCTACATTTTCTTCTATCATTAGTAAACAAACTTTGATGAAAGATTTTGTAGGCATGCATAGCATATCATCTAGGCACTCTAGCCTTCTATACAAAACTAGCCAACTATTCTTTTGGTTCTTCACTCAAAGGAATTCCCAAGCACCTTTGAGGGTGTTCTCCTCAAGCCCATCAAAATGGCAGCAATCAGTGCCTGAACTTACCTGAATTGTTTTGCAAATCTACAACAGATCTGACGTGCCTCTAGTCTCTAGTATTTCCCAAGTATTGCTATTAATAATACTGCTTAGTTTTTGGTTACTTCCAAAATTAGTTATAGTCTTTAAACATCTTGCAATTGACCCAGGAGTCCCCCTAGAGGGAGTTATTGTTACCATCCCCTATTTTGAACCTCACACGATAGCTAATGCTCTCCTTGAAATTCGTAAGCCTTCTCCAGTACTAGCTTTGGTTAGGTTTTATAGAACATGCCACACAGAGATATCTCTAAGGTACCTATTATGAGTCCATCTTACCCAGAGGGATTCTTTGTTATTGGTAATATACCACATGTTATGCAAGAAACCCGCATGGATCCAATCTGATAACTTTCTAATACCAAGGCCTCCTTCATCCTTAGGCCTGCATATTGTATCCCAATCAACCATATGAAAGTTATTCTCTTTTTCATTGTCCCCCCAAAGGAAGTTTCTGAAGAGATTTACTATTTCCAATTCTGTAGAGTTAGGTATGGGAAAAGTACTTGTTCAAAATAGATGATAGACTGAGAGAGTTGAGATTATCAGTTCAATCCTTCCTACCATGTATAACATCTTGGATTTCCAGGGCTCTAGTTTAGTTCTAATTTTATCCACCAGAGGATTGCAAATAGCTTTAGTTAACCTACCAGATAAGAGAGGCAGACCAAGATAACATACAGGAAAATCAGTTAAATTAACTCCCATTTCCTCATGGAGATTATGATCTGCCTTTTTTCTAAGGAACAATTGACTTTTTCTTGGATTTAAATGGAGACCAAGGTACAATCTAAATTGATGAAATATTTTTTTAATACATTCCACATTCTTCCTATCTTCTTTGGTAAACACCAACAAATCATCTACAAATAAGATGTGTGAGATGAACATCCCTCCAGAAGTAATAGGATCACTAATGTTCTTTTTTTCTACATCATTTTGGATAGCTGAGATCCCTTGCATATTTAGGATGAAGTGGTAGGGATCCAAGTGTCCCCTTTCCTTATGCCCCTTGAGGACTTGATGATAGGAGTGGGACATCCATTCACCAGGATCTGAAAGGATAGTAAGTTAGGGCATTCTTCAACCCACTTTAACCAACACTTAGGAAATCCCATCTTAGACATAATCTTAAGAATGTATCCCCTCTTCATAGTGTCATAGGCCTTGCTTAGATCATCCTTAAGACATAATGTAGCCTTGCCAACATCATTCATTAAGTTTTAGATAAGTTCATTTGCCTTAAGTATCACATCAAATATTTTTCTCCCTTTAACAAAAGCAGTCTGATTAATGTTGATCAAATAGGAAGAATGTCTCTCAATCTATTAGCCATTATTTTAGTAATGATTTTTCAATTGAAGATACATAGGGATACAAGTCTTAAATATGGTACCTTAGTAGGTTGTTGGATCTTTGATCAAAGCTATGTATGATTTGTTTGCCTCCTTAAGCATGTGACCCTTGTAGAAAAGTCTTTAACTGCTTTAGTTACATCCCCAGAAATGGTGGTCCATGTGCTTTTGAAAAGATGGGCATTGAATCCATCTGGCCCTGGAGTTTTGTCTTCATTGGAAAACTTGATGAAATTATAAATTTATTCTTCTATAACTTCTCTAGACATATTGTTCTTTTGTTGCTAATTTAGTTTAGGTAACTCATAAGGGAAATCCTTCTCCATACTACCGTCTCCCCTGTTGAAAATACATTTATAGTATTTCACAAATTGTTCTATAATTTTCTTCTCCTCCAAGGTATGTCCACTATCAACTTCTAGGTATTTGATCAGATTTCTATTCCTGCTTATTTTAAATGAGGCATAGAAGAACTAGGAGTTCATCGTTAGGGCATTTATCTTAGTTCATTATAGAGATTAGTGATGTACTCTCCAACTTAATTTAATTTTCAATTATTTACTATCTCACTTTGTCTTTGTAGTTATAGTATTCAATTGAAACTAGATTCCTATACTGTTGTACACATAGTTGACTTAAGAGGGATATATTAGGTGCTAGTTGGTTATTACCTAACCCAAAATGGTAAATTCTTTTGGATTCAAAACAAATACAAAGTTTATACTTGAAGCTAAAATCAATCACAAATAATGTAAATAAAGTTTTCTAAGTTTCCAAATGGATTATGGACATCCACACACCACATCCTCTAGGCAATACAATCCTTTCCAAAGTATAAACACAATATTGGGCATGTGGGAGGGGTATCTAGTGGTTTTGGTATTTCTCCTCTTTCCTCGTGTTCTTTTCTTCCTGCTTAGTGTTCGTGTTTTTCAATTATGTGAGGCTCTATATTTTATGTGTTTCTCCACCTTTTATATACTTTTTGTCTCACATAAAGTTAGTATTTTCTCCCTTCTTATAGTGTCTTTGACTATCTCATTGTGAGAAGTTAGGGGTGTGTACTTTATCTAGTTTTCTCAAAGACATTTTGTTGGGTCTATTTATGGTACTTCAAGAACCAGTCCACAAAACGATGATCGTGCTATAGTTCATCTTAGTAATGCATTCTTCTCCTTCACCAATAGTTGTAATTCATGGGTGGAACTTGTGAAGGAAGGATGTATTATGAATATTGTCTAATGCAGGGTGTGCAAACTTTCAGAATTTCTCACTATAATTTGTTCTTTATTAATAAATAGGTTATTTCCACATTAAAAGGAAAATAATTGAATGTATTTGAAAATATTTGGAATTCACATGTTCACATCAAGAACCAAAAAGTTTCACTACAGAAGACATTACAATTTGGTACATATTGTTGAATGGATAAAATAAACTAAAGCTAAGTCATCAATTTGACACTACTACAATAAAACTATATAGTATTAAACTGTACAACAACATATAACATTTTTAACAATGAGCATAAAGAGGTCAAAATCTCAAGGGAACTACTAACTAAAAACACCTAGTAACCACACAACCATAAATTAATCATACAATATAAATTATCAGCTCAAAGTAGCCATTTCTTAAAACCTAATGTAGTCATATACATTCCAATTGTTTTCATATTTTGCAAAATTTCACAAAAATAAAAAGAGTTATTTTTCCATCTCACAAATCTCAATCACCATCTTCTCACTATCTATCAACCTCTCACTACCATTCATATCATTCATCATGAATCATGATGGGCACAATTTTGCAAGTAAGGTAGAGAAAGAACATTTTTGAGATTAAGAGACATAGATTTCACCACCGAAAAATAATATTGTTGCACATCCATTTGATGGCATGATTCATTTATAAAAAAATAGACATACCCACATGATATATTTTCCAGTCTTTTTCTTTGATTTTCTATTTCTAAGAACATTTTTCCTATCCAGCTCAATTTGATCACATAACTGAAGCTTGAATTTTACAAAAATGTGTATCACAACTAGTTGTTTTGTGACTATATCTTACTATTTTATATTTTTTTCTCTTGTTTTGAACTTATCCTAATTATTTTCATGTGAGTAAAATTATCTTTCCTATATACATTCTTTAAGACATGCATAGTTACTAAAGTATGTGATGGAATCACAATAATTGAGAATTGTAACTGATTGTACATTATATAGAATAAGTTTTCTCCAGACTTCAAAAGTGCTCACTGTGCCTATTTGATGTCTCGGAGTATGTTTTTTGAAATAATAATGATTTCCTTAATTAATATGATCAATGAAACCAAAAAATGTAGATGATGCATTAGGAGTTTTTTACCATAAGAAACCACATTACAATACTAATTATATTGATATTTTTATAGAAGATGTTGTGAGCATAATATAGGAGAATATTATTTAGACATTATCTAAAGATATTTACTTTCTTCTAAAGCATCTTTGCAATTACTATTTTTCAATTGTCAAGTAATTTATTTTCTTTGTAATTAGAAAATGTGATAGTTGTGTTTGATGGTCTGCGAGATGATGTTGGGAGAACATCTTTGTATGCAATTAACAACATTTGGCATGAAATTTTAATAATTTGATGTATAACACATCTCCAAGATATATCTTGAGTGAAATAAAAAATGTTTTGTTCCAAAATATTGCATAAAGTCTTCTTTCAAGCTATTCATTCCAAATTTTGATATTGAAGACTAGAAATGACATCTACACAAGTAGTACAAATTTGATGGTGACTTATATCTATAATTGAATAGATTTATAATACACATGGTGTGTCTAGTGATATGTTATTTGTCAATGGAAAATCATCTCATCATAGGTTTGAGTTCTTCACATTTATTAGGTTGGAACATTAAGACCATAGAAAAGCACGACATTAAAGTTATCTAATAATTGATGGTAACTAGCCTTAGTGATGAGCATGCAAATATTACACTCAAAGTATGATAAAACTTCTAAAAGAAGCATCATTCCATGTACCATTTTAGTAAAAAAAATCAAACAGAGAATATGAGGATTTATTATTTGATGTATATGATGTTGTTGATAACATATTTATTAGTAATAAAGATGATAATTTTCTCTTCTAAAGTTTCCCATTGGGGGAAAATACAAGAATAAGATTACAAAACAATCAAACTCTTAGTGAATATCATACATAAAAGGTATGTGACGTGGTGAAGAAGAACCATAAGAAAAATGTTGTTTCCCTTCTAGTTGGACAGGAAGTATCCTGAGGCTAAAAGAGACTTACATAAAACATCCTTGTCCCACTCAGAAAATTGATGTATCCTTGAATGAAAAATGATTGACTTCCTTCCATGAGAAGAAGAACTAGTTTTGTTGCATTACATCCTCATCATAAATCCAAGTTAAAAACTATCTACATGCAAAGAGAGACACCATAAAAGTTTCATTATAGAGGAAACATCCAATTACTTCTATTGCATAATGCATGACAACAACATCCTGCTATGATTACACACTTCATTCCTCATATCAATTTGAGGGTATGGATTCCTCAAGTTGCATGTGAACATCTCCATCCCTCAATTAAGTATGTATATTAGGTAAACCATCATCAATTCATAAAAGTTTTTTTCTTATTCACATCACTTCAAATCCCTGAGATCTTTCTCAAGTTTGTTAGATTGTTTGTTGGATTGATAATTTATCAAATACTTATATATTTCTTGTTAATGTTGGTGCATAAAATTTCATGTCAATATTCTCAATTTTTTTACTATTAGCTTTAAACATAGTGAAAAGGAGATGTTAACATTCGTTAGTTAGTTCTTTATGTATAACTTTTACGAAGGTCAAACAAATTTTCACAATTGCTTCTCACTTTATGATCTTTTCATTTTGATAATAATAACCAATTATAATCTTCTTCTACGTTGTAAAGAAATTATTTTCATTCTAGTGTGTAATAGTTGTATATCATTTTATTACACACAATGTTCAGTAATCAAATTCAAAGTTCCACATGTTACAAATTAAAGAACGTGGCTACAATACTTATCCTGTGTCATGCAAATCACTTGATCTCAAAATAGGTCCAAGATACATTAGATCTACTGATATTAAAGGAGAAATAAATTATATCTATTTGATTTCATCTAATTGAGTTCAAATGATACTACTTGACCTCTTAAAAACAACTTCCAAGTAATTAAATGCTCTTATATTCCCTTACCATGCCCACAATGTAACATTAAGGGCTGACTACAAATTGGGAAGTGGTCATCATAGAATATAAACAATAATATCCCTTGAAAGTGTTTGATCTTATCAAAGAATATGAATGTTAGAACCCAATAATAATAATAATTGGTTTGTTAAATATCTCAAGTTTTTTTCTCAACAAATAAATATCATCTTATAAGAAATTAAGCCCAAACTATTGAATTGAATATGTAAAATGGATTGTTTTTCACCCTTGAAAGTGTCTTAAAGATCATGTTTGAAGACTAATATACTTTCCCACATATGGAATCCACCCTAAAAACACTCTTTTTGTAAAAATTAAAATCTACATTTGATTGTGTCATCTTGGTCCATTTTACATATTATCCTCCTTCCATTCATATATAGTACTCCTTAGTGTAGTCTTTGATACTAAAAGGAGGTTACACTAGAGGGAGCAATTTTTTAGGACAAGGAAAGGTTGAAGGATAGTTTTCAAGTAGGTGAATACATGATATCCAATCTAAGTATTCCTTGATTTATCTTCTTCATGTTTGTTATAATAAAGTTCCTCAAGTAACATACATGATTACATTTTTCAATGGAGGCATGCTTTAGCCTAATCCTAAAAGATATTTCAATATTGGATATCATGTAGTTGGATGAATAGTATCCAAATTTGTTGGTTTGGAATATAAAAAGGAACTTATTTTTAGTTGATTGCAATTTCTACTATTATGCATGATTTTTACACAGCTTCAACAACTATAACAAAATGATCCTATGTAAAAAACTAATCAAATGCTAGTATATGCTAACACATGTTGGTATAGGCTATGTGACAAGAAACAAATGTTGGCTGAGATGACAACAACATAGACCTTTGTTGGTGTTCTTTTAGACTAATGCAACTTTTTGTTGCTAGTATAGGTGTGTCTGATTAGCTCACGCTAATCTTCATGGCCTCTAAGTAGTCACTTATGAGGTGTTAACAGAATGCATGGATCTTGATATATGAACTTTTGGTGTCAAAATTAATGATCTTGGGACCTATACACCAGGATCAAACTACAACAAACAATTATTTGTTAAAATTATGGGGTATATATATATGTACCAACATATTAAGGTTTTAAATATCTAGTTTTTTGGCTGATAAATGGAATATACATCCTTGTACCTTATGGTTTTCTATTTAGATAGATTACACAATTGTTAATACATCATTTGTTGGCTGGAAGAAAGATATAGGAATTACTCTAGACCTCAAAAATCACATTCATTTTTTTTCACAACTTGGATAATAGACTTATCAGCAACATGACTATTTATCTCTATGGCATATTTGACATAAAATAATAGCAACACAAACAACAATATGATTCATGAGATGAAAAAAAATCATATTCAAATAAAATTCAATAACATGACTACATTCATTTAGTTTTTGTTTCTGATTAAACACATGTATAATTTTTAATTCAGCTCTTTAAAAAATACAACCAAATAAAAGATAAGAAAATTATTTATTTATAACTGGAATTATATCCTCTTGCTTTGAAGTTTAACAACATTGATAAACCTTCTCCATCATTGACCATATTATCCTGCATAATAGAAATGATGAATCGTTGATATTCAACTAGTTAAACACAAGAGTAAAATAGTAGGATAGGTTAGAAGATTTGCATAAAGATACGCCATGTAATTATCATATAGGATATAATAATGTTTAAAATGTTTACAATAAGAATTTGTACTTGGATAAAGGATTACTAATCATTTCATATTCATGGTGCACTTAGATTAGTTATATGAGACGAATTTAATATTTAAATAAAACATAATATTTGTGCTTTTTGATAATATGGAAAATGTACAATTATTAATGGGTTTGCTTCTTTAAAAAGAACATAACTAAAAAAATTTAGATTATGATAAGTAACTAATAGTAGAAGAGATACATGTGTGTTATTTAATTTATTGATCCCAAATCCATAAATTCAAGAAAGCCTATATCAAAATTGAATTTTGTCTTTTAGTTCTCATTTGGGCATGTCAATTATTTCAATGTTCATGTTTCTAGTATAGTTGTATTTCATGATATGACTCTCAAGATATTTACTTCTTCCTCCAAGTGTTAACTCTTGTGGAAAGAATGGTTGGAAAATAAAGCTACAGAGCAGGCAACAAAATTAAAATTTTGTCTACCTTATTCCCCTTAATCAGCAGACCGCATCAATAAATATAATGGATGAAAAATGGTTTTTGGGATATTCCTGGTCCTGGAGCAAGTCCAGCGACAATCCTTGTCATTGTAGATGCACAACTCAAAATTCTAGTTGAACTAGGACTCGTATGACCACTGTGACTCCTAGTCTGAACCAGAGACTTTAGCCATGAACGTCGTCTTCTTTAAAAACTCCTCTTGTCACAGACTATTAGTTGGCGTTGTCCTCCTAGCAGCAGACTACGACCTCCCGCCTCTATGGTAGTCCACACGGACTGCCTAGAACTCTTTTCATCCTATTGGAATGATCACGAAGGATTTTTCCCTACTATTGGTGTACTAGTCACCAACTTTCTCTCTCATGACAACTCTTAGTAGTTCTCTCCCATGGCTATCCCTCCCTTATCGGGTAAAACTTGCCTGGGCTCTCATGGTTACCACAACTAGAGAGGACAATAGTTTTCAGAGGAACTGATTCTCAGTTGTTTGTGTTATGCTCTGGAAATCCCCCAATATGCCTCTATATATAGTAGAGGCCACGATCAAGGTTCCTAGTTGCTATCTAGTACATGATTAATATGAAGAAGTGGAATGTACAGGAAGATCTCAAATGTTTACAACAATTCTAGAAACTTTGCAACCCGCGGTAGCTAAAACGGCCGATTGGCAAACCCAGACAGTCATCTTACACATCTAGATGGTCATTTTGCAATTTCCTAGTTGTACACAAATTTGGCAAATCAATTCCCATCAATGTTATGCATTGATTTCCTTGTGTAACTAGTATTGCTCAAGCAAAATGAATAGGGAAATATCTAGAACCTTCTCTGACCAAACTAGACAATCTCTCCCATACGAGACGACTGTCTCAGTCACCCAGATGGTCATCTAGTGACCCGAGTCAAGCCAGTTTGGTTGGGTCAGTTTGTTCCTTAGCCAAATTCAACTCACGATAGGCCTGACACTGAGACACCCATCTCAACACTTTTGATGATTATTTGGCACTCCAGACGGTCGTCTCAACACTTGAAATGGGTGTTTGGTAGTGTTGTCATAAAGTTTGTTGCATGAGTTAAATGCCTTAGCACTTTAGAACTTAATTTAAATGTCCTTCGAGATCTAAACTCCTCTTCTAGGTCAAGACCTATGGGTGTGACCCTATAGGTCCCATATCACGTTGGCAGTGAATGTCCACAACAACTTAGAACATCACAAGCAAGGAGTGGTGCCTAGTCACACATCAATGCTACCCAAGTGAATGGAAAGTTGGGGAACAACTTGAACCTACAATCTATGTATCGTGTTGTAGTGTTTGTATAGTTCCTTTGTAACTGATGTCCAGATTGAACTAGAGGCATGGAACAATCACCCTCATTATTATTCAATCTTGTTTCGTCAACCAAGAGTAGACTGTCTAAGATATATGTATGCTCAATATCGCATATTGAGTCACATGTGCATGGCCATGCTTTTCTCAATCTCGCTTATCAAGCGGCTTGGGACATCATACTCCAGTAGGATGGGCAAATCCCATATCTATCACTCACAGTCCATCCCCATGTGTCAAATCCAACCAATCATCACCGTTACAACAAACCATATTTCAGGATTGTGTTTGATGATGTCAAAGTGCACCAACGACACATGTTGAGTGTAGTGATTACAAGTCTAAGAACTACAACCACCACCATCACTGTGAAACTTGACTATGACTTCCATGATGATGGATCCCATGTCTCAGTCTCAGGTGGGTCTATCTGATACACTGTTATCTAACATTTACTTGTGTGGTTGGTTTGATATCTCCATATGGTGACTATTGAGATTTAGTCATCAACCAACTCACACTTTGATATTATGTGTCATTGTTGTCTATCAACCTTCCACAATAACAATAGATCA
Source organism: Alisma plantago-aquatica (assembly GCA_963693085.1). NCBI lineage: Eukaryota > Viridiplantae > Streptophyta > Magnoliopsida > Alismatales > Alismataceae > Alisma > Alisma plantago-aquatica. The sequence goes on along the minus strand of OY856413.1, from coordinate 316,259,501 downwards.
GGGAAATAATGAGAATATGTATATGTACTCTTAACATATGTATGATCTCACTTCAACAAGGCTAATACTTGAAGACATACGTCATTGAGTAATATTATTCTCTAGACATTTATAATGTTACATCATTATTTCATGAATGATTTAAACTTAATAAATCAGAAGATTGCCTTCTATTAATAATCAAATCATTTTTACATGATATGCCATAACAATCATCACATGATTGGCTCTTTGTACATACATAACCAGCAAACACCCACTTGCACTTAGAGCCAATCACCCACAAATCTTATTCTGAGTGACCTTACATGACCATCATGCTTTTGTTGTGAAAGTGCATTTGTCAAGGGATCAACAACATTGTTCTCAATCAGTACTTTACAAATATTTACATCTCCTTGTTGATTGATTTCTCATATGAGATGATTCAACCTCTGTATATGCTTTGAGCGCTGATGTAATATGGGTTCCTTAGCTTGTGGAATAACTCCATTATTATCACAATATAGTTCGATTTTGTCACTGATGCTTGGAACAACCTCAAGTTTAGTGATGAACTTTTTGATCCATACATACTCCTTTGCTACACTCGATGCATAAATATACTTGATCTCTATTGTAGAATCAGTAACTATTTCTATCTTGGAACTCTTCCAGCTCACAACTCCATTGTTGAGGCAGAACACGAATCCAGACTACGACTTGTAATCATCTTGATCAGTCTGGAATCGTGCATCCCTGTAACCCTTTATCACCAACTCTTCCTCTCTGTGGTGTACCAAGAATTGATCCTTAGTCCTTCTCAAGTACTTGAGGATGTTCTTTACGGATATCCAGTGACCATCCTTTGGATATGACTAAAATCTACTCGTCAAACTTATAGAATACGAGACATCTGAATGGGTACACAACATTTCATACATGATTGATCTAATTATTGAGGCACATGGAATCACACTCATGCATTCCCTTTCTTTACAAGAATTGAGAAAGTGAGCTCTAGAGATGGGGATGACATGGCATGTAGGTAGGTTTCCTCTCTTTGTGTAAAGACATAGTCTCTACTATTAAACATGATAAACAAATTTATCAAATGTGTGGCAGCGGAAGAAATAAAACTTGACTTTATTCAAAATGTATAAAGAGTATTATACAATTTTTTTCCCAAAAGGAGTACATCTTTATACAAGAGCAAGGATCTAGGTAGAGGAAGACTTAAACTAATACAACTTGTCTCCACAAATAAAATAACAAAAGTTTATGCAACTAATCCATGCTAACTAGATGTGCAAGATCTCCTTAGCCTTAGGCAGGTTCACCAAGCTTCCATGCACACTCTGATCCTAACCTGGATGGTTGGGGTCATCCAGCAAGAGAAAGATAAAATGTATGTGTTATTCAAGAGATATAGGACAATTAAATAATCTAAAGCATTGCAATATAAAAGATTCTCTACACTAACAAATTTCAAAAGGAATGAGGCAAGTATATGAATAAGAGAGAGAAGACTGTCATAATAAATCAACTAAATTAATCACTTAGCATGAATTTATTAAGACACAAAGTCATCTCAATTTAGGGTGAGGCACCTACCGGACCTCACCAAGTGGCAGGGGAATAAAACCCTAGTGCCTATATAAAGTGGCAGGGGGACTAAAACCCCAGTGCCTAATATAAAATGGTAGGGGGACTAAAACCCCAGTGCCCGACACGAGGACTAAAACCTCAGTGCCCTATGGGTGGTTTGTACACATGTACACTACATTGTCATTTGGCCTAAAATACATCATGCTTAATAGTTCACTTGGCAGTAGTGAGAAATATAAAAGTAACATTTGCATCATAGCATTTGGGAATAAAACACATGAAATAAAGGAGCCAACAAAGGCAACAAAAATATACAATATTTCCAAGTAAATGAGCCAACATAAGTGGTAGCTAGATTCACATAATTCAACTAGATGAGCCACAATGGCCTTAGAAGCATAAAATAAGTAAAGAGCCAAATAAAGGCATTTAGGAGGAAATCAAGGCTAGCACAAAATGTTTGTAGGGTTGGATAAGACCCAACTGAAGGATTAGGATTGTTTGCACATAGATTTCACATTCATACATTCCACACATATAATAGGAATCACATACAAATAAGTATCACATACCAAAATAGGATCCACATACCTTATTTTGATTCATTACCATTACTTTCACCAATCATATTGTTTTCACTTCCATTTTTCCCTAGTTATAAACATTACACATGTATTAGTATATATTAAGGCATAAAGCATAGGAAAAACCCTAATTTTGGAACTTATTTTCAAAACCACGATTTAAGACTCAAAACCTAGTCCAATAGATTAATCACATTCTCCTGATTAAGAAAATGTATTTTATTTCCCAATTTGGAGTTAAAATGAATTAATTATGCATTTTAGACCATTTAATATAATCAAATAGGTATCCAAAAGAAACTTCGAAAAAGGAATCATAATTGGGACTCACGAACCATAAAATCCGATTCTACATGAAAAATCCTTTCCAATGACTATTTATTTGCATTTTTCTGACCATGGATCGATTTACTATGAATTAAGTAAAATCAACCAATCAGAATGCAAGAAAACCATAGCATGATAGTAATTTAAATGAAAATGTAAATTGATGTAAATAGTAGGTGAAATGACAAAACTTCCCATGCATTTAAATTGAAATCAACTAACATATCGGGGGCACAAGGGACATTAGAAAATCAAACATTCTTGACTGTGAAAAACAAAAGAAATGGCAAAAAGACAGAAATGCCCATGCGAATATGATAGTTGAATTGAGGCAGCGGGGACTCCAGGGTCATTAGACCTCTTGGATTGATGCTGCTCGAATCCATGGATTCTGAGAACAGCCTGGAGCTCGGGGCTCCAATGCTCGAACTGCAACCATGATGAGAGAAGACAGAAGCAAACCGGGAATAGATTCCCTAAGATCTCCCGGTCGTAGCGACCTACTGGACCAACACTCGCGCGTCTGAGAGTAAAGAAACCAGGCTCAACATGCTCGGAAATAGGGGAGCAAGATGGGGATAAAAAAACTGAGTATAGGGGTCGAGAAACGCAAAACCAAGGATCAGGAATCGAACGTTGGTGCACGGAGAGGTCAAATCCAATCTCAGCGAGGGTGCAGGAGCTTCAAAAACCCAAAACCTGTGTGGGGAGGCGGAGGTCTGAACTAGGCTATATGATCCAACGTTTGGGGCACCCTCGGGCCAAGAAGAGGGTATGAGAGGTAAGGACGAAGGTCTTAGATGCTCACCGAGTATCCAATTGGTCCTAATATGGCTGGAGATGTGAGGGAGTGGCCAAGGTCATCGGAGATGCACTTTGAGTAGGTCGGGGTGATTGAGGCCAACCTAGGCTCAATTGGAGGGGGAGAAGTGATGCGCAGGGACCGATTCTGCTCTAGGGGTCTTATATAGGCAGGGCCAGGCCTCTAGGACCTTCTGTGAGAAACATGGCGGAGAAGGAGCTTTAGGCCCGATTGGGCATTTCGCCAAAACAGCAAGGTAGACGATGATTTAGGGCTCATTCGAACCGGAGGCCTGAGGTGGAGCTAATGGTGAAGGAATCACGTTAAACGGCGAAGGAGAGAGGGAATAAGGAGTCGAGGAGTCTTGCTGTTGGGTTTGTCCAAACGGCTCGAGGAGGAAGACGATGGCCCGTCTGTCTGATCAGCCTTTAATTAGATCTGATTCATCGGATCAGGTCGGGGGCGCGTGATAGAGAAATGAATCGAACTATAGCGTTACAAAATGAAATGCATGATATTCAACTAGGAACTTTAGTCACACTTTACTCCAACTCATAAATCTGATTTGAAGGGTCAAATGAAGTCCAAAAGGCACCAAATTTTAACCACATGCACAAATTAATGTGTAAAATCATGCTATGCAATTAGATTCTCGTTTCACCCATTATTTGGCCCTTAATTACTATATTGCTCATTAAAGTGCATATTAATATATTAAAATGAATGAGTTATATGAAAAGACTTCTTTTAATGGATTACATGAGTGAAATTCGAGATATTCATCCATTATTAACTTTAAGAGAAAAATCTCACAATATATTCTATTTTGATATATTATTACCATTTTGAGGAGAGAGAAGGAAATTAGGTTAATTACACCCATAATTAATTCTATTACATATTTTTGCTCATATCTTATCCAAAAATAAATAAAAGCTCCAAATTAACATTATCCACTTATTATCTCTCATAAAACTCCATTTTGCATTATTAGTCCTTAACTATTACCTTAAGTGGGTTATTTGTGCAAACACCCCTTTATTATCATAATGGGGGTAAAAATGGAATTTCACCATCATTAATGCTCAAGTTGAACATAGAGTCCAAAAATGATCCAAAAGGATGGGAAATTTATGAAAAGGTCCAAATGTACTAGAAGGCAAAGAAAAGCTCAAAAGTGGGTAAATTGCAGGAAAGACCCTAGATTTCAGTATGTTACAACACTCCACCCCTTAAAGAGGATTTCGTCCCCGAAATCACAACAAGAGGGAAGAGAGGGTGAGTGTGTAACATCCCAACCTTAAACAACTAGGTGGGTATTAAAAGCTCCACACACAATCTAGGTGTTACTAAGGTTTCCACCAAACCTATAGCCTTTTATCAAACACAACATTATTAGCATTTTTGGCTTATTAGCATGATCACCATCATGAAGAGGCATCATATTTATTATTCCATCACTTGTGCCACATTTTATTCAAAACAATTACATCTCAACATTATATCATGTGTATTTCCCTCATCAAGGGTTTTAAGCACAATTAGGGTTTACTAAGCCATTTCAACATTAATTAATGTATTAGGTCAAAAACCTTAATAACATGAATTCATTTTCCATTATCCTCTTAAAACTATCATGTAGAATTATGACAAACTATATTGTAGAAAAAGTTAATACTATCCAACAAGTTATTAATCCTATAATATTTCCAAATAATGTCCATATTGCACATTGTCATATCATCTTTCATACTCATATTAATGACATCATTAATCATTTTCGTCCCTTACACTTCATATTATAAATTATACATATTTTAATTCACATTAGGCATTTATGAATATTTATGTGAATCCAATTATTCATTAAGATGTTTGAGTCATTATATTCATTTTAGTGAATAGGATGTAACACATTAAATATTATTTCATATATCAAGTTATTATGAGGTGTTCATTAGAGAACAAGGTGACATACCTTACATATATTGATAACTTTGTGACTATAATCCATTTATATGTATCAAGGTATATTATCTGATGATGACACCTAATGTCACTAATGTATCATGAAAGGCATTAAGGATATATATATGTATATGTTGTCAAAGCTAGATGATTACATATTAGGGTTTAGGTCAGCAAGATCATTACATGTTAAAGCATCCTTAGGGTGCATTGTCCATACACATTTTACCATTAGGGTGGCATAGTCAACGTTATGTATATTCACAATTAGTAATGAGTAACTCATTAATATGTGCATCAATAATATGTGAAGGTTCAAGCATATGAACTATCTCTATATGACTTACTACATATTCATGTGTGTATAAACAAATAAGTTGAATTACAAGTATAATGTGTTTGGTTAATTCTTGTTCACATAAGTTATTATGTACATATGTCCACATAGATAGGGTTTCTAACTCTAAAGGTATTTGATTTTGCTTTTAATTGGGATTCCATCCCCCTAAAAAGGGATTTCGTCCTCGACATCAGATTTGCAAAACCAAATAGGGTACCAACACCATTATCCTCACTCCACCCCTTAAAAGGGTCAACTAAGTCTAACTAAGCTAAGGGTAAAAGGTACATAAAATTCAACACTAAAAGGATTTACTAACCAAACTTCAGGGTGTAACATAGGGTACACTAAACCCTAAACATATAAGTATAAGGTATTTAAGGATGATTTTTGTGTAAGAGATCAAATCATCACTTATGGTTTTCATAAGGTATTCAAAAATTAGACAACATGCCCAAAGATAGACTATTTCGAGTTGTCTGTATCAGATCAGGCCAAGCCAGGTCATATGAGCATGGGAGTCCCCGTAAACTAAGCTAGTGGCGCGGAGGATAATTTTTCAACCCCCAAGCTCGGACCCTTTCTAGACACCATCACTTCAAATTATTGCTCTAGTAGCTTCTCAATAGACAATTCACCAAAAAGTCGACAAATTTTATTTCTAATTATGAAATTATTATGATCCTAAATCAAATTTTCATCATAGGTCAACTCTAAGGTGAAAAACTTACTAAAGGAAACTATATCAGGTGAGAGATTCTATCTAGGAGGCAATTTGAATTAGTCAAGAATCCGACTACCTTGATGCTCTGATACCATGTTGTAAAGACATAGTCTCTACTATTAAACATGATAAACAAATTCATCAAATGTGTGGCAGTGGAAGAAATAAAACTTGACTTTATTCAAAATGTATAAAGAGTACTATACAAAATTTTTCCCAAATGGGGTACATCTTTATACAAGAGCAAGGATCTAGGTAGAGGAAGACTTAAACTAATACAACTTGTCTCCACAAACAACATAACAAAAGTTTATGCAACTAATCCAAGATAACTAGATGTGCAAGATCTCCTTAGCCTTAGGTAGGTTCACCAAGCTTCCATGCGCACTCTGATCCTAACTTGGATGGTTGGGGTCATCCAGCAAGAGAAAGATAAAATGTATGTGTTATTCAAGATAAATAGGACAATTAAATAATCTAAAGCATTGTAATATAAAAGATTCTCTACACTAAGAGATTTCAAAAGGAATGAGGCAAGTATATGAATAAGAGAGAGAAGACTGCCATAATCAATCAACTAAATTAATCACTTAGCATGAATATATTAAGACACAAGGTAATCTCAATGTAGGGTGAGGCACCTACCGGACCTCACCAAGTGGTAGGGGGACTAAAACCCAGTGCCTATATAAAGTGGCAGGGGGACTAAAACCCCAGTGCCTAATATAAAATGGCAGGGGGACTAAAACCCCAGTGCCCGACAGGAGGACTAAAACCTCAGTGCCCTATGGCTGGTTTGTACACATGTACACTACATTGTCATTTGGCCTAAAATACATCAAGCTTAATAGTTCACTTAGCAGTAGTGAGAAATATAAAAGTAACATTTGCATCAAAGCATTTGGGAATAAAACCCATGAAATAAAGGAGCCAACAAAGGCAACAACAATATACAATATTTCCAAGTAAATGAGCCAACATAAGTGGTAGCAAGATTCACATAATTCAACTAGATGATCCACAATGGCCTTAGAAGCATAAAATAAGTAAAGAGCCAAATAAAGGCATTTAGGAGAAAATCAAGGCTAGCACAAAATGTTTGTAGGGTTGGATAAGACCCAACTGAAGGATTAGGATTGTTTGCACATAGATTTCACATTCATACATTCCACACATATAATAGGAATCACATACAAATAAGTATATATCACATACCAAAATAGGATCCACATACCTTATTTTGATTAAATACCATTACTTTCACCAATCATATTGTTTTCACTTCCATTTTTTCCAAGTTATAAACATTACACATGTATTAGTATATATTAAGGCATAAAGCATAGGAAAAACCCTAATTTTGGAACTTATTTTCAAAACCACGATTTAAGACTCAAAACCTAGTCGAATAGATTAATCACATTCTCCTGATTAAGAAAATGTATTTTATTTCCCAATTTGGAGTTAAAATGAATTAATTATGCATTTTAGACCATTTATTATAATCAAATAGGTATCCAAAGGAAACTTTGAAAAAGGAATCATAATTGGGACTCACGAACCATAAAATCAGATTCTACATGAAAAATCCTTTCCAATGACTATTTATTTGCATTTTTCTGACCATGGATCGATTTACTATGAATTAAGTAAAATCAACCAATTAGAATGCAAGAAAACCATAGCGTGACAGTCATTTAAATGAAAATGTAAATCGATGTAAATAGTAGGTGAAATGACAAAACTGCCCATGCGTTTAAACTAAAATCAACTAACATATCGGGGGCACAAGGGACATTAGAAAATCAAACATTCTCGAATGTGAAAAACAAAAGAAATGGCAAAAAGACAGAAATGCCCATGCGAATATGATAGTTGAATTGAAGTAGCGGAGACTCCAGGGTCTTTAGACCTCTTGGATTGCTGCTGCTCGAATCCATGGATTCCGAGCACAGCCTGGAGCTCGGGGCTCCAATGCTCGAACCACAACCATGACGAGAGAAGACAGAAGCAAACCGAGAATAGATTCCATGAGATCTCCCAGTCGTAGTGACCTACTGGACCAACACCCACGCATCTGAGAGCAAAGAAACTAGGCTCAACATGCTCGGAAATAGGGGAGCAAGACGGGGATCAAACACTGAGTATCAGGGCCGAGAAATGCAAAACCAAGGATCAGGAATCGAATGTTGGTGCACAGAGAGGTCGAATCCAATCTCGGCGAGGGCGCAAGAGCTTCAAAAACCCAAAACCTGTGTGGAGGCGGCGGAGGTCTGAACCAGGCTATATGCTCCAACGTTTAGGGAACCCTCGGGCCAAGAAGAGGGTACAAGAGGTAAGGACGAAGGTCTTAGATGCTCACCGAGTATCCAATTGGTCCTAATATGGTTGGAGATGTGAGGGAGTGGCCAAGGTCGTCAGAGATGCACTTTGAGTAGGTCGGGGTGACTGAGGGCATCCTAGGGCCAATTGGAGGAGGAGAAGTGATGCGTGTGCACCGATTCTTCTCTAGGGGTCTTATATAGTCGGGGCGAGGCCACTAGGACCTTCTGTGAAAAATGTGGCGGAGAAGGAGTTTTAGGCCCGATTGGGCGTTTCGCCAAAACAGCAAGGTAGACGATGAGTTACGGCTCATTCGAACCGGCGGCCTGAGGTGGAGCTAACGGTGAAGGAATCACGTTAAACGGCGAAGGAGAGAGGGAGTAAGGAGTCGAGGAGTCTGGCTGTTGGGTCTGTCCTAACAGCTGGAGGAGGAAGACGTTGACTCGTCTGTCCGATCGACCTTTAATTAGATCTGAGTCGTCGGATCGGGTCGGGGGCGCGTGACAGAGAAATGAATCGAAAATACAACATTACAAAATGAAATGCATGATATTCAACTAGGAACTTTAGTCACACTTTACTCCCACTCATAAATCTGATTTGAAGGGTCAAATGAAGTCCAAAAGGCACCAAATTTTAACCACATGCACAAATTAATGTGTAAAATCATGCTATGCAATTAGATTATCGTTTCACCCATTATTTGGACCTTAATTACTATATTGCTCATTAAAGTGTATATTAATATATTAAAATGAATGAGTTATATGAAAAGACTTCTTTTAATGGATTACATGAGTGAAATTCGAGATATTCATCCATTATTAACTTTAAGAGCAAAATACCACCATATATTCTATTTTGATATATTATTACCATTTTTGAGGAGAGAGAAGGAAATTAGGTTAATTACACCCATAATTCATTCTATTACATATTTTTGCTCATATCTTATCCAAAAAGATATAAAAGCTCCAAATTAACATTATCCACTTATTATCTCTCATAAAACTTCATTTTGCATTATTATTCCTTAATTATTACCTTAAGTGGGTTATTTGTGCAAACACCCCTTTATTATCATAATGGGGGTAAAAATGGAATTTCACCATCATTAATGCTCAAATTGCACATAGAGTCCAAAAATGATCCAAAACGATGGGAAATTTATGAAAAAGGTCCAAATGGACTAGAAGGCAAAGAAAAGCTCAAAAGTGGGTAAATTGCAGGAAAGATCCTAGATTTCAATATGTTACACTTTGAGTTCTCCATGGTTAACCGCTTCAACACTTTGTCAATGTATGTGCTCTGACTTAGTCCAAGAAGCCTTATGGATCTATCTATATAGATCTTGATCCCCAAGATGTAGGATGCTTCTCCCAAGTATTTCATAGAGAATGTATTTTAAAGCCATGCCTTTACCTTTTGTAAAGTAGGGATGTCATTTCCCATCAATAGTATGTAATCTACATACAATATGAGGCATGTCACTATGCTCCCACTGACCTTTTTGTACACAAGGTTCATATTCATTTTCAATTAAGACAAACCCTTTGACTGTCTCATCAAAACAAAGATTCCAGCTCTGAGATGCTTGCTTCAATCTATAGATTGACCTTTGTAGCTTACAGACTTTATTTGCAAACTTTGGATCTATAAACCCTTCAGGTTGTGTCATATAAACATCCTCAAAAAGATTCCTATTACGAAATGCAGTTTTAACATCCATTTACCAAATTTCATAGTCATGATTGTTGGATCCTAGATGAGTGATTGGATGCTCTAGAGGGGGGGTGCATAGAGCTGAATGCACGTAAACAAAATTCATTAGACCTTCAAAATATATCACAAGATAAGGTTACTAAATAGGAAGTTTGAGTGCAACTAAAACATGCATAGAAAGGGAGAGAGAGAGATTGAACATACACCAATTGACAAGCTATTTAGAGTGGTTCCACACTTCAAACTAGAAGTGAGTCAATCCACTACCTAGAGAGGTCAACCTCTAGGATTTCTTAACCATTGCACTCTTATATTCATTCATAAGACTTACAATATATGACCACCAAAGGACTTACCCATCCAAGAACAAGGATATATCCACCTTACCAAGTACTTACCCACTTTTCTTGAGTCTTTAGCCTTCACCAAGGTCTTACCCAGTCAAGCACAAGTCTTCCTCCTTCCAGGACTTTGCCACTCCTCTTGGATCTTCATCCTTTTCCTTCACCTTCACTCGGAGAAGATTCCACCAAGGACTTACCCCCTTGAGCAAGGAGTCTTCTACCTTCACCAAGGGCTTACCCACTCTTGCTCCAAGTCTTCAGCCTTGATCTTCACCAAGGGACGCCTTACCTTTTCTTCTTCACCTCTCTTAGCCAAGAGATAGAACCTTCATCTTCATGGTTGAAATGAGAGATAGGGAGGTGATGGAAGTGAGAGCCTCAGAAGATATACATGTAGGACGATCTCTCTTATAAATATCTTACTCACTCTAATGGATGTAGAAAGTGATTAAGCTTAGAGAGAGAGAGGAAGAGGTTGTAGGATCACTCAACTATAGAATGGGGACCTTCATAGTGCTTGGCTAACCATGGGATGAAGCCCATGTGGTCCTATTTATAGTTGAGGATGCCTAGAAGCCTTTGGGAACACTTAAGAACAAAAACTAGCCATTTTGTGGCTTTGAACGGTTATATTTTCAATTGTTGCAACTCCACAATGCCTAGAAACACTTTTTTGCACTTTTCCGTACAGTGCAATCGGTCGAGTTTCTATTAAGGTAACTCGACCGATCCCACTAAAAGACAAGACCAATTTAGGCCATCAGTCGAGTTTGTCCTGGGGTAACTTGACCGATTCACTTAAATCAGTTTTGGTCAGTAGAGGGATCGATCGAGTTCTGTGAAGTGCAAACTCGACCGATCAAAAGTCATTTTCAAGATCCAATCAGGATCGGTCGAGTTTGCAACTCGACCGATGAACAACCTGATGTGAATTTTGGAAAATGGCTTTTGAGTGCTTAAATATTCGATCTAAGTTCTCCTAGTTTTTTCTAATCTTAATTACAAGTGATACAATCATTACAAGTGATTTACAACATGATTCTAATGGATATACATCATATTCCAAAAATGTGCACTTGTATTGACTTTGACTTGTCTTTTCTCCAATTTGATATGTGCAAGTTAGGGCATTTGGAGTGTGTCTATACCTAATATGAAATCACTCAAGTAGAGACATTAGACACAAATAAGTGGAATGGTTTAGTCATCATCAAAATAAGGGTTTAGTCAATTTAGACCTTGAGTCAACATTCTCCCCCTTTTTGAAGATGACAAACCATTCCATAAATGTGTTTAAAGCATTTAAGTAAAGCCATACCTTTGGAGAAACCTAGGGGTTTCAATAGAATTGAGTTCATATGCTCCCCCTCAATTGATGCTATTTCTCCTGCATGGTTAGCTTTCATAACATTTATAGAATACTATGTCTTCTATTCATATATGTTCTACACATATGTGTCTTCTCCCCTTTACCTTCTCCCCCTTACATGGACATACTTCTCTTCTTCATGTAAGACCTACCTTCTCCCTGTTTTGTCAAAAGAAAACATACCTTTCTCCCCCTTTGTCATTTCAAAAAGTGGGGGTATGAATAAATAAGAAACACCACTTGTTTAGAGAAAGGAGATAACAAAAGTTATAAAAGGAGAGTAGAAGAGCATGGCTAGGGGATTGTCCAAGCATACAAAGAAAAATAGTTAAATCATGCACTTGAACAACCCAAAAGGCAAGATAAAGTGTTGCAGAAAAACAATAAATCACAATTTTGACCCTAAAGATGACAACATTTGGCCAAAAAGTGTCAGGGCTCATGATATAGCCTTGCTCAGAAGGTCGTTTCTACAAAAAACACTAATCTTGCACCAAAAACTGAAACTGGAGCAAAAGTTGTATGAAATCCAAAAATGCTCTAATTTCTACATATAATGTAGCTCTATGTACCCTGCATCACAAAGTTATGCAAGCAACTCAAGATAGTGGATATGCAATTCAAGGAACAAGCTTTGAGCATGTATGAGACAAGATTAAAGCATAGCATATAGTGAAATACCACTAGATGAGCAAAGATACCAATTATAAACAAGGTCAGAACTACATGTATGTAAACTACTAGTAGATGTTATCACAAGTTAGGACTACTAGTAGGATCTAGATCATAGCAAGAGATACCAAAAGATACACACGATAAAGAAAGCTATGAGTAGATGTAGAGATATATCCAAACAAAAAGATAAGAAATTTTAGAACCAAGTAAGGATATAACTCACTAACAAATATGCATCATTACCAAAAGATGATTACCACTAAGAACCTCAAGGTTGTATCCAAACAAGATATATAACTAGATATATGTAGCAAGTTAGAGCAAAATGGAAGCAATTTAAGACACAACCAAAAGATCCATATAGATCATCATCAAAACCTACAAAACAATTCAAAGCAAGTAATTACAAGATATAGATATGCTAATTTAGAGAAATTAGAGAGATAGAGTTGTAAGCAAGAAAAAAAATTTAAAAACATGGCAATGAACACATATAAAATGTACCAAAGGGAGTGCCACAGAATAAAGAAATTGGTTGAGAAAATCTAGTTGAGAGGGAAATTCTCATCCAAAAATCCAACTGTATATTCTGTACACAGTGTTGTCAGTCGAGTTCTATGTATTGACAACTTGACTGATGATAGCTATTGGAAACACCCATTGGTGCCTATCTGTCAAGTTTCAAACAAGACAAACTCGACCGACAAAGCTGCTGTAAAAGAGCACATATATTCATAAAAGCATATGTAGAGGCATGCTAAAATTATAAGCCATATCCAAACATGTGTAAGCAAGTTAGTAATGCACTATAGAAGCATTAGAAATAGTTTTTTATCACAAGTGTGAAGAGAAGCAAAAAAATACCACTTTTGATTCAAAAAACCACATTCATAGTGCACACTAACTTGACAAAAACAAGTTAGGATGGGTTATAAGCAAGTAAACCTTTACCTTTGTTCTTACCATTCCTTTTTCCACTTGTTGTCACCTTATACACACCTCGCCTTTCTTCTTTCATGTGTATTGAGAAGTCAATTTACAATTCAATATCTCAAGTCAATCCATTTGCAAGTACTTACAAGAAGAAAGATGAAATGGTTCCCAATCATATTTTTGTGTCTGGAAGGGTTAGTTTAGCAACCCAAGTCCTATTGCTCTTGGGTGATTTCCTAAATGGACAACACTTAGAATAATGGCCAATATCATTGCAATAGTTACATGTTCCCATAGCCTTGGAACTAGAAGATTCTCCATGGAAGATTGGAGGTCCTTTACCTTTGGTGTTCCTTTGGCTACTATAATACCCTAAACCATGGCTACCAATTTGTTTAGTAGTATGGTGTAGGATGTCATTAAGATTATTTTTACCAACTAAGAATCTTTGCAAAGAAGATCTGAAACTATCATTATCATGCATAAGAGAAGCAATAGTAGAAGACAAATTATTGATATTATCTCTAGCATGCAAAAGATCATTTTCTAAGAAAAGAGCTTTAGTTAAATAAGAATCTCTATCAATATGAAGAGTAGAAACATTATTCTCTCTACTAGTAGAACTAGAATAAGATTCAAGCACATTGATTTTATCAAGCAAGGAGGCATTTTCTATTTCAAGCACAGCAATCTTAGAAATATAAACACCATTTTCAGATTCAAATCCTTGCAAAACAAATTCTTTGTCCTTGTTTTTAGATTTAAGAACATCAATATCATGCATGAGAGAATCAACAATGAAAGTATGCTCTTCATTAGAACTAGGCATAAGAGGTTGAGCTTCTAGAAATTTAATATTATCAAGAAAACTAGCATTTTCAAGTTTAAGAGAGTCTAATTGGCTAAGATAGGAATTTTTGTCATCAAGCAAGAAAAAATTAGCATTTTCAAGATCATCTAATTCTATATGCATATTATCAATAATTCTAGCAAGCTTTTTCCTTTTCTTTTTGGAAGACTTAAGAGAGGCACGAGTAGCATTAATGATAGTAATTAAAGGTTCTTTATCTAAAGAGTTTAGATTTACCTCATTTGAGTCTTTTCTTGTAGAAGCCATAAGAGAAAAATGGCATTCTCCTTCAACACTAGAGCTTGAGCTTGATCCTCCACTTGAATACTCACTTGAGCTTGAGTTGGAGGAGTCACTTGAGCTTGACTGCCATTTCTCCTTCTTCATGTACTTCTCTTCTCTTTCCGTGTGATGATGGGTCTTCTTGCCTTATAGACAAACTATCTTGAAGTGACCCTTCTTTCCACACTTGAGGCACCGGATTGAGGAGGAATTCTTGTCTTTATAGAATCTACCCTTGGAGTACATGGCATCTTCTTCAACATGAGAGGATGGGGAGGTGTGTCCCATAATAGCTTCAATTTGAGCCTTCATTTCAGCCTTCTTCATTCTTTTTGTCTCTGTCTCCTCTTGTCTTTCAACTTCTTCTCTTTTGTCAAGTGTGACTTCATGGGCTTGTAGATTTCCAATGAGCTCTTCAATGGGGATATCATTAAGAGACCTTACTTCTTCAATGAAAGTCACCTTGGATTCCCATCTCTTGGGGAGAGTTCTAAGGATCTTTGATTGATCTCTCCTCTACTCGTAGGATGTCCTAGAATAGCAAGACCATTCACAATGGTGTTGAGCCTTGAGTACATGTTGGCTATCTTCTCCTCCTTTCCCATTTTGAAGTTCTCAAGCAGCCCTTTGAACATGTAGACTTTGCTTTCCTTCACTTGTTGAGTCCCCTCATAAGTGATGCATAACTTTCTCCATACCTCATAGGTCATCTCACAAGAAGAAATCTGGTTGAACTCAGTGGAGGTCATGGTGGCATAGAGGATGTTGATTGCTCTTGCATTCAAGGGGGCTTTTTTCATGGTAGCTTCATCCCATTCTTCTATCTTTGTCACTGATAGCTTGTATGGATGGTCCACCATTTGCCAAAGGTCAAGACTTGATCCTTGGATGTAGAATTGTAGCCTTCTTTTCCAATAGAGAAAATTATTCCCATCAAAGATTGGAAGGTTGATGAAGTATCTCCCACCTTGGTAGTCACCCATATTCTCCTACTTATTGAAGTATTCTTGGAGAAGCCCGCTCTAATACCAATTGTTGGATCCTAGAGGGGTGATTTGATGCTCTATAGGGGGGGTGAATAGAGATAAATGCACTTAAATAAAAATTCATTAGACCTTCAAGATGTATCACAAGATAAGGTTGCTAAATAGGAAGTTTGAGTGAAACTACACCATGCATAGCAAGGGAGAGAGAGATTGAACATACACCAATTGACAAGCTAGTTAGAGTGGTTCCACACTTCAAACTAGAAGTGAGTCAGTCCACTACCTAGAGAGATCAACCTCTAAGATTTCTTAACCATTGCACTCTTATATTCATTCATAAGACTTGCAATACATGACCACCAAAGGACTTACCCATCCAAGAACAAGAAGATATTGACGTGTATTTTACTACGCGCTAAAAACGCAAGTGTACGCGTCGAGTAGTACAGGCCTTTGTGAGGCCCGAGTCGAACACAGGGATACTCAGAAATTGTCGGAGACTCCTACTAACTATTTGCGATCAGCTAAGCCGAATAACAAATTGGGGTTTTTTGTCAAAATTAAAAGAAAATAAAAATAAAACAAAGCAAACAATCAATTCAAAAAGGAATCTTTAGGATTGAGGTTTCACCGCGGGTATTCATTGTAGTAGATTTTATATAATGCCTCACTCTTCTCTCTCTATCTGGGTAGTGGCCTAAAAACAGAATTGCCCACTGTCGTGGTACAATTCACTACTTAGGTTTAGGTCGGTTCCACCGTCGTAGTAACCTATTTCCTAAACTAAGTGCATTACGAACGATCTCTCAGTTTCCACCATTAATTTTACACCACCTTTGTCAAGGGATTTATCGATTAATGTAGGTTTCGTCTCTTTTCAACCGTTAATCCTTCTGTCGAAGTGATTAAGGGCATTAGGTTATTATTATGGTGATCAAGCATAACAATATATGGAGAAAACGAAGCTATGCCACGGATTTAAGAGAAAAAAAATGAATTACTATTATAAAACTTTCATACAATGAATTCCCGGGCTACTCCCGGTCCTAAAGATGGAGGGGATTAGCCCCGCATGTTCATCTCACACAAGTACATGGTAGAAATAGGGGAAATCATATGAAAAACATGAATTGAATGGGAAAACCCCTGAACGGAGAAGAACCGATCGATCCTTTGCGTAGAACACGTGCTTTCCCGCCTCTCGGTGGTGAAATCCATCTTCGGCAGCGTCCGGATTGACTGGTATGAACTTCTGGCCTCCGTTCTCCTTTTTCTCGCTCCTCGACACTTGTGCAATGGCTAATCCGATGCCCTCCTATCTCAGGCGGCCGTCATTAGGTATAAGTCCCTAATTAGGTCGCCAATTAACTCCAGCCATCCGATTGAGATCATTAGAAAACAAACTCATATCCTACGGCATCGATACCATCGACGTGAGTCGATGGTATCGACCCGCTACAGTAGCGGCTGGCTGCAAACCCTTTCTTTGTCGCGCCCGACATCATCCTGATACCATCGACTCGGGTCGATGGTATTGACTTCCTTTTGGCGTCGGTTTTGTCATTTTGCGACGCTGTAGCCTCCATGTGTCGATGGTATTGACTTGGTGTCGATACTATCAACTGCTTCTTCACCAGCAATTTGAAGACGTCTCGATACCATCGACATCAGCGTCGATGGTATCGACTCTTTGCTGCTCCTTTCTGCTGGCAACCTGCGGTCTTGTCGATGGTATGGACTTCCGTCGATGGTATCGACGAAAGCAAATACTTGTTTTTCCTGAAATTCAAAGACAAGATCAAATAAATCCACACAAATAATATTAATGTGATAATTAATGCTTAAAACAATGAAATAAAGGGAATTTGACATAAAATGATGGCAAAGACCAAAATGGATGAATTATGCAATATTAACCATAAAAATGACTAATAAAAGCACAAAACACATATCAAATAGGTCTATAAATGTGACTCAAAATCATCGCATCAAACTCCCCTAAGCTTGAATATTGCTCGCCCTCGAGCAACTCATCCTTAGAATAAAATTGCAAATGTCAACTGAAAAACAACAAACCAACCCAACATCCCATATGACTCCCACTGAACATTCACAAACCGGCCTTCTCTAACTACAGAACGGTAATTACCCTAAAGGCGACAGTAATCATCAATAAAAGAAATTAACCTCCTAACCGATGAACACTATCACATAAGGCAGTTAACATAATAAAACTCGCCGATTCAGCATTGGTGCATCTTGTGATCGCCTATACTACGTTGCTCGCCCTAACTACCATCTACATGGAAGCAGTTCTCCTGATATTCATTAGTGAGGAGAAATTCACGGTGGCCTACCAATCCGAGCAACGGGTGAATGAAGATGGGTGGCTCATGGAAGAACGTGGAAGTATTGTACAGTTTCAACATACATATACAAAAATGTCCTATATGATGCAAATGCACATTACAAATGCCCTAATGCCTAAAATTGGGTGAAATGATGCATGCACTAACCATCCGCCTCAAAATGAGATGGATATCTAGTCAAGCTACATCAGGTACTCAATTATCCTGAAATGCAAGTGATATTACATTCCTTTCTCCTTCTTATTTCACTTTCTTCTAAATTCTTTTTCTTTTCCTTTTTCCTTATATATTGCAGATTCTCAGCTTTTTTTTTTCAGCTCACATATCCATAATTGCTTAAAGATAAGTTTATTGGGCTATTTTTATCATTGATCAGAAATTTTTTTTAGCACTATTTAGAAGGTATGGAACAATTAATTCACCATTGGGGAAAAATTGAGATACATGATATACTTTATGCATGAAGATCATGAATGCAACTACATGGCATGCACCTAAAGGTAATGTGCATGATTCACTATATTTTTTTTTCTTTTTATGCAAACATATGGAAAATACCAATGCAAGTCCTATCTAAATGCTATGCACACAAAAAGGAATTAAAACTGCACTTTACTTCCAATTCTTAGGTGGATTATAGAAAAATGAAGTGGAACGATCACAAGACTAGATGACTGAACCTTAGAAAGATATTATGTGTCCCTCCTTACTGACCTGTGTAGTAGTTTAGTGGGTTCCCTCTCTTACATCCAATTAAAGTCTCATTACCATTTGGTTAGGTTAGGCTCAAACAACCATTTCCGTCCACTTTCATGAATCATTAGGAGTACAGGTATGAAATGTTGTTTTAAAGTTGACATAATCAATCATTTTCATAGGATGTGTTCCCAAGGTCAAACAAAACAAGCTATCCAAACACACAAAAATTTTCAAATTTCCCTTGAATTTCCCATGCACTAACAGCAAGATGACACAACTTTTATGACATCCACAATTACACTAGATAGCATGTGGATCCTACAAAAGCTAAAATTGCAAGAAAAAAAATAACAAGAGAACAAAAGAAATAACACTAAAAACTGAAAACGATAAAAGATAGAGTTGTTCCAACTACCCCCCTAAGCTTGAATTCGACTATGGCCTCATAGTCAAAAACAAACTTCAAGATTGGAACAGGGATACCCGATCATTCTTGTGGAGGTGGAGGCGGGTACTCCGGCGCCGTGGGGTCCCAAGATGGGTATTGCCCCTGAAAAGTCGGATCATACTGGGGCATCGGAGGAGGTTGTGGGTACCCCCAGAAGTAATTCTGGCTCCAGTAATGATCGTAAAATGGATGCTGCTGCTGCTCCATCCTATGCAGCCGATCATGGATGTTCTCTTGATTTGCGAAAAGAAGGCGCTCATTCTCGAAGATCGCCTGCTGGTTGACATAGAGCCGGTTGGTGGTGTCTTGAATACCGGCATATGCATCTGCGTGGCTATGCTGCGTCTGCTGAATGTCCTGCAACATCGTATACATGCCTTGCATGGAATAGGCATCGTCACTCGGTTGCGAGGGCTGTGGTGGTGGAGGCCGATGCGGAGAAGACGAAGATGCACTCAGATGCATCCTAGGGCACTTCCGGGGTGCTACTCGTGATCGAAGAGGTGTGAACGCCTCATCCTCCTCTTCTTCCGCCTCGTCGTTGTCGCCACCGTCGTTGCCGCCATCTTCTTCATCGGAATCGATGGCTATGATTGGCCACCGGAAATGTTGCGCACCGTCGATGTTGAAGATGGGGTCGGGTAGAGAACACTCCTGATATGCTTGATTTACGTGGCAATGCGCAAATGCCACGCCATCCCGGAGAAGAATTAGGTTGGCCCGGTGAAGATGTTGCAAGTTGACCTTGCTTCTCGTAGTAAGAGGAGTCAGCTGATCAAGATTCAAGCCCAAGTAGAGGGCTATCCTGGTGACTAGCCCGCCGAAATGAATCGGGGCTCTCCTCGTGCTCCTCTTCACCGCCAACACTCGGTGTAGAAAGAATGCACCCCAGTTGCATTCTTGTCTCGTCAGGAGCTTGTATAGGAAGAAAAGATCAAGCTCCTGGAATTTTCTTAAAGCACGATCGCTTCGAGCAAAGATGG
The DNA here is from genome assembly GCA_963693085.1 of Alisma plantago-aquatica. NCBI lineage: Eukaryota > Viridiplantae > Streptophyta > Magnoliopsida > Alismatales > Alismataceae > Alisma > Alisma plantago-aquatica. The sequence continues at coordinate 316,239,187 of OY856413.1, read as the reverse complement.
TTGAGCTCAGCATCCTGTGCAAGACCCGTGCAAACGGGTGCTCGAAGTCGTATACCGTGGCGTTGTGGTAGCTCACCGACCTCCCATGCAGAACCGTGACCAACTCGGAGAAGATGGCGGCGTAGTCGGTGCGGTTATCTGGCCGGCGGTAGTCGCACTTGGAGCTGTTCCAGTTGAAGATGTCATTGAACTGCTCCAGAGTGATGGTGTAGTCGTGGTTGTAGAGCCGGAAAGACACCTGACCCTTCTCCCACTCACAGTCGCTGGCGGATATCTCACTGGGCATGACATTGACGTCGAGGGACGCCATGAATTCTGCCACCAGTTCCTTATATGTCGGCCACTCGCCGAAGAAAGGTTGACCGTCCTCGTGGCACTCCAGCTCATCGTGGCCACGGCCCGTTTGGTGTGCTTCTCCTTTGAGCACGTAGTCCAAGTTTGCCTTGAAGCCAAGATCACGGAGCATCTCCGGATCCACATACCGAGTTGGCTCGATCTTGTGCTTCATGATTTCGTCGAAGATCTTCTTCACCTCTGCCGAAGGGTGGACAAGGCGAGGACGTGCCACCAATGATGGTGGTGGTGGCACGAACTCGGGGATGTCGTCCAGATGAGCACGCGAGGAAGAAGCTCCAGCGGTACGCACCATGATGGCGAAGAGAAAAGGATTAGAAGGAGAGCTCGGAGAAGAATGGAGATATGAATCTCCGCTCGGGGAAGATCGTCGCTCGGTGTTGTTGCTCTTCACTCTTGGATAGCTCGGGGGAGTGCTCGGCGCCAAGGGAGAAGAGAGCTCTGAAGGTGTGACGTTAAATGACGTCATGAATCTCCTTATATAGACTTGGTCGGCGCCACTGTTGACCCGTCGATACCATCGACGTGGGTCGATGGTATCGACACGTCTTGATGCTATCCGGCCCCCTCGCGAGTATCGATGGCTGACGATTGCTTGATCTTGAAACCCGGATTGCTGACGTGTCGATACCATCGACATAGGTTGATAGTATCGACACTGCACCCGGATCGATGACGTGGACGCCGCGATCGTCGTCGATTTCTTTGCGCGGATCGGTGACATGGATGGTCGATTCCATCGACAGATGTCGATAGTATCGACTTGGCTTCATTGCGACACCGCCTTTTTGCATTTCAACCTGGAACCATGTCGATACCATCGACAAGGCCGTCGATGGTATCGAGTTGACTGAGACAAATCGGTCTGCACTTCTCCAGAGATCTCGATGGTATCGACTCCTATGTCGATACTATCGGCTTTTCCTTCTCGACCACCTGTAGGTATGTCGATACCATCGACGAGGTTGTCGATGGTATCGACTCAGAATGAAATCTGTAGTCTTCAACCTGTACCCTTGTCGATACCATCGACAAGGGTGTCGATGGTATCGACTCTGCCTCAGCCTGCACAATGAACAAACGGATCAAGGTATCTTCTTTACACTAAAAATTGAACAAAAATAAAGCAACCTACGATTATAATTAAACTATCCTAATGTACCGATGGTTGGGTTGCCTCCCAACAAGCGCCCTTATTTAACGTCTTAGGCTAGACGGTATGAAGCTCATCATCTTTTCACTTTGGGAACTGCGCTTAGAGGATCATGTGGTAACTTGAATTCAACTCGATCTCCTCCAATTCCCAAGGACAATGTACCTCTCCCTAAGGCAGTCACGACGTCCTTCGTTGCTTGAAACGGCCTTCCTAGAAGAATTTCACAGCTTTGGAGCGGTGGCATATCAATGACAACAAAATCCACAAGGAATACGAATCTGTCCACTTTGACGAGAACATCTTCACACACTCCATATGGTCTCACAATAGACCCATCCGCTAATTCAATTGTTGTGGCTGACTTCTTTATCTCTTTTAACCCTAGCTTTTGAAACGTCGCCAGAGGCATGAGATTTATGCTGGCACCTGAATCACATTGCGCTTTAGGAAAATGTCGACCACCTATTGAGAAAGGAATGTATAAGCCCCCTGGGTCTTTTCTCTTCTTTGGTGAACTCCCATTAATCATAGAGCTCACCGTCTCATTCATCCGACAAATATCACTGTCTTTTATCCGCCTCTTCTTATTGATGATTTCCTTGATGAACCTCCCATAGGCGGGCACCTTCTCGATCATCTCCACTAATGGAATATTGATGTGGAGTTTTTGGAATATTTCCAAGAATTTCCTAAAATGACGATGCTCTTTCTTTGACTTAGTATTGTTCAGTTTTGAAACATCTGCTGCATCAACATGCCTGCGAGGTGGCACATATGAGTTTTTCGGGGTCAACTCCCCTAAGCTTGCTTCAATCACTCCCTCTGACGTGGGCTTTGGCGAGACATCGTCAATAGTAATAGCTTGTTGTGGTTCCTCTCTCGCATTCGATGTCTCCACACATGCACAAACAACCTTCAATTGTTCTTTTTCTCTAGATGGAGATACAATATTCATAACTCGCTGTGATTTTTCGAAGAAAGGGTTTCCGCCTGGCAGTCCATAATAAGTGCATGGATACGGTATCGCCGGTGACTTTTGCGTATTAAACGTCATTTTTCTTTCTTCTTTAGCTTCTTGCACCTGAGATTCCTCCTCATTGCTTACCACAGAAATATACTTGACCTGATGGTGTGCTTGGGCCACGTTTGCATTCTCGGCTGGTTTCTGTTGATTGGCGTGCTTGATGGCTGCCACTTCACTAGAAATCTGTGCCACGGTGGTTTCTAATGCCCGCATTTGTGCTCCATGGCTTTGCAGCGTCTGTCCAAACTTAGTTAGAATATCACCTTGAGATTGCAATTGCTTACCAAACATGGCCATCATCTCCTGGTTCTGATGTACCGTTTGACTCAGTAGTTCAGTATTCTTATCCTCTGCTTTAGGCTGTGGCTTGGCATCCGGATCCTGTAGAAAATTATTTGGATCCTTCCATGAAAACTTTTTATCCTTCCTCCATGCATAGTCATTGTTTCTATAGCCCTGTTGTTGCATAAATTTCACTTGGGCTTCCTCATCCTCAGATGCATCTTCCTTAGATAGCAGCTTCTTGGCTAGAAGATCTAACTTATCGTTCAGCTCCTTAACTACTCTGGATTCGCCAGCAACTCTGACCTGCTCCACAGCACCTCTGTCACCCCATGACTGTTTCCTAGCCATGTTCTTTAATATCTCCCAACATCGGGTATCTGTATTATTCAGAAAGAATCCGGATCCAGCTGAATCAAGGTTACTTCTATCGTGCTCGGAGAGAGCAAAATAGAAGATTTTCACTTGTGTCTCTTTATCCAGCCCGTGATGCGGACACCTCCTCAACATAACCTAAAATCGCTCCCAGGTCTCAGAATATGTTTCACCGGCCTGTTGGGTGAAATTATGAATCTTCCGGATCATGTCGTTGGTCTTCTCAGGAGGGAAAAACCTCTCAAAGAAGACCTCCACCATATGGTCCCAGGACTCCACGAACTCATCGTCTAGATTATGTAACCACTCTCATGCTGCTCCCGCCAATGAACTTGGGAAAAGCTTGAGATAAAGCGCAGTCTGCGGAAATCGGTCAATTTTCACCATATCACAGTTCTCCACGAATTGACTCAGGTGCGCAACGGGATCCTCATTTTTCAAACCGTGGAAAGCATTGGACTTAACCAAATTAATTAGAGCTGGATCAATCTTGTACGTTGGTATATTGATTGCTTGCTTCTTTATCGGCCCTTTAGAGGCAGATGCGGAAGAAGCTTTGATCTTCGCCCATATCGTCTGCGGATCAGCCATCTCTTCTGGTTCAGATTTAGAATCTACTTCTTCTTGGTACTCTTGCTCGGAATGCTCCTCGTCCTTAGGTCCTGAAAACGGAACCTCGGGTGTGCGATTGTCGTAGCCTGTACTACGTGTCTGCACCATACACAGTACCTGAAATAAGAAAATTCGAGTTCAGTACTATGCTTAGACGAGTATAAACAATTATAGCCCAATGTAAAAATATTTGAAATTGAATGAAAAATAAATAAAAAAAATTGTAGCCTAGAGTGGCCGTGCGTAGCACTCGAAGTGCCAACAATTCCGCCGTATCCCCGGCAATGGCGCCAAAAACTTGACGTGTATTTTACTACGCGCTAAAAATGCAAGTGTACGCGTCGAGTAGTACAGGCCTTTGTGAGGCCCGAGTCGAACACAGGGATACTCAGAAATTGTCGGAGACTCCTACTAACTATTTGTGATCAGCTAAGCCGAATAACAAATTGGGGTTTGTTGTCAAAATTAAAAGAAAATAAAAAATAAAACAAAGCAAACAATCGATTAAAGGTTAATTTAATCAATTCAAAAAGGAATCTTTAGGATTGCGGTTTCACCGCGGGTATTCATTGTAGTAGATTTTATATAATGCCTCACTCTTCTCTCTCTATCTAGGTAGTGGCCTGAAAACAGAATTGCCCACTGTCGTGGTACAATTCACTACTTAGGTTTAGGTCGGTTCCACTGTCGTAGTAACCTATTTCCTAAACTAAGTGCATTACGAATGACCTCTCAGTTTCTACCATTAATTTTACACCACCTTTGTCAAGGGATTTATCGATTAATGTAGGTTTCGTCTCTTTTCAACCGTTAATCCTTCTGTCGAAGTGATTAAGGGCATTAGGTTATTATTATGGTGATCAAGCATAACAATATATGGAGAAAACGAAGCTATGCCACGGATTTAAGAGAAAAAATATGAATTACTATTATAAAACTGTCATACAATGAATTCCCAGGCTACTCCCGGTCCTAAAGATGGAGGGGATTAGCCCCGCATGTTCATCTCACACAAGTACATGGTAGAAATAGGGGAAATCATATGAAAAACGTGAATTGAATGGGAAAACCCCTGAACGGAGAAGAACCGATCGATCCTTTGCGTAGAACACGTGCTTTCCCGCCTCTCGGTGGTGAAATCTGTCTTCGGCAGCGTCCGGATTGACTGGTATGAACTTTTGGCCTCCATTCTCCTTTTTCTCACTCCTCGGCACTTGTGCAATGGCTAATCCGATGCCCTCCTGTCTCAGGCGGCCGTCATTAGGTATAAGTCCCTAATTAGGTCGCCAATTAACTCCAGCCGTCCGATTGAGATCATTAGAAAACAAACTCATATCCTACGGCGTCGATACCATCGACGCGAGTCGATGGTATCGACCCGCTACAGTAGCGGCTGGCTGCAAACCCTTTCTTTGTCGCGCCCGACATCATCTCGATACCATCGACTCGGGTCGATGGTATCGACTTCCTTTTGGCGTCGGTTTTGTCATTTTGTGACGCTGTAGCCTCCATGTGTCGATGGTATCGACTTGGTGTCGATACTATCGACTGCTTCTTCGCCAGCAATCTGAAGACGTCTCGATACCATCGACATCAGCGTCAATGGTATCGACTCTTTGCTACTCCTTTCTGCTGGCAACCTGCGGTCTTGTCAATGGTATCGACTTCCGTCGATGGTATCGACGGAAGCAAATACTTGTTTTTCCTGAAATTCAAAGACAATATCAAATAAATCCACACAAATAATAATAATGTGATAATTAATGCTCAAAACAATTAAATAAAGGGAATTTGACATAAAATGATGGAAAAGACCAAAATGGATGAATTATGCAATATTAACCATAAAAATGACTAATAAAAGCACAAAACACATATCAAACAGGTCTATAAATGCGACTCAAAATCATCGCATCAGATATCAAGCTTACCAAGGACTTACCCACTTTGCTTGAGTCTTCAGCCTTCACCAAGGTCTTACCCACTCAAGCACAAGTCTTTCGCCTTCAAGGACTTTTCCACTCCTCTTGGATCTTAAGCCTTTTCCTTCACCTTCACTCGGAGAAGCTTCCACCAAGGACTTACCCACTTGAGCAAGGAGTCTTCTACCTTCACCAAGGGCTTGCCCACTCTTGCTCCAAGTCTTCAGCCTTTATCTTCACCAAGGAACTCCTTCCCTTTTTCTTCTTCACCTCTCTTAGCCAAGAGAGAGAAACTTCATCTTCATGGTTGAAATGAGAGATAAGGAGGTGGTGGAAGTGAGAGCCTAACAAGATATACATGTAGGACGAGCTCTCTTACAAATCTCCCACTCACTCTAATGGATGTAGTAAGTGAGTAAGCTTAGAGAGAGAGAGAAGGCTATAGGATCACACAACAATAGAATAGGGACCTTCATAGTGCTTGGCTAACCATGGGATGAATCCCAAGGGGTCCTATTTATAGTTGAGGATGCGTAAAAGCCTTTGGGAACACTTAAGAATGAAAACTAGCCATTTTGTGGATTGTAGCGGTTATATTTTCAATTGTTGCAAACTCCACAATGCCTAGAAACACTTTTCTGCACTTTTTCGTATAGTGCAATCGGTCGAGTTTCTATAAAGGTAACTCGACCGATCCCACTAAAAGACAAGACCAATTTAGGCCATCAGTCGAATTTATCCTGGGGTAACTCCACCGATTCACTTAAATCCATTTTGGTTAGTAGAGGGATAGGTTGAGTTCTGCGAAGTGCAAACTCGACCGATCAAAAGTCATTTTCAAGATCCAATCAGGATCGGTCGAGTTTGCAACTCGACCAATGAAAAAGCTGATGTGAATTTTGGAAAATGGCTTTTGAGTGCTTAAATATTCGATCTAAGTGCTCCTAATTTTTTCTAAGCTTAATTACAAGTCATACAATCATTTTAAGTGATTTACAACATGATTATAATGGATTTACATCATATTCCAAAAATGTGCACTTGTATTGACTTTGACTTGTCTTTTCTCCAATTTGATATGTGCAAGTTAGGGCATTTGGAGTGTGTCTATACCTAATCTGAAATCATTCAAGTAGATACATTAGACACAAATAAGTGGAATGGTTTAGTCATCATCAAAACAAGGGTTTAGTCAATTTAGACCTTGAGTCAACAATGATAAGCTGTAATAGCAAGCATGATCCTGATGGAATTAACCATGGCCACTGGAGAAAAAGTTTTGTCATAGTCAACACCTTGAACTTGTATGACACCCTTTGCTACCAATATGCCCTTATAGGTTTGTATTTTACCACCCATGTCAGTCTTCTTCTTGAAGACCCATTTGTACCCTATGGGTTTTACCCCTTCAGGTGGATCCACCAAATTCCATACTTTGTTTGTGTACATGGATTCCATGTCGGATCTCATGCCCTCAAGCCATTTCTCAAACTTTGGTCCCTCTATAACATCTTGATAGGAAATTGGCTCATCATCTATGACCAATTCACTGCCTTCCTAAGTTGCAAGATATCCAAATCTTTTAGGCTCAAGGTGTGTCCTATTAAATCTATAAAGTTCCTGTGTTACTTGAGGAATTTGAGATTCCACAATACTTTGTGAATCTTTAGGTTCCTCTTGTACATCTACTAGTTCAATGTTTTCTTATTGGTCTTGAACCTCTTCGAGTTCTACTTACCTCCCATTCATTCCTTTGGAAATAAATTCCTTTTCTAGGAATACAACATCTCTGGAAACTAACACTTTGCTATTAGATATGGAGTAGAAGTAATATCCTTTAGTTTCCTTAGGATATCCAACAAAATAATGTTTATCAAATTTAGGATGAAGATTCTCAGGAAGAATCTTGCTAACATAAGCTTCGCATCCCCAAATCTCATAAAAGACATATTGGGACGCTTCCCAGTCCATATATCATATTGGTGTCTTTTCAACCGACTTAGATGGTACTCAGTTTAGTGTAAACATGGCAGTTTTGAGAGCATACCCCCAAAATGTAGTCGAAAGCTCCGCTAAACTCATCATCGATCGCACCATATCTAGTAATGTGTGATTCATTCTTTTTAATACACCATTATGCTGAGGTGTTCCAGGTGGAGTCCACTGGGATATAATCCCATGGGCTCTAAGAAGGTCCTAAAACTCTTGGTTTAAGTATTCTCCACCTCGATTAGAATGAAGTGCCTTAATACTTTTACCAAGTTGTTTATTTACTTCATTCATAAACTCCTTGAACTTTTCAAGAGTTTCAGACTTATGTTTCATTAAATAAACATAGCCATACCTACTTAAGTCATCGGTGAAGGTAATGAAGTACTAAATTACACCTGTAAAGGTAGTTCTAAAAGGTCCACACACATCAGTATGTATAAGTCCTAGTAGATCACTAGCCCTCTCATTGTTACCAGTGAAACGAGTCTTAGCCATCTTGCCCAACAAACAAGATTCACATGTTTCTAATTATTTAAAATCAAAAGATTCATGATAACCGTCTTTATGGAGTCTAGATATGTGATTCTCATTTATGTTCCCTAGAAGAAAATTCCAAAGGTATGTTTTGTTTTATTTTTTGAGTTTTAGTCCTTTGGCATTAATGTTATGTACCTCTGTCTTAAGATCTAACAAGTAAAGACCATAAGACATAGGGGCACTGCCATAAAAGATCCCACCTTTTAAAATAGAACATCGATCATCTTTAATATGGAATTCAAATGCATCCTTGTCCAAACAAGATACATAAATGATGTTTCTATTTATAGAAGGTACAAAATAGTAGTTCTTTAACTCTATTACAAGCCCCGTGGGCAGATATATACTATAGTTTCCAACTTCACTGGCCGCAACTCTTGCGCCATTAGCAACTCACAGTTCCACCTCACCTTTTCCCAAAGGCCTACTTACTTTCAAATCTAGCATATGAGAACATATGTGAGATCCACATATAGTATCTAATATCCAAGATGATGAAGTATATAGATTTATCTCAATAACATATATACCTAAATTGGAGATTACCATCCCCATCTTCTACTTCCTGACAACCTTCAAGTACAAAGGATGAGTTCCTCTAGTACTTTTCTTTCTCCTTATCTTGAGTGTTGAAGAATTGGACTTAGTCTTGACCAAAAAACTCTTCTTGGTCTTGTTTTTATCCTTGGACTCAGCACCACTGATCAACATCATGGGCTTGTCCTTTTTCACCTTTGCTTCAACATGAATCAACATGGCAAGCAATTCTGACATCTGTCCAGCCGAATTACTCACATGGTAACATGCAATAAAACGGATATATGATTATGACATAGTCTTTAGAATCATATCAGTAAGCAACTCTTGGCTCAAGGAGAATCCCAACTCTTCAAGATGATACACATTTCCAATCATGTTGAGCACATGTTCTTCTACTGAGGTTCCCTCTGTCAGCTTTGACTCAAGGAACACCTTTAAGATAGTGTTCCTTTCTTGCCTGTCAAGACCAAGTGTTACCTTCTTAAGATATGTCACCATATCAAGAACACTCATGTGCTCACATTGCTCATGCAACTCATAGTTCATGCAACTTAGCATAAGGTACTTCATCTCTAAGGCATCATTTCCATGCTTCTAGTAAGCATCCACTGGTGCCCTAGGTGCTTCAGGAGGAGATATTTTAGGTACTGGTTTGTCAATGACGTAGAGCTTACACTCTTCATTGAGAACCCTTCTAAATCTCCAAAACCAGTCGTGGAAATTTCTCCCATCAAGTTTGTCCTTCTTCAGGATCAATCGCAAATTAGATTTATTTCGTCATTGATTCTATAAGAGAAAATTTGCATTTGTCAAAAACCATTTTTGATTTGATTTGATTTGAAAATTTTGATGATATTAATTAGGTCTTTAATTATTATAGCTACCACTATTTTATTCGAATTGATAGCCCTAATATAATTTGGAATATTGTAGCTTACAATATTCTAGTGGGCCAAGATCCATATTTCATCAAGTCAAGAGTCAACTTTGGATGATTTCCCACAACTTGATTCTTTAGGTAGGCCATCATGCCTATTGCATCATATGCAACTATTGGATAGATGATAAGTGCAACTCCTTTCCATAATCATTTGCATGCTTATGGGCTTAGATGCTCTAAGAATCACCAATTAAGCCTGATCCAAAAACCAACACAATAACAATGTACCCCAAGTTGTTGGCATCTACATAATTACCATCGTGCTTCCACGAGATAGATGGCATACCATGCTTTGGCATCACCTACACTTGGTCGATCAAGATTTTCATGTCTTCCATTTTTGAAAGCATCTAAGATTTAATATTTTTTGAGGGAGTTTTTAAAAATAAATACTCTTTATCCAATCACCACATATATAGTATGTATCGTATACATGCTATATCCCAAAATGAAAAGATGAAATAAATAACAATGATGGTTATGTCCAGCCTAATGTAATCCCCTGGATCCACAAGGAATTGTGGTCAGATAGGCCTACATCACCTGCAGAAACCTATTGTTGATGAAGATTCATACTTGCCAATCTGGGTTGATTGGTTCAACCCTTGAACCGATCAGCTCGCCTCTTGGCCGGTTGTTGGGTCATACCACCGGTCGTCTGGTCCTACTGTCCACCATTTGCTGCACCTCCAGCAGATTGGTTGGGTCCACCAGGAGATTAGTCTAGTTTGTCCACCACATCCTCCATAGTCCTTCAGTCAGTCGACTCATCTTCAGGATGTCTTCATCTTTGTCATAACAAAAAGTAAACTATCCTACTTTTACATCATAATATGGAAATCTCAATTTACATTTGAGGGGAGCTAGGGTAGGAAGGAATTAACTTTACATGTAGAAGATAAGTGAGAGGATCGGTATGCAGACTGAGATAAGAGGATCAACCAACCAAATAACCATAAACAGAATATAGGGGTTATTGGACATAACCATGCTACACATCTACCATCAAAACCGATTTGAGGGTGTCATGTGTAAATTTCATATATATATATTTATATATATATATATATATATATATATATATATATTAGTTTGGGATTATCATGGTGTTTGGATTTGACAAGATATTATTCACATCATGTGCAATGATAAAATCCAAATCTAATCATATTGATTATCCCGCAATATAGTTAATTGATGTTGGCTCTGATACCACTGTTGGGAAATAAGGCTACAGAGTAGGCAACAAAATTTGAAATTTTATCTACCTTATTCCCCTTAATCAGAAGACTTTGCTAATAACTATAATGCAAGAAGGATGTTTTATGGAATATACCTGGTCCTGGAACAAGTCAAGTGACAATCCTCATCATTTTAGATGAGAAACTTTGAATCACTAGGACTCGTCTGACTACTGCACCTCCTAGTCTGTACCACGTACTGTAGACACAAATGTCATCTTCTTCAACAGCTCCTCTTGTCACAGACTACTGGTTGACGTTGTCCTCCTAGTGGAAGACTACGGCCTCCCGCCTCTAAGGTAGTCCACACAGACCGCCTAAAACTCCTGTCCTCCTGCTAGAATGATCAAGAAGTAGTCATCCGTCTTGTTGGTGTACTAGTCACCAACTTGCTATGCCATAACAAATCTGAGTTGTTCTCTCCCATGGCTATCCCTCCCTTAGTGGGTAGGACTTGCCTGGGCTCTCATGATTACCACAACCAAAGAGGACAACAATTATCAGAGGAACTGATTCTCAATTGTCTATGTTGTGCTCTGGGAAGCCCCCAGTACCCCTCTATATATAGCAGAGGCCAGGGTCAAGGTTCCCAGTTGCTATCTAGTACAGGATTAATATGTGGGAGTGGAAAGGACCAGAAGATCTCAAATTTTTGCAATAATTTTGGAAAGTTTGCAACTTGTGATAGCCGAAATAGCAATTTGGCAAACCCAGACAGTCCTCTCGCACTATGAAACAGTCATTTCACAATTTTCCAGTTGTACATGAATTTGGCAAATCAATTCCCATCAATGTTAGACATTGATTTCTAGTTGTTGAACCAAGACCAGACTGTCTGAGATATATGTAAGCTCAATATTACATATTGACTCACATGCAAATGGCCATGTTTTTCTCATTCTCGATTATCAAGAGGCCAAGGACATCATACTCCAGTAGGAGGGCAAATACCATATCTCACAGTCAACCCCCATGAGTCAAAGGCACCCAATCATCATCGTTATAACAACCCATGTTTCAGGACTGTGTTTGATGATGTCAAAGTGTACCCAATGACATGTGTTGAGTGCAGTGATTTCAGGTCTACAAACCCAACCACCACCATCACTGTGAGACTTGACTATGAATTCCATGATGATGGCTTCCATGTGTAAGTCTCACCGTGGGTCTGTCTGATACACTGTTCTCTAACATGTACCTGTGTGCTTGGTTGATATCGTCATATCATGACTAATGAGATTTAGTCATCAACCAGCTCACACTTTTATCTTATGTGTCATTGTTGTCTACTAACCTTCCACAATAACAAACGATCAAGGACATAATGAGAATATGTATATGTACACTTAACATCTGTATGATATCACTTCAACAAGGCTAATACTTGAAGACATACATCATTGAGTAATATTATTCTCTAGACATTTATAATGGTACATCAATATCTCATAACTGAATTAAATAGAATAATTTGGAAGATTTCCTTTTATTAATAATCAAATTATTTTTACATGATATGACATAAGAATCATAACATGATTGGCTCTCTGGGCATACATAACCAAAAGGAATATCACATGAATGAAATATATCATATCCCTAATACTCCCTGTCGAACATACCCATATGTCTTTTGAAAAGATCATACTTCCATTCAAAAGAAAAAGTTATGAGAGATATGGAGGATTTCTTTGTGGGGTTACCAAAAAGGTAGTGGGCAAACATTACTTCTTTTGATTTCTAAGTCAATACATCTATCTAGCAGAGGAAACCACATGTTGGGGTTTGCTCCTTGTAAATCACAATATAGTTATTCAATAACAAGGTAGAAATTAGAAAAAAACATGTGCAAAGTTGATAGTGCATTGTAATATTTATACAAACAATAAACAAAAGCATGTAATTTGTTTCATGTTGTGGTTTCTAGGATATTAAACCACAAACTAATTGAGTTAAACATAGCTAAAGTTGTTATTCAAGCTAATATATTATTTCTCTTTAATGATCTGTGTATTGGATAATACATTATGGTGTCAAGGGTAAACTATCAACAAAAATTTTTGAATAGGAAGAAACACATTAAATTGATCTTCTACCAAAGGAAGACCATCAACCATGGGAAAACAAGGAATTCAATAAAACTAATAAAGAACTCTATAATTCAAGAAATCAAGTGTGATTTGGTAGCTCTTATCCATCTTGAATGTTATAACAAATCAAAAAAATAAATGATAAATTACAATATATTGTCATAAAAATATTAATTTTAGATTGTAAAGATCTTCATAAGTAAAAGAAGTCCCAACAATTGGGGAGGCCATGATTCTAGGGTTGGAGATTCATGGAGGTGGTCATTCTAGTTGCTTGGTGGGCATACCATTGGTGGTGGCAGGGTATCTCAGCCACTGGTCCATAACCATAGAGAGTTTAATCATGACAATGGAGGGGAAACCAAATTTGTGAGCAAGGCTTCAGAATCTACTCGTCTAGAGTTGTTGGACTTAAGAAAAGGTGCCATGCAGAATGAGGCCTTGTGTGAATCGGGACTTAACCTAACATATTCATGGAGTGATGGTATTGTTTTTTTCCAAGAAATCCCATGAGGTACAAGCATGGAGGTTGAGAATCCTTCATCCTTGACCATTAATCCTCCTTTATGAGTCCATAATCCACCTCCATACTTGACATCTTCTGATAGCCATGTATCCTGCAAAGACACTATGACTAGAGGCTCCCTTCCTTTTGTAGGCTTTGAATATTTGAGGATTCATATAAGAAAATAAGATATCCTTACCTACGTGGTGGATGGAACGCCTAACTTTTCTTTGAGGAGAATATCTAGGGAAATTTGATGAAGCCTAGGTGTTATTCTATTATTGTGAAAGTAGTGGCAAGGGAGATCACTTTTATAATTCTCCAAGATAGGATTCATTTGATGTGGAATCCAATAGGGAACTTCAAAGTTATTAGTTTGGATATTAACTATTACTTGATTCAACTCACTTGATAAGATGACTACCCAAATGCTCTTATAGGTAGACCTTATCTAATGATGGGTCTTACCTCAGTGTCCAACACTGGGATCAAAATTTCTCAATAGGATCCAATCCTAGGATGATTGTGGCATGGGTAAGAATCCCAATATCCTCATTTTTCTCTATCAGTGATAACTCCTTCAAGATATAGGTGATACAATTGGAACAACTATGAAGATTGATACTAATACTGATATGAAGATGAGAGGAAAGTTTGCCCATATTGTTGTGAAGGTGGATATTATGAAATCCTTGATCTCAAAAATCATTATTCAAGGTGAGTACTACAAGATGGAGTATGAAAATATTCAAAGCATCTACTTATTCTATGGGAGGATGGGTCATTCAGATCTTGATTGTAGATTGAGAGTTGAACAAGAGACTGAATAGGAGGGGCAACAAGAGCACCTGGGGATTCCTCCTCATCCCTTAGGTGACATTTTTGAATCTCATAGGAGACATATAAGATAGATTGGAAACCTGAGAACACTATGGTGGAAACAAGGAATAAATTTAGCAATTTGGATTTGGATGGAAATGATAATGACTATATATTGGATTTAGAGTAAGTGGCCGAAAGGGTCTCACAAATCGATTAGAGACAGAGGAAGTAGAATAATATATAGCAAGACTAGAGCCAAGATCAAAGTGACTTGAGAACATGTAGGATTATATGTAATGTGGGGAATAATTAGAATATCGATACGTCTCAAATCTCCTACTCTAAAGGGAAAGGGAAAGAAAACATTCATCAATCCATGACGATAGTTGGACAATACAATTATAATTCCAGGAAGTAGGGATCCAATGCCAAAGAACTTGGCCTATGGTTTTGGTGTCTCAAGCCTGGAAAGTGCTAGTGTCTCTAACAATACAGCCATCATTTTGAGGTAGTTCTAGTATTCATTTCCAAAATTTCCAGATACAATACCATACAAACTTTTTCAGGAATGGTTCAAGGAAGAGAGGTAAATGCATAGGGATAGAGGTGAGGATGAATAGGATGTTGTGGTTCCTAGTGGTGAGAGGGATGGTCCCAACCAAACCCTTTCTCAATGATTTTAGCTTCATGGAACATTTAGGGCATGTGCGGAGTTAAGGTCTAGAACATTAACTAGGACTTAACTAGTTACAATTGATTTGATAAATTTGTTGTGTTGGATCCTAGATTGAGTGGTGTGAAGGTTGATCAAATTGTCTACAAAGGCTAATCAGATTGTCCACATATTGGTCTTTGATAATTCCTTTAGAGTTTAGCTGAATGATTTTGTTGGTGACATCTGGATCCTGTGGAAGGATAGAGTGGAGGAGGTGGAGGTGTTGACCTATGACAAGTAGTTCATCCATGATCTATTTTATAGCTCGCACCTAGTCACCTTGTTTATGGTTCTTCCAATATAATCCACAAAAACTTTCTTTGGAATCACCTTCGTACTATTGATGATCCGTCCAACCTCTCTTGGTTGATTATGAGGAATTTTGATGATGCGTTAATGACCAATGAGAATTCGGGGTTGAAACTATTATCCTGAATAGTTGTACAAAGTTTGTTCAAGGTTTGATTGATTCTTGTTTCGAAGATCTGGGGGTTTCTTGTCTAAAGATGACTTTAAAAATGGGTCTTCTTCATGAAAGTCTTGATCGTGGCACCACTAACATCCTCATACCCGTGTGGAGGTTCTTCCCAGGGTGAACTTTGATCATTGTTGTAAGGAGTGGGACCTGAGAGGGGTCAACTCCTTGCTTATTTTAA